>LR544025.1:0-26338 GCA_900536305.3 Caenorhabditis sp. 40 LS-2015
TAATGGATAAATTGTTTTTACCGAGAAAAGTTCAAAAAAATTGCTGAAAATCGCCAAAAAAGTTAGTGGCGAGACGCCGCGGAAGAGTTTTTCGGCGGAGTTAGGCCACGGCCAGGATGTGCAAGTTTTTTATTTTTGAAGCGGTTTTTCAGGTACTTAGAGGAAGTTTTGAACATTTTCATTATGATTTTCGGAATCAGCACACATAATTACATATTTTAAAGCAAAAAAAAATTTTGCTCGGAATCCTCCTTTAAGAGGCAAGACTGAATGTGTCGATTTTCTTGCGGGAAGAATTTGAGAATGAAATTTGCGGTTCCTAGACCATAGTAAAGTTAGGTCATCTTTCCAAACGAAATGCTTATAATCCATTCGTCAACTTTTGACCTACCAACGACACTCCACGAGAGAGGACCATTTATTCTAGCAAAATATTTTTACACAAGACTACTAGCATTTCAGAAGGTTTTCAGTTTCATGAAGTTTTTGAAACTGGAAGTTTCGGGAAAGAAACATTGTCTGGCACTCACTCCCCAAAAAAACCTCCCAGAAAGTGATTACTGTCTGCTCAATTTTTTTTTTTGAAGTTTTGGGTCTATTAAGCATACTTGCAACGGGCCGGGCCGGGCCGGGCCGGTAGGAGGATTTTCCCGGCCCGCCTCACTCAACTGAAATTTTTTTTTTCAAATTTTTTATTTTGTCTATGGAAGAGAGCGAAAAAATGTATGCTATTTTTTTGAGAATCTTTTTTTTCAAATCAAAAAGTACAAAAAGAACAATTTGGTTCCAGAAAAAATACTTTTCAAAAACTTTTTTCCGAAAAATCGGGAAAAAAATCTGCTTCAGTAATGACCCCCGGCCCGTAATTTTGCAAGTATGCTATTAAGTAACTCTAGATCTTCATTTTCTACTTGTCAACGTTTTATGAAATCGCTGTCACTTAAGTTGGAGGGTTTTTTGTGACGCGACCTCAATTTTCGTACTATTTGGTTCTCAAAATCTCAACACCCACCGATTTTTGGAGAAACCGGGTACTTGGAACATACTTTTTTAACGACCCAAAGCTGACCAAGTTTTTGTTTTTCAACCCAAATCTGGTCCCTTTGGCGTTCCTGAAAAAGTTTGCAGTTCCAATCAGCAGTTATTTGAATGTTAAAAATAGAATTTGTCATTCACTCGTTTAAAGCATTACGTAAAAAGGGTAGAGGGATGTTTTTGATTCGCTCAAAGTTGAGCTCTACTGTCTATACAATAAAATGTCGGCGCGCCGCAGCTGAAAATTGCGTTTCAACGACACGCCCCTTTATAAAACGTGTGGAAAAAGTTGAATGTGCACGCATTGCAAAAAGGGGCGTGTCGTTGCGCAAAGTGCGGCGCGCCGACGTTTTATTGTACAGACAGTAGAGCTCTAGGAAGCGGACCATTTGTTCGATCGAAATCTTTTTACATAGGCCGTTTACTTACTAGCGTTTCAGAATGTTTTCAGTTTCATGAAGTTTTTGAAACTGAAAGTTTCGGGGAAGAAATATTGTGTGACATCCAAAATACCGCCAGAAAGTGGTTACCAGCTATTCGATTTTTCGAAAATTTTCGGGTGTATTAAGCAACTCTAGATCTTCATTATGCAGTTGGCATGAAAATCGCTGTCAAGTAATCTAGAGCATTTTTAGTGACGAGACCTCAATTTTCGTACTACTTGATTCCCAATTTTCGGACCTCTGTCCTTCAACACAACCTAACAAACTTGGTTTTGGTGATATCAAAAAGTTGTCAACTACAAAATAGAAGATCTAAAGTTGCTCTATACACCCACCGATTTTTGGAAAAACCAGGTACTTGGAACATACTTTTTTAAACGACCTAAAGTTGTCCAAGTTTTTGTTTTTCAACTCAAATCTGGTCTCCTTGGGATCCCTAAAAAAGTTTGCAGTTTCAATCAGCAGTTATCTGAACCTTTGGATTAGATTCTGCAATTTTTCGAATGATGGTAACAGACGGTTGTTTTTGATCCGCTCAATGTTGAGCTCTAGAGCTCTAGGAAGTGAACCATTTATTTGAGCGAAATCTCCGTACAGAACTACATCGATTTTGCATTAGCATTTCAGAATGTTTTCAGTTTCATGAGGTTTCTGAAACTGAAAGTTTCGGTGGAGAAACATTACGTGACATCTAAAAAAGAACCCCCTAAAAAAGGTTACTAACTACTCAGTTTTTCTGAAATTTTGGTGCTATCAAAAAGTTGTCAACTACAAAATCAAAGATCTAGAGTTGGTCTATACACCCACCGAATTTCGGAGAAATCGGGTACTTTTAACATGTTTTTTCAACGACTCAAAATTGACCTACATTTTTGTTTTTCAACCGAAATCTGGTCTCATTGGGATCCTTTAAAAAAGTTTGCAGTTTCAATCAGCAGTTATCTGAATGTTCAAAATCAAATTTTCCATTGATCTGATGAAAGTTCAACGTAAAAAAGGGTATTAGGCAAACGGGAAAAAATGCGCCCGCGCTCCACCGAACTAGCCCATGTAAAGCTCTCTCCTGTCAAAGCTGTCCCACCGTTTTTGGAAACTTTGCGAAATAAATTATTTCGAGGCCAAAGACTCAAGCTGAAAAAAATTCGAAAATGGTGGAAACCCTTAAAAGCGCATGCTCTTTTACGCTTTACTTCAATGGAGCGCGGGCGCATTTCTTCTCATTTGCCCAATAGAGGAATGTTTTTGAACCGCTGAAAGTTTCGCACTTTGCATGGAAAACCTTTAACAATGAAGTTCGGGTGATGTTCATAAGCAAGATTTACTTTAAAGAGTTACTGTAAAAACTGGAGTACTTATTAAAAACTCTGTTTCAAGTTCACCACATTCATCACCTTTTTAACATGCTCTGGTTAACCATCATTTCTTATAACAACTGCACAGTATTGTTTCGAACTGTATCGTTTACCTCATTTCCACCATTTCTCCGCATTCTTCCAATTTTGTTCCTCCTCCCTCTAAAATTTACAGCCCACACTACAAACCCACACGTGACAAACTACGGAAACCAAGAAAACTATGAAATTTTGCACCATCCCATACACACACAGAAAGACACAATTCATTCGACTCGTCTTCTGAAAATCGCCCCAAAAACTGGTCCATTCCATTCGTCATCCCCCCTGCTACAGATCACAAACGCTCACTTTTTGTACCTCCCCTTCTAGTGCTTTTTTGAGACCTGCAGAGAGAGAGAGAGAAGGGAGAGCGAATGAAAAATGACTAATAGTGACTATGATGAAGAGTGTGACTACGAAAAGTGACGGTACACAAACATTATAAAAAGACACAGACACACACTATGAGGCACAGTTCAAGAGACCAGATGGGGAAGGGGACACGGAAAATGTTGGAAAGGGGGGGGGGGGGGCAAAAGTTAGAAAACTCGGGAATGGAGAATAGGAGAAATGATTCGAATGAAGAGAAGTTCACATCGGTGTAATTCAAATGAAATTTGGATTAGTGGAAGTTAAGATACAGGAATTTTTGATTTGATCATTTTCAGTGCAAATAATGATCAACTTTAAGCAGTTGAAAAAGTATGTTCCAATTACTCGATTTCTATGAAACTTGGTGAATGTATTAAGCAACTCTAGATCTACATTTTTGTAGTTGACAACTTTTTTTGAAAACTGCTGTGACGTGAGTTACGTCGCGTAAAGTTACGGGACATCAAAACTGTGTGCAACACTTTTTTTCCGACCAATTATCTTTAACGCGAAATAACTGACTTGATTGTGAGTTTTGTAATAAGTTGTCAACTGCAAAAATGAAGATCTAGAGTTGCTCAATCCACTTACCAATTTTCAGAAAAATTGAACAAATAGTAACCACATTTTTAAAGGTTTCTTGGGGAATTCAAAGTCAATAGCACACAAATGTTTCTTCTATAAGATGTGCTGTTTCAAAAACTTTATGAAACTGAAAACATTTTGAAATTCTAGTAGGCGTGCTTCATTGTTAAAGAGATTCTGCTCGAATGAATGGTCCGCTCTCTCGTGGAGTGTCGTTGGTAGGTCAAAAGTTGGCGAATAGATTATATGCCATGGGGGGAAAATCCTAATTCAAAACTTTCATGTATGATGACCTAACTTCTCTATGGCCTAGGATCTGCGAATATCATTTTTAAATGGATTTCATCCAGAAAATATCGACACTTTCAACCCCCACCCCTTAAATATCTCCAGTTAGAAACCGCGAAAATTGAATTCCTATTCCAATCAATGAGTACCTCCCACAAACCACCGAGATGAAAACGGCTACAAAATTCACCTTTCTGCAACTTTCAAGAAAAATTGTCAACTACAAAAATGAAGATCTAGAGTTGCTTAATACACTCGCCAGTTTCATAGAAATCGGGTGATTGGAACATACTTTTTCAACTGCTCAAAGTTGGTCATTTTGTTTTTGGCCAGCACTGTACATAAAATTGCGTTTCTAATGGAATAGTTTCCATGAAAATCTGAGCTCTGGAAGCCTAGATGCGTTGGTTTCAAAGCAGTTAGCGAATTTTCATCAAGTTGGATTCTGGAGTCGAAAATATTTCAAAATTTACAATTTCAAAAATGTTTCATAACCATCGAAAAAATTCCTTTCTAATGGTCAGTTAGCTTCAAAGTCAGTGTTATAGAGCAAAATATCTTGAGCCAGGATCCCCCAAAAACATCAAAAACCAATGACCCGAATCGTCAGATTCAGATTCTGCAACATTGTAATATCCGATCCCAAACCGATCGGGAACACTGAAAGCAGCTGAGCCAACAAGTACCAACCGTGATTTGATCATGATCTACCCTCCACGGAGCAAGATGAAAAACCAAACACCCTGATGAAATTGAGAGGGGGACCGAAAGAGCAAAAAGGAAGTCAGTATTGGTATTGGTATTCGCGTGCATCATTGAAGAGCATCAGGTGAGCAAATACAAGTAGTAGGAAAAATGAGAATGATGAGCACAAACACGTGGATTTTTGGGAGGTGTACTTGATACATGGGGTTTCGTTTCTTGTTTTATAACAGGAAAAAAGAGAAGCCGAGATCGAAATTATGGCGTTACTGTGGAGACACAGGATCGAACTCAATTAATCACAAAAAAAAAATTGGGATTACAATCTAGTCTTGGAGCAGTGATTATTGTGAGCCAAAGTTTGCAAAAAAAAAAGAAAAGAGGCGTATATCAATAAATAAATAAATAAATAAATAAGAACATAATTAGACCAATGAACGAATTCTAAAAAAATCACAGATTTGGACTGTTTGAAACAGTTGGATTACTGTGGTCTAGGAAAACTCAATGAGTTCCTTAATAGCTCATTTTAAAAGCTGAAGAGTTATTGAAACGGGATGGTCATTGGGGAAAATATGAGATTTGCGATCAATGACTAGCGTGACCAAATAAGCGGTGTAAAGAATAACTATAGAAGATGTTTGGGAAACAGAGAAGAGTTCATTCGAGGCAAGAGAAACTAGAGACTTTAGAGCCCTCTAAATCAAGAGCCAATTCTCTCTTCATTCATCTGGATAGTTCTCCACGGAAAAATTTCGATTTCAATCGATCACGGTTCGAGTAAAGGTACCACCATGCTCAAATTTTTCGGTTTCTTGAAACTGCGCATAATAGTGCTACAAATACTAATACCAAAATTCAAGACAAGGTGAAACTGCGAAATTTGTCAAGGTTTTCAAAATAATAAAATGAATTTCTATCTCACCAGAGTTGAAGATTTATCCAGGAAAAATTTTGTCCAGTTTTTTTGTAAGTTTCCTGAAACTGAGAAATAGCGATACAGAATACATGTGGCTGATCTTGTGGCCATCTAAAACTGATTTAACGAATCTATATTGATTTTTCACTCTGAATAAGTTCTTCTAATTCCATAGTCGGAATCGTTGAACTTTGAACAATTGAATGATGTAGTTTTCATTAAGAAAGGTCTACTGTGAGTCAAGATGCAGAAGTTTCAAAGGCCAATCAATATATGACAACAGAAACACTTGGAATTATGAGCACATCCTGGAGCAGTGATTATTGTGAGCCAATGCTCAAATTTATCTCGGTTTCTCAAAAAATGTGTTGAATTCTGAAAATTGATGAACACGGTTGATCTCATCTTTGTTTTGTTTTTGAAACTGTCGGTCTGCGTTCTACTAGTGCTACATCTATATTCATAACAAAATTCAAGACGAGGTGGAACGGTGAAACCTGTGAAGGTTTTTCAAGTAAAATAGGATGCATTATGATGAAAAAGCTCTGCGAGGAAACCGAGAAAAAACTTGTTTTCTTTTTTGTCAGTTTTATGAAACTGAGATTTGGCAAATACAGAATACATGTGACTGATCCAAGTTCTTCTAATTCCAAAGTCTCAATCCTTGAGTTTTCAAAAAAAAAGAAGCTGTAAATCCCCTTTCAAATAATATAGTTTTCATAGAGAAAGGTCTACTGTAGGTCAAGGCGCAGAAATTCTCAAATATAGACCGATTTTTTTCACCTGGTTTTCAAATCACCGAACATTTCAAAATGATTTTCAGATCAACTTGAAATTTCCTTTCTAATGGTAACTTTGTCATGAAATTTTGCCTGCTCGAGTCTAAGATACAGCAGTTTTCAAATTGTGTTCTTCGACCATGTACACGTTGTGGGGTTATTTTAAAAACAGGGAACAATCTAATATAACAACAGAAAAATTTCGGATTTTGAGTCCATCTTGACGCAATGATCATTGTACGCCAAAGTTTGCGAAAAATTCGTATGAAATTCGGTGCAAAAAATAGAACAGGCTTTAAGAAAACACCTGATTATCTAGGATAACTCACTAGTATCAAAATTCTAAACAAGGTGAAACTGTGAAATTTGTGTAGGTTTTCAGAGTAAAATACGATGCATTTTGATGAAAAAGGAAACAAAGTTCCGATCCAAGAAAAAACTTGTATTCTTTTCTGTCAGTTTCATGAAACTGGAATATAGCGATACAGGAAATGTGTGGCTGATTAGATCGAACTGAAATCTTTTTCCTAAAGATACTTTTGTCGTGAAAATAGGTCCACTTGAAGCTAAGAGACAGCAGTTTCCGAATGCCTTGTTCATGTAAACTTCTCTAGATTCTAAAGTCGAAAATCTTTAAAAATCGGGGTTTTTAAAATTCAAAAACATATCTTAATCTTCATCAAATTTCCTTTCCAATGGTATAACTTCCATAAAACTTGGCCTAGTCTCAAGCGAGTTATGGGTTAACAAAATAGGCCGCCGACTTGGCCAAAGTTGGCTTATAAGCCATGGAAAACTTTCCGACCGAAAACTCTAGAACTGTTACAGTGAAAAGTTCAAAATAGCCCCGGCTGAAACATCCAAAGCTCAGAAAGAAAAAAAAGAAAAGAAGCAAGAAAAAATACTCAGGTCAAAAAGATAGCAAAAGATGAGTCTCGTTCAAAGAATCAAAAGTCCAAAACCCACAAGTTTTTTCACCCTTTATCCTTCAAGATGTGTCAAAATCAAGGCGTCTATATACATACACATTTTCATGCTCAATTTCCCCTCTATTATTCAATTTTTTGCACCCCCACCGGGGTGCAAAAGTTCATTCGTGACATTTCCCATTAATTTCCTTTCCGTCATCATTACACTCTAGAATCAATGAAACAGAGCAAAAACGAGAGAGAGAGAGAAAAATAGAGACGCAGAGAAATCAGGAAGAAAATTTTTAAAAATTGGTGGGGCTCCGGGATCAAAACACACATAAGGGGTCAAAGAGTTCAAGAGTGCAGAGAACGAAAACAAAAAAAAACGAAGAAGAAAAAGAAGGAAGGGTGAGGACAAATAAAGGAGGGGGGGGTCTTTATAGTTTGAGCCCCCTTTTCTAAGGGGGGTAGATCAAAAGATCAAAAAGTGTGTGTGATGTTGTTGTTCTCTGTTTGTATTGTGTTTCCATCCCGCTCGCCTCGAGAGAGAGAGAGACACGGTTTTGTATGCTATCGGGGGAAACGGGAAACGACGGAAAATTTTGTGTCGGGAAAGAATTGCAAAATGCACTCGATGTAGGTATTATAATAGAGTGTATGCATACATCTATGACAGTCTTCTTGATCTTTTGATCTACCAAACTTTCTCGTTTTCCCCCCAAGATGGGATTGACCTTACTAAAATGGAAAACTTTGGGGGAATAGGAAATCGGAGGTTTTTTTCGGCACTGTTGAGGTGACGGTATTGACTTTCATTGAGTGACCATACAGTAGTGAACAAATAAAAATGGATATTTTTAGATAGTAAGAAGTTGCCTTGATCTTTTTGGACTGACAAGCAAGCTTTTTTTAGATGATCTTTGAGAATTTTCTGGAAACTTGCTCACTAGTACTTTTTGACATGCTGAAAACGATGAGAGAAAAATTATCTGCCCCAAACTCACCAGAAGCTCAAAATCAGGTCTGAAAGTTTCAGCCAAGTTTAATACGAATTTTTAAAAAAGTTGTTTCTTGAAAATTTTAACTTCTAAACTGTAAACATGGAAGTTTTTTGAATAAAAACCGCGCTGCCATTCAGATCTGGAGGGTATAGAGGAGGAAGGATATCGAAATTCACTGTAATTTGGCTGAAACTTTCAGACTTAATTTTGAGCTTCTGGTGAGTTTGGGGCAGATAATTTTTCTCTCATCGTTTTCAGCATGTCAAAAAGTTCTAGTGAGCAAGTTTCCAGAAAATTCTCAAGGATCATATAGAAAAACTTTGCTTGTGAGACGAAAATAGTGCCGGGGAGCGGTACCAAAAGACACTAACTATTTTCAAATGTCGGTAGATCACGAATTGAGTTTTAGTGAGTTTGATGGGTTTTGAGGGATGTATATGAAACAAAAAATGTTTCATATCTGGTTCATTTTCCAGTTCTTACCTAGACTCATAGTGCACCGTTTTTAGGGGACACTGTACCATTAGAAAGAAAAGTTGACGAAGATTATGATACTTTTTTGAAAATTCGGACAAGGTAGATTTTGAAGAATCCTGCATGTTTGGAATCTAGAGCGCACAATGAAAAAAACTCTTCGAATATTGAGACTTCTCCGTCTTGAAATATAACTTCTTTTGAAATGGGAAAAAAATCGGTGTTTGAAAGTTTGTTTCGAATTCGAAGTGAGCGGATAGCTCCTTGAAACAAAGAAAGTGAGACTACTCTACTTTAAGAGTCAAAGAATGAACTATATCCATATACTCACAAAAAGTCGATAATTTTTCCAAAATTTTGTCAGAATGTACCCTATAGTTTTGTCCAGTTTTCCCCAAAGTTTCAACCGGATTGGTTCATTCTCCGAGTTTTGTTCCTTTTTGGTAGTTTTTTGCCGGTTCCCTTTTATCCTCATAATTAACTAACGGTTTTCATTTAATACTGCAGATTTAGAATAACTGTCTGGAACAGTAAAAAGTTTTCCTAAATCTGGTTGAATAACAAGCGATTGAAACGTTTCGGAGCAGTGCTAATAATAATGAAGAGAATCAGAAAATTAACATGACTAACCGTTTCAGATGCTGATCATCTGTGATCAATGACGGTGAACATTAATCGAGGAGATATATTTGAAACTTCAAGACACTAAAATCATATTGGTACGTCAAAAACAGTGATCCATAAATATTCGGTGCCTTCAATCTGCGCACAATAACTGACTTGAAAACGATTTTCGAAAAAAGTGGTCAACTACAAAAATGGAGATCTTGAGTTGCTTGATACTTCCACAAAGTTTTAGAAAAATCGAATGGTGGGGAACCTCTATTCGACTGCTCAAAGCAGACCGAGTTGCACTGAAGACACTTTCCATTCATTTTCACGTTGATCACCCTGAGATTCTCTTTCTTCAAATTTTTTCACATTTGATCACCCGCAGGTCATTTTTTAAACCTGTTTTTCGCAAATATCTGGAGAACGAGAAATTTTCAGACCCATATCCAAGCAGACATGTCACGGGCCGGGCCGAAATCAGAATTTTCACCGGCCCGGCCCGGTTTTCTGAAGAAAAATTCGAAAAAAAAATTTTTGAAGCAAAATTCGGATTTTCTTGCTCTTTTTTTTGAAAATCACTTTTCCGACAGTATTTTGATTTGAATTGAGTTTTCTTGTTCATTTTTGATACTTTTTGGAAAAAAATTAGAAAAAAATACTCAAAATTTTATTCAAATTTTCCTAACCGGGCCACCCGGGCCGGGCCGGGCCGGCAAAATTTTCTACCGGCCCGGCCCGGGCCAACACCGGGCCGACCCGGGCCGAAATTTGAGAGTTTTAGAACCGAATGTGAATTCAGCATCCAATCATATAAAAAACTCGGTCGAAAATAAATTTGTTTACTCCCCCTTAAAGTATCTGGAAAACTTGAAACATTGAAAATTTTCCAGTTTCCAAATCCCGTTTTCTAGAAGTTTCTTAAGTTACTTATAGTTCGCAGAGGTTTCACGAATTCTTGGGTTGAACTTTATCGTATATTCTATGTGAAATCGGCTCTGCAGATTCAGATTCTAACATAAAAACCAGCAATTTGCTTACGTGATTCGAGTTATGATCTATCAAAGTTGAACCATCTATTGGTATTTAGCGTTAAAATCCATCTACCCTAACAATTGTAAGCACCTGGGAAAGTAATAAAATGTACTTCCAGAAACCGGTACGATTGGTTTCTGTTTTGTTATTCTCATCTTCACGAATATCATATCAATCATTGTCAATAAATACGACGGATTTAAGAAAACCGTCTGAAACAGTAGAAAGTTTTTCTAAATCTGGTTAAAAAACAAGCGATTGAAACGTTTTAGGGGAAGCTATTCATTGTTTTAGACACTTCCAGTTGAGGTATCTGGAAAACTTGAAACATTGAAAATTTTCCAATTTCCAAATTCCGCATTCTAGCCTACAGTATCCCTATAGGATTCAAGTGCGAGTGATCTAGTCAACCACGTGAACAATTTGCTGAATTTTTAAAGCATATTCTGAAACTGTAGAATCGATGTTAACCGGACCCAGACTATGTATGAGAAAAAGTTTAAAGTCGAACAATCTCCTTGTCAAACTTCTTCTAAATTTTTGGCTGGCCTTTTCGTGCTTGGGATTAGAAAGTAAACCTGTCCAGATAGTTAAGTTGTTTGTGAAACTGAAAAAAAAAATATTTTGAAAAGTTTACAATTTACTGAACGCACGTTTAGAGTCAAAGAAATTCATAGAAATTTACGGGAAACGGTTTATCTTGAGAATGACAAATGCTACAAAAATGGTGTCAACAGATGAAATTTAGTTTACAATGAGATCTATCGATTGGTATAAGAATCAGCTGGAATTTGATGAACAACATATTTTGAATCTTCGTTCAACTTTCTTGACTTTCGGAAACCGGAGCCATTGGTTTCTGTTTCGTTATCCTCGTATAGGTTTATGTGGAAACAGGTAGAATGATATTCGACTCGGTCATAGAAGAAAAATGTAATACAAAACCATTTAGTCTGCCTATACCATTTTTTACAAATCATTCCGACCTGTAGATTCTTCCATGCGTAAGCCTCTCAAGACCTCCCCGGGATCGTCAAATTTTTGAAGCCGACTGTATTTCATCTTTGATATGAAATTTACCAGAGAAAATCCGTAAATTATTTCAGACGATTCCATCTAACCTAACTCAAAAACTTGAAACATTGAAAACTTTCCAGTTTCAAAATCCAGTTTTCCTAGAAGTCTCTCTTATTAGACTATTCAATGATCTATGCAATAATCTACCCAACACAGTTCTATTTTTAAAATCTCCACGTGTATTGAATCGACAGAGATTATGCAAAGTTCCTGCCGAATTGAATATTCATGGCGTTTTCGACGCAAAACTGTTGGAAAAATAGTACTTTCAAAGGAAAACGATGTCACATGACTTTTCTTGTTTTTGATCTACCGTCTCTCACTTTTAATCCGATTTGGAATAAGGTTAGAAGGTCTCAAAATTGGGCAAAGGGGACCAATTTTTGATGGAAGGGTTGTTGGGATTTTTAGAATCCAATGAAAATGATAAATATTGGTAGAGATAAGACGATTACAGATGCGAGGACCACAGATTCGTGGAGAACTTTTTTTGATGCAGTGTAGATGTGAAATAACGTTAAAGCAAATTGTAGAATTCAGGACCAGAAATCTTGTGTCTTTGAAACCGAAAAAAAATTGAAAAGGTCTACAGTTTCAAAATTTTGAGAAAAGGGAATAATACATGGAAAAAACTGATCTGTGATGTCCATAGTGAACAGGAACATCTTGAAATATCGGATATCTAGGCTGGCTGGAAAAGCATTGTTCCGGATTTCAAGGGCACAAAAATTTCAGTTTCAAAATTATTAGTTTCTTAATGTAAGTCTAGTCTCATTGGTATTCTTTGATTCGGACTCTTTGTCGAGTTATGACCTCGCAAAGTTGGAATGCCAATGTGGCCTAGAAATCCTAACTCGGCCATGAAAGGAATTCGAAAATGAGTCGAATTTCGAAAATCCTGTTTCAGAATCTTACTTATATATAATCCGCTAGAATGTTTGTCCTTCCGTGGCTTGGTCAGGATGTCCGCTTTTGTTTTTCAAATTTTTTGCAGTTTTGGAGAAATTTGCCGCAACCAAAACTCGAACACGCGCCCACCGTTTGGTGGTCACCAATGTTACCCACTGCGCCATGCGTGTTACAAGAAAGGAGAGGGTAAAAGGAAGTAGAGTATCAAGCGAATCGTGGCTTTTTTCAAAAAAATCCCACGCGTTATTCAAAACTTCTTCACGTCGTTTTCAAATGCCTTCCATTTTTTGGGGTTGCTGAATTTTTTCGGCTTTTCAAGGTTCTAAAGCAAGAAAAAAGAACATAATGTTCCTCGGCCCTAATTTGTGTGGCATTTGATGAAATTTAGACATAAGTGTAGTTCCGATTGCTATGTTCAGAAAGGTTTTAGCTTTAGTTTTAGCTCCAATACTGAAAACGTGCATGCGTTGAAATCGCGTTAATTTTCTCAGGGTGACGAAAAGCGGCTTCGAGACGCAAAACCCGTTTTCAGCCGGATTTTTAGGCTGTGCCGGCGAAGCCGTCAGAAACCGTAATACTCCAGCCCAAAATTTATATTGAGTTCGATGTCTTACGCCATCAACTCCATTTCTCTGAAAGCCGGCGGGTGTTTAAAGCAATCTTCATTGTCAGGATAGACGCAATTTTATAAAAATCATTTTTGAGTCTGTTAGACTGCGTTAAAGATCTGTAATCTGAAAATCATTATTGAAATGAATCGAAATTCTAGATTCAGAAAGCGATATGTCTGACTTAAGACTGTTTCTTGAGAGACTGCTTCGAAAAAACAACCTGATTTGATATACTTTCGATGCGGACTCAATCAGGCTTGGTCGGAGAAAAGTTTTCGGAGAATCGGAGAACCACAATTTTCAAGTCCCATCTCCGATTTCTCCGAAAAAAATAATTCTCCGGAAAAAAATGTCAAAGAATTCTCCGACGAAGAATCTCTCCGAAAATTCTCCGGAAAACCGGAAAATCGGAAATCCGATTCTCCAACTCCGACCAAGACTGATCTCAGTACAAACTCTTGGGAAAAAAGATCACAATGACTGCGCGTTGACCAGTATCGGTTCTACTCAGTGCCCTGATGGTCATCCTTTCAAATTGGAAGATACATTTTTGAATCGGAAATTGTAGAGCGACTCTGAAGATTGAGAATTAGCTGATTCCCCACGTCAGGTTAAAGATGGATCTTCGAACTCCAAGTTTGTTTCGCACCTTCAGCTCTTTGTGGCCCTCTATAGTGAATGCCAAGGAGGGACTTTTTGTAACGTACTTCCTCACTCTACTATTCAATATATCTGACGTATTCTACGAATTTCATATTTCTTCTATTTGAAATCAAAATTTTTAATCTACAGTTTCTGACTTGATGAACGTATTGATCCGGTTCAGATCTTCTTTTTGTAGTGCGCGACATTTTACGAAAATCACAATCAAGTCAGTTATGTCGCGTTTAAGATTGTTCCGAAAAAACCAAATTTGAAATGAGAAATGTACCAAACTTTGATGTGACTATAACTCACTTCACAGAAATTTTGCAAAACAGTTGTCAATTGCAAAAGTGTGGATCTAGATTTGCTTGATATAAAAACAAATTTTCATAGAAATTTGGTGGTTGGAATATACTTTTTCAATTGCTCAAAGTTGATAATTTCGCCTTGAAAACAGTCAAATTGAATATCTTATCGAACGGTACTGTTTATGGAATGTGATGTTTCTCATTAAAAAATGGTCAAAAATAGTACTTTTCTATGTCTCGAAACATGGTTCTTTTCAAGGTGTTTTTCAAACGAGTTTGATAGGCAACTCTGCAATTTTACTTTTGCGCTTGACAACTTTTTTTGAAAATTGCTGGGTAGCCAGATAGATGTCACAAAAGTTTTTTTTTCAGTTTTTACTATTGCTCGAGGAGCCTCAAATTGAAAATTAGNTAGCCAGATAGATGTCACAAAAGTTTTTTTTTCAGTTTTTACTATTGCTCGAGGAGCCTCAAATTGAAAATTAGCACAGGCGTACTCCAAAATTTGAGATTAGCAAATGCGACCTATCTGACTTCTCAGAGAATTTCAAGAAATGTTGATAACTACAAAAATAAAGCTCTAGAGTCTTTCAACAAATCCACAAAATTTCGAAAAGATTGAACGAGTATTGAGGACAATTTTCCGAGTCAGCAAATATGATAGTTTTTGGCCATACTGCACTAAAAAATGAAATCCTTTGGAACCTTGAGCGGCACCGAGAGTGCAAAATAAATACTTGATTTGTAAATTAAAACATTGAAATTAAACACTAGAAAAATGATACGGGCGTTTTCAGCTTCACACTTTAAAAAGAGGACGCCAGTCTGAAACGGCAGCGGAGCTGCCGATTTCAGGCTGGTGATCCTATAATTTTCAAATTTTCAGCAATCAATGTTCGAACAGTTACAAGCGTTTCTGATTTTTTGTAACATGTGGCCTTGAAAACCGGATAATATGGATTTCTAGATCTTCAAAGTTTCTTAGGATTCTAGAGAATTCTGGAGGTTTCTGAAAATTCTGAAAAGTGATAGCCTGGAATTTTCAAAAACCTAAGATCTAGGCCATCAGAAAAAGGAACATCAAACATTGCTACTGAGTTCTTTGAAAAAGGGGACCGATTTTTGATTGAAGATGTTTGGGATTTCTGGAATCTTCAAACAAAATGATAAATATTGGTAGAAATGACGACGAGAAGCAAAATGCAAAATTCGGGAGCAGAAATTATGTGTTTTTGAAACCGAAAACAGTTTGGAAAGGTCTACAGTTTCGAAATGCCAACAAGAGAGACAATTTATGGGGAAAGCTTGTTGTTACTGCGCCTAGTTCACAAAAAGAACATCTTGAAACATCGGATATCTAGGCTGCCTATAAAAGCAATGTTTCGGTTTTCTAGGCCCAAAAAAATTTCAGTTTCAAAATCATCATTTTCGAATGTTGTTCTAGATACAATGTTCTTAGCCACAATTCGTATTCTGAAATGAAGATCTGCCAATTTCTCGAGTTATGACCTCGCAAAGTTGAAGAGCCAAGATTGCCTAGAAATCCTAATTCGGCCATAAAAAAAATTCACAAATGAGTCGAGTTTTGAAAATCCTGTTTCAGAATGATCATATAATTTTCAAGTTTACAGCAGTTAATGTTCTAAGAGGGCCAAAAGCTGACGATTTTTTGTAACTTGTGGCCTAGAAAACCGGATTATAATTCTAGGTCATCGAAGTTTCTTAGGATTCTAGAGGATTCTAGAGGATCCTAAAAATTCTAAAAATGATAGCCTGGAACTCTCAAAAACCAAAAATCTAGACCATAAAAAAAGGAACATCAAACATGGGCATTGAGCTCTTTGAAAAAGAGGACCGATTTTTGATGGAAGGGTTTTTGGGATTTTTGGAATTCAATGAAAGTGATAAATATTGGTAGAGATAAGACCATTACAGATGCGAGGATCACAGATTGGTGGAGAACTTTTCAGATTTCAGATTCTAAAAAGTTAGCAGCAAAATGTGAAATTCAGTAGCTAAAATCTTGTGTCTTAGGAACCGAAAAATATTTGAAAAGGTCTACAGTTTCGAAATGTCGTTAAAAAAAAATTGATGGGGGAAAACTTATCGTAACTGCCTCTAGTTCAGAAAAAGAACACCTTCAAAAATATAATGTTTTTGCTTCCTGGAAAAACAATGTTCCGGATTTCTAGGCCCGATAAAAATTTCAGTTTCAAAACCATTATTTTCGAATGAAATTCATAACAAATTGATTTCAAAGCTTTGCATTCTGACTCTGAAATAAAAGCCTTCGAACTTTTCAAGTGGTTCAAAGGTTTGACCGTTGAAGAGCCGAGATGGCCTAGAAATTTTAATTCGGCCATAAAAGGAATTCAAAAATGAGTTGAGTTTCAAAATACCTGTCCTATAGTTTTCAAATTTTCAGCAGTGAATGTTTTAAAGAGGTTCAAACAATGACGATTTTTTGTAACATGTGGCCTAGAAAATCGGATAGTATGGATTTCTAGGTCATCGAAGTTTCTTAGTATTCTAGAGGATTCTGGAGGTTCGTGAAAATTCTGAAAAGTGATAGCCTGGAATTTTCAAAAACCGAAAATCTAGGCCATTAAAAAAAGGAACATCAAACATGGCTATTGAGCTCTTTGAAACCGTTTTGTTAGATCTCTACAGTAACCCCAAATTTCCAATTTTTCATTTCCGAGCGTCAGCTGAGTCAACGAAAATGTACACGGTTATGGTTTCCATTATGATCGTGCTCAGTGATCCAGCTCTTTTTGGCGGAAAAAATCAAACAATTGATTCGAAATGTTTCCACAAAAATCATGGGAAAACATGACATTCTCCGATCCAAATGGGGAAGTTTCTTTCTATATCTCTAAATGTCAGGTCTTCTTTTTTTCAAAAAAAAAGAAAAGTGGGATAAGATTATCCCGGATTATGACTTTGCACATCTAAAAAGGCTTCACTTAATTTCTCACGCAGGAGATCTATGAAGGAAAAGAGGAGATACATCAGTTCTAGAATCAAAGCACAGGATCAGGAAGATTTGGAGCAAAACAAGAAGAAGACGTTCTGAAACAGAGTCGTTTCGAAACTGGCCATTTCAAAACTAGGTCGTTCTGAAACTAAGACAACTTGAAACAAGCCGTTCTGTAACTATCATAGTTTGAAAATGGGCCGTTCTGTAACTCATCGTTTTGCAACTCTAGGTTTGAAGAAGCCTGGATTTCTTGGTTGCCAAGTGTCCCATTTTCCAAACGAAAAGTTGCAAAAAGTCATGGATCCTGAGGCATTATTGGAAATCATCCAGTACGACCAGGATTAACAAGTTGTTGAAACTGAAAGAATCGAAAACTTTCGGTTTCTAAGAGTTTATATTCTCAAACTTTCATAGTTTTGCATGATAACAATGCTTCTTCCGTGTATTGTAAAATATTAATTAGTTTTGCATGCTCCATTAAAGAGCAAATAGTGAAACTGTGATGATTTTCAGTATATAACTTTCAACAGAGTTATCTCGATTCCTGGGAGAGATATCAAAAAGTGATCTACTACAAAAGTGTTTATATGGTTTCATTGATCATCTTGTTAGTTTAATAAAGTTGGTCACAGAAAAATACTACAAGTCTATAAGGGCTCCCTAGAACTGAAATTTTCGAAACTGCAAACTTTTCTTGATCTGCTCCTTATGTTTGTTTTTTGATCTCACCAAAATGAAGTCCCTTTAGAAACTGCTTTTGGAAACTGCAATTATTCTCGATCTGCGTTTTAGGTTTCAGTTTTAATCTCATAAAAATGAAGTTCTAACATAAGTGCAAAGAGTGAAAAGTTTATGTCTTTTCAAGGAGGAAAATCTGTCGCTCCAAATTTCAATTCATTCCCATTTCCCTTATCAAATAAGATCCGTCTCGAAAAAGGTTGTTCAATAGGAGCTGCGAACCATAAACGCAAGAACACAGTTCAGATGCTGTTTGAATTGTGCTCCGGGGTTTATGGGCTCATCAGGGACGAACCTTGATTGACCTCCAGGAATCTAGTCTTCTGAAGTTCGCTTTTCTCGTGTTGCCCTCCAATCCGTAACGCTAGTCATATACCGTAAAACCTTTGCAAAGGTGCTCTAGGGTGTGCTACTATTGCAGGTTGTGCTTCTATTACAGGTTTTTCGGTATTTCCGATGACCGATCGCAAAACAGTAGTTGATGTATCAAAGTGTGATGGTGAAAGTTTTGTGCAACAGTTACAGTAGTTGAAATCGAAATTTTTTCTGATAGTAAGAATACTAAAATTGACACAAAATCTCACTGTGTTATTGTCCTAATGAAACCGGAAAAAGTATTCATAGAAAACAATTTGAACATTTCACCCATCAAACTATTGCTGTTCCCTTGTCATTATTAAAACTTTTTGTATCAGAGAAAAGTTGATACCGAAGCTGATGAAGTTTTATTCAAAAGCTCCAGTTCCAAATAATCAAACTATGCACCGAATTCCGAGCACAAAAAAACGGTTTTTCAGATTATGGACTCTCAACACATAAAATTTCCATGTCGGAATCCCCCATACTGCTCTGAGTGTTCCACAGTTAGTGAAAACACTGCTGTAACTTCTGAAGTCTAGTCTTCGGAAGTTTGTCTTTCGTGTTGCCCTCCAATCCTTAACGACAGTCTAATTTTTCCGCGGACCAATCGCATGACAATCAAAAATGAGCTCATCGTTCAAACAGGAGAAGATCGTATGCCTATCTGACTCACTAGTTGATGGAACACTGAACTTGACACAAAATCTCACCGTGATATTGTCATGATGAAACCGGCAAAAAGGTTCTTAGAAAAATTCGAGCAATGGACGGTTCGAAATATTTTGCTGTTCACTTGTCATTATGAAAACTTCTTGTATCAGAGAGAAGTCGATTCTTCTTATGAAATTAGTTTCATTCAAAATCTCATATTCCGAATGATCCAGACTTGTGTTTTGCCGGGCCGGGCCATCGACCCGGCCCGGCCCGGTTCGTGACAAGTCTGGAATGATCCAATTGTACACCGAATTCTGAGCCCAAAAACTGCACTTCCAGATTATGGACTCTCAACCCACAAAATGTTCATTTCGGAATCCCGCATTCTGCTCTGGGTTCCCAGTTCCCCAGTTAATGAGTAAAAAACGCCCTCCATGTTCAGCGAACATCTCATTTGAAATAGCGGGGAATACTGGATACGAACATCACATCAAAAACCAGGACTTGTCTTTCATTCTAATGACACTTTTGAAACTGTGAAAAGTGCCTTAAAAGACAGCAAAGTCAAGAGGATAATGGAATATGGCTATGACATGACTTCGAATGACTCTGTTGAAACGGGGAGTGCTGTAACCTTTGAAGTGAGCTTTAGAATAGACACACAAGCTAAAATAGCATATGCTGTAGTTTCTAATCAAGTTTCTTGTTCGAAACAGGGAGTACTATAGGCTGAAGATGTAGAACT
The DNA here is from genome assembly GCA_900536305.3 of Caenorhabditis sp. 40 LS-2015. NCBI lineage: Eukaryota > Metazoa > Nematoda > Chromadorea > Rhabditida > Rhabditidae > Caenorhabditis > Caenorhabditis tribulationis. Next base: position 19,575 of record LR544025.1, read on the forward strand.
GAAGTACCAATGAATTCATCTATATAGGGATATGCTTTCCAGGGAACAGTGAAAGATCAAAAGTGCACACTCAATTTGACTGTATGTTGTTTGTTGCAAGCTTCACCAACTCTCATCATTCCTTTCCAAAGAGTCAAGGGGCATGCTCTTCATTATTTGCGGTCCTCGTTTGAACAACGAGAACAGTTCCGCAACTATTCCAAAGATCAGCATCAGATTGCAATAGGCATTGCGGAAGCGAATCAAAGTAGACAGAGAATGCGATCTACTTTTCGCTATTGTATTACTCCCACGCGCATCAATTATTATCTCCGAACATAGTATTGGATTATTATTGCTTTGTGTAAAATAAAGATTGTAAAAATAAATGGATACAATTACTCAAAAACCACTATTGCAAAATGGTCATCAATGTGGAAATGAGAAGGGTGGAACAGTAAATGACGAGTTGAAGGTTATCGGAGTCCTTAACTTTTTCTTATAATCCCCATCGACGCACTGGTTTCAGATTCGAAAATATAAGTATACGAAATGGTCACATGGTTCGAGTCCTCTATGAGGCCTCTATGTACTCATTATGATGGTTTTTGAAGAAGTCTGGGCCGTGTCGACCATCGTATTTCTGGCTTCGCAACTGTGACGTTTCGTAACTAGACATTTCGGAACTATTGATGTTGCAACCGGCCATTTAGCAACCAATATGTTTCTACCAGAACAGCAAGGAATTACCAAATAACATCTATTTTTATTTATCGTTTTCCTTTGAATCTAATAATCCATTCTTGAATTCAAAATGAAATATTTTACTTTAGGCATTGGTGACAAGATTCCGACAGTGAGTTAAGAAAACGTAGTTCCAAAGCATATTAGTTGCAAAATATACAGTTGCGAAAGTGACGTAAGTTTCGAAACATCAAGTTGTAAAAGTTCAGGATACTATGTAAACATATTTTTCGCCTAATCGAAGTCTGGACGAATTAGACTTTGATTAAAGTCTCATTCAAAATCATCACATTGAAACCGGATAAAAAAACGAGAAAAACCGCATTTCGAGTTTTTCTGCTTCTTTACTTCCAGATCTTCTTTGATACTTGTTACACCGTAATTAGAGAATGGTTTATTCAAAAGTAAAACTGTTTCGATTAGATGTGTTAATGCTAACCAGCAAAATCACATCTAATGCTAGCCATATAAACTCACACATGCTAAAAATTTTTTGAGGAACTTGAGACTTTCTCTGATGAAAGAAAAGAGTGTTATTTTGTTTTCAATAATTCAATGAAAATTGATTTTCTGAATTTTAAGAAAAAAGCCCGATGAAAAATGACAGCAACGACACTCCGAAATTCTGCATTGCGCTTTGTTCAACACATTTTTCGAGAAATTTCGAGAAACTCATTCTTCGAAAAATTCCTCGGGAAAATTTTTTCGAATACTTTTTTCGAGGAGTTTTTTGGAGAAATTTTCCGAGAAACTTTTTCCGAATAAACGCACTGTTGCTAACTGATCTTTTAGTCGAAAGTATTGCTGTTACAGATTCTTCAAAAAAGATCCGTCAGGTTCAGCGCTGTCTAGTTATCTTGAAGTTTCGCTAAGCAACAAGAGTTTTTTAGGCAGGTTTTTAGTTGAGAATTTTCTGAAAACTAGCACAGTAGCAGTTTTTGACATGCTGAAAACGATGAGCAAAAAGTTAGCTGCCCCAAGCTCCAAAATTCGTCTGATAATTTCAGTAATTTTTAACGCATTTAAACCCCACTCCCTCTGCCCTCCCGAGCTTTTCTTTCTGCCCTCCACGAAACTGAAAGCGTATCACTCATCAAAATGTTTTTTATCAAAAACTTGAAAACTATTATATAGGCTGAAATTTTCAGAAAAAATTTTGAGCTTCTCATGAGTTTGGGGCAGCTAAATTTTTGTTTTCAGAAAATTCTCAACCGGTGCCTGAAAGACTCTCGCAGCAGCTCAATAACGTCATCATTCTCTAGAAGTTATACTTTCTCGATGGAACAGTAAACCCAACTTTTCAAAACTCTCCGGTACCAGATTTCCCATTACTCGTAACATTTTTCGAATTCCTCCGTTTCAGAGTCTTCATATTTCATTTATTGACTACGAATTCCAATCCTTGGATAGATTTTTTCGGAAAAAAAATCAAAATCTGATTCTTATTTCTCCATGTTGTTGATCTTCCCCTCATTTTGCATTAGAAGATCAAAATAGAATCAGTGACCTACAGAGAAGGGACGATAAAGTTTTGGGATGAAAATGGCAAGCGATGATAATGAGAACGTGTTTTGTTTGTGGGGGAAACAAGTGGATAGATGAAAAACAAATATATGTGTGTAGACAATGGGAAGGAGAACTAGACGCAAGTCTGTGTGTATGTGACTAATGAAGATTGGGGGAAATTGGACAGATAATAGACGGACATTGAGATGATACTGTAGAAAGGAGAATGGGGGACTTTTTGGGTCTGTTGGCTATGCGTTGGGTCGGAGAGTTTGTTGGTGGGTCGAAGATTTTGGAAGGTTTTGAACAATTGTTCTAATAGCACTGGTCGTTGAGCCATAGGCTCAGGGAAGTCTAGAGAACCCGATTGGTCTAGTAACGGACCCCGGCTCTGTCTGATCTCGTGGTCAAGCCAGAGGATCTGAAGGTTGTAAGATACAGATGCTAAAAGTCAGGCTATGTTGGCTCTGATCTGAGGGGGAGTCTTGTTTTTAGGCACATGATCTAAGAGGCTTGGTTGACTCTGATAAACCACGTGGACAAGCCCTAGGATCAAGTGGGTCTAGTGGACGACCCACAACCCATTAGTACTGGGGGTCTTTCTTTCAACCACAGAAAGGGTCTGTTGGTTGACCCATAGACCTTGGAGTGTCTTGCAGTTAAACGCTGGGTTTTAGTAGCTCGCTAGTCAGTAGATGTTGTTGTTGATAACCATCAAACATGAGCAAGATGGTCTTGAGTTTGAAATAAAAAGCCGGGAACAGAAAATTTTCGCAGAAATTATTCCGATAATGACGGTTTCCAGAACTCGATGAATGTATACAATAAAGGTGAGAGCATTCCTCTGGCTGCAAACGTTAAAAAAAGTTCGGAAACCTACAGACCTTTGACTTTAAGCCTTCTAACTATTTCAATGTTTCATACCCTCTACTGAAATCTGCTGAACTTCTCCCGACGATTGTTCTTTCAGTTTCAATTTCCTACTTCCACCTTCGAAATGAAACTGAAATTTCAACTCCAGGGCGAGCGATAGGTGAACAACTTTCCTTGTTCACGAGGAGTAGGAAATTTCAATTTACATTAAGATCACTATCCGAATCGATCGATCTAAAAAAGACCTCTATTCCTCACAAATCTGAAACTGAATCTTTGATTCTTTAAACCGAAAAATATAGGTTACAACTTCCTCGTTTCAGTGCAGCATGTTTGCAGTATTCAATCGGACGTCTCTATGCTCATTTTCCGTTAAAGTGATGGTAAGAGATCTGATGGGTCTGGTGACTAGGCGTCGGAGAGTCAATTGGTGGATTGCAGGTTCTGGAAGTCATTGAACACGGGCTCTGATAGCATTAGTGGGTTAACAATACGCTCTGGCGAGTCATGTGGTTCTTCAAAGGGTCCGATTGGTATAGTGACTGACCCAGGCTCTGAATGACCTGGTGGTCAAGCCAGAGGATCTAAAAAGGTCTAAGCTACAGATTCTGGAAGTCAGACTACTTTGGCTTCGATATTCGAGCTTTCGGATTTGAAAAATCTTGCTTCAAAACACATGATCTAAGAGGTTCGTTGTTGGGTCAGGTGGTTTAACTCTAAAGGACCATGTGGTCAAGATCTAGGATCAAGGGGGTCTACTGGACGACCCAAGACCCATTAGTACTAGGGGTCTTTCTTTCAACCATAGGTTTTGGAGGGTTCGTTGCCTATTGATCTTGAAAACTTGATGTTCATTTCCGGATTTTTTTGTAGCTTTGTACATTCACATCAGTTGCACGGACCAATCATGAACAATATGGTCTCGAGTTTAGAATAATAGCTGGGAACAGAAAAATTTCGCAGCAATTATTTCGATAATAGCGGTTTCCAGAACTTGACGAAAGTCTACGAAAAAGGTGAGAGCATTCCTAGCTTCATTTTTTTAAACCTATGAAAAGATTCACGAACCAACAGATTATGGACCTGAGCCTTCTCATTATAAGCAATGTTTCATACCCTCTGCTCAAATCTGCTAAACTCCTCCAGATGATAATCGACGCAGATTTTTTTTTTTCCGATTTCAAAGTTTCAAAACAAAACTGACAAAATTGAAAGCGCAAGCGATAGGTGAAAAACTTGAATAACGTCTACTTGCAAAGTGTCGCGGAGATGCATAACCACCAATCATGAACAAGATGATTTTGAGTTTGAAATAAAAAACCGGGAACAGCGAACTTGCGCAGAAATGATTTCGATAATCGCGGTTTCCGAAACTTGATGAATGTCTACAATAAAGTTGAGAGCATTCCTCTGGCTGCTAACGGGACAAGTTCACAAATCTACAGACCTTTGACCCCGATCCTTCTCACAATTTTCAATGTTTCATACCCTCTACTCAAATCTGCTGAACTCCTCCAAACGATGGCTCTCTGAGATGGTTTCTTGGAATCTCAGGTTTCCAATTTCAAACTTTCAAAACAAAACTGAAGTTTCAACTCCAGGGCGAACAACTTTCCTTGTTCACGAGGAGCACAAAATTTCAATTTTTAGTCGAACAACCATCGGAATAGATCAATCTAAAAAATATCCCCTATTTCCTACAAACCTGAAACTGAAATTTCAGATTTTTAAATAAAAACTTTTCGGTTTCAATTTATTCGTTTCAGTGGAGCATGTTTGCAATATTCAAACGATCGCGGCCCTTCGAAATTGTGAACTTTCCAGTTTCCAGTTTCAGATGGCTCAAGTTTCGCGTTTTTTTTTTTGAACCATGGCATGTTCCTATAGTAAGTTTTTAAGTTTTCACGGGGAGTACACCACAGCTTTGAAAATCAGAAGATCGAAACCTTGTAATCAAGCCAGAAAATCTGAAGGTCTCAAGCTACATATGCTGAAAGTCAGGCTATGTTGGCTCCGATTTTCGAGAATTAGAATCTGTGAAGTTTTGCTTTCAAACACATGATCTGAGAGGTTCGTTGTTTGGTCACGTGGTTAGCTCTTAAGGACCATGTGATCAAGCCCTAGGATCCAAGTTGGTCTAGTGAACGACACACGACTCATTATTACGGGGGGTGGTCTTTCTTTCAATCATAGGCTTTCACGGGGTCTGTTGGCTGACCCATAAATCCGGGAAAGTCTTGATGTTCACCGCTGGGATGTCTGACGTTCCACCGATTTTAATAAGACGTGCAAGATGGTCCTGAGTATAGAATAAAAACTGGGAACAGAAAACTTTCGTAGTGATCAAAATAAGATAATAGCGGTGATCAAAATAAGATAAATCGATTTGTTCTGAAAAGCTTCACAAATCTACGGACCTTTGACTCTAAGCCTTTTCAATATTTTCAGTGTTTCACACCCTCTACTCAAATCTGCTGAACTACTTTAGATGATCTCTAATTAGGATTTATTTCTTAGAATCTCAGGCTCCCGATTTCAAACCTTCATAACACAACTGAAATTTCAACTCCAGGGAAAGCGATAAGTGAACAACTCGTCTTGTTCACAAGGTGTGCAAAATTTCGATCCTAAATCAAGACTTCCTATCAATCAATCTAAAAAGGATCCCCTATTTCCCACAAATCTGAAACCGAAAGTTCGGATTTTTAAATCAAAACTTTTCGGTTTCAACTTCCTCGTTTCTTTTGGAGCCTGTTTGTGTCGTGACCGTAGAGTCTCTACGGCACAACTTCAATACTAGAACACTTCTAGAGTGACGTCACACGTCACATCAACTATTATAACTTTCTCAGATAGTTATTCTCCGTGACCAATCCTATCTTCCATCGCCCTGGCATCGACCCTGACCTCTGGAACAGCCCCACAACTTCGCTATATAAGGAGGAAGATTCGCCAGGATAGATGTAGTTCTTCGGATTCTCCCTGGATTCTCCCTGGATCGCCTGGACGTCTTCAACTGCTGTCGCATGGACTCGAAGGCACCGCCGGATGGAGCCTCACTGTCATAAAAGGAGCACTCTCTAAACATCTCAACGCCCTTGTGCTGATGTTCTCATTGCCTCCCGCTGACTCTCATTACTCCATCAATCGCACCGCCGCTGCTCCAACTACTCGCCGACGAAGACTCCGGAAGCTCCAATGTCCAATCCTGCCGTGGTCGTCTCAAACCGGATCACGAGATAACTCTCTAGAATGTGCTAATAAACTGTCGTTCCCTTCTCCTTGCATTTGACTCTCACACCGGGGCTCACCGACTCTTTGGTGTGGAGACATGGTGCATCGACCGGGAATCCATGGTGCACAAATCCATGGAGACCCTCGGTGGCAAGGAGAGAGAGCACGGTTTATAGCGCATCGATCATGCGGAGGCAACTTCCGTAGAACTTCCAGCCAATGGTCCAGTCACCTTGGATCAACATAGGGAGAAGTGGCAGTTCTTCCAGCCAGAAACTCACTGATTCTGGTCATTCATCCCCTTGATCACCACAAGATCAATGGGTAATCTCATTCAACCACTGAACCACACTTCAAGCGCACTGAGGAGGCTCTCACAGAACCTGTAAACAGGGTTCTCTTCCTCCACCCCCAGTGTCGTGACCGTA
>LR544027.1:0-112874 GCA_900536305.3 Caenorhabditis sp. 40 LS-2015
ACAACTCTAGATCTTCATTTATGTAGTTGACAACGTTTAACGAAATTTGCTGAGAAGTGAGTTACGTCGCGTTTAAAATCATTGGTCCGAAAATGTTCGAAATTAATTTGCACTGTTTGGATGTCGCGCGACTATACGCAGCATAACTCACTTCTCAGCAATTTTTGTAAAAAGTTGTCAACAATAAAAATGAAGATCTAGAGTTGTTTAATATATTCATCAAGTTTTATAGAGATGGGATGATTGAAACATACTTTTTCAACAGCTCAAAGTTGGCCATTTTGCACTGAAAACCACTATTCGTTTACTTTTGACCAGAAAAAGGTTTACAGGGTTTCCGGATTCCGGTTGACCCCCTTTCATTATTCTATTGCCAAAAAAGTTTTTGGGATCGAAAACATGATGAGTTTCTGTGCATGTATGAACAGGTTTGCTTCCACCTAAATTTTTTGGTGATCGTAAGTCGCTTTCCATCAGAAGAAATATTTTTTAAGAGAGAAAAAGAGACCATAAGCGATGAAAAGTGATTGTTCTCTGATGAGTGAAGTTTGCATTTGAGCGCACTTTGGAATCATTTCGAGATCATCTCACTTCATGTTGGAGCGACGATTTCCGAAAACCAGTCTAATGGATGTTTCAAACTGCTGTACCTCAGAGTTTGTAACAACAGAATTCTTCGAATCAATCAAAACCTAATTAAAAGAACTAGGGTTTGGCCAAGCAGAAAAATCCAAATTTTAAGATCAAATACTACAAAAGTAAAACATGCATCTTCAGCGTTGCGCATAAACGAAAAGACGCCAGTCTGAAACGGCAGCGGAGCTGCCGATTTCAGGCTGGTGTTTACTATAATTCTCATCTGTTTATGCTAATCTGATCCCCGTGATACATTTCCGAAGAATAGATCCACTCAGTTCAACCCGATTTTGATTCTTGATGTTTTCAACGATAATGGGTGAGCTAGCTTAGTTTGAACATTTTCTGATAGTTTGGGTCAAGGTAAAAATGAACCTTCAGATTCAGACTCAAATATTCACGTGGCTCGAATTATGATCTTGCTTAATTGATTCCTACAGTAAAACTTAACGTGAAACCTGATCTGTTCAAAAATCTACTTTCGTATCACCATGATCAAACTTTTCGAATTCTCAACTCGATGCACATTCAGATTTCGATAGTTTTTAATTTGAAATCTTAATCTGTAGGCTCGGTTTTACCTTCACCCAGGTTTTTATGGGAAAAGTTCAACTGCAGGATCCAGGAATCATTTTGATCGATCAACTGAACATTTCAGACTTCCTGTTAATACAGCCTTTATTGTTACCACAAAAATAGTTGGAGTATATTGACGAAAGTATATCCGGTACACCCAGCAGCTTCAGTGTTTGCAAGTGGTTCAATAGTTTTTTTCCAAGTTTATCTTCCGAAATCGCTTGCAAACAAGGTAATGGTCATAAAACTACCTGTCTGCAGCCCATGATTTGATATTCAACAGTACCGAAAAATATTCTTCATTATTCCTTTGTTTTCGGTACGTAACGACCGCATCAGCATTGTTGTAATATCAGTATTCTAACCTACGGAACCTGTTTCTAATAATCGATACAGTAACCGCGTTTCTGGACCATTCTTGGGATTCTCGACTTTCAGAATTCTTATCTTGTATTTCAGTTCCGCAACTCTACTTTAATGTATAACTTCGAACCTCGGTAGAGCTTGTTTTCCACCACGGGTGTCTCAACTCGATTCTTATGACTTTTGGGTCGGCACAACCCAAGACGTTATCTGTTGGGGCTCGATGGCTAATCCGTGATTAGGATGCGTCGAAACTCAAACTATACATAGATGTACATGCATAAAAATTAGACAAAAAAGGAAACGGGGCGGTGTGTGAGTGTGTTTTCTTGCTTAATCCTGTAGATACGACTTCACACATCCTTTCCTTTTGCCCCCCTTCTCCTTGCCCGGGCTCTCCCCGCATTTCCTTTCCGTCGCCCCTCCAGCACAGAGAAAGAGTCCTTCTCGCCTTCGTTTCCCTGCCAAACATTTTCAACCACTCTACTCTACATATTGTGTTCTTCAAGTGCCCGTTTGGTTCATCGCCCTCCCGCCAGTTTTCCCACATTTTTGAGTCCTCCGAGCTTCTCTTCACGTTGTGAGGTTCCCAAGCAATCTAGAAGATTATCCAGAGTCCTAGAAGCCTCTTCGCAAAGTTTTTCGTTTTCTTCTCGTTTTCTTTTTTCCCGGATGAGATCGTCGTCTCGGACATCAGACACACCCCGAAATATTGAATCGGTTCCCTTTTTTTCCAGTGATTGATTATAATAGTCTGAGCAAAATCCTAGGCTTGCGATTGTATCCTCAGCTTATTTTCTTTTTTGCTTTTTCTTTGTCACACAGAAGAAAAAAAACGAACACAAAGCAAAAAAAAAAAACGTATACATCATCTGAGTCTCTGTATCCCTCATTTCTCCCTTTCGCATTTTTCTTAACGATACGAACATCATTGCTCCCTTTTTCATCCATTTTCGAGAAGAGATCAAGGATTCCCACCCTTCCAAATCATTTTTCCATTTATTGTTGGAACCTAGATATTACGATATCCCTCTCCAAGAAAATTTTGTTACTGTTCATTTCGAGAATCGCCCTGAAAATAACAAATCACTTTTGCCTACTAACTGCTGACTAGTCGAGACATAGATCACTAGAGCTAATACCTATATACCTTTCTCAAAAACTGGCTACCAAGACAAAAGGGTCATTGTTCGAAAGCCTTTCCCAACTTTGACTTTTCTTTTTCTTTTTTGTCCCGGCTCATTCGCTCACTCTCAGCTCATCCATCACTTGTCCAAGTTTGCAACAGTGACAAAAATCGCTAGAGAGAGTCTATATCCATTTTTCAAATAACAAGGTCACCTACTTTATGAAGACTCACGAATCGGTCCCTGGTGACTTTTAGACCCACCATAGAAAGTGTGTACATGTAGTTTCCTTTTTTTGGCTTCTTCTCCTTCTCATTTTCTAATTTTCTATTCACAAATCTTCTTCGTCTTCCATCTTCACTTCAAATTTCGTACGTCTCACATTCAGTACCCTCCCTAATGTGTTCATTAGAGATTAACGACAACTTCAGAACCCCCATTCCTTTTTTTTCCTTCCCTCCAAAAACCTATTCAGTGGCGGGCGAAAGTGTCACTACTGATACCCATCCCTTCCCAACAACGATCCCATTGTTCTTTTTTCCACCCGTCGGGTCTGCTTCCTCCGTCCACTCTCATCATGTTCCATCTCCTTGTTGCATCGTAAACATTTCGAAACGGCGCACTTGGAATGAGTGAGTCAATGAGCCTTCGAAATGGGTCCTATAAATTATTCCGGACCAAGAATCTTTTCTCACCCTCTTTTTCTGTTTCCATCGTATTCAGTCTCAGTCTCGTGCCCTCGTTTTTCTCGTAACTTCTTACCATCTTGACTCTCACTTATACTTTACTATACTTTACGATTCTTTCTTTCCCACCAGCTAAATTTGCCCTTTTTTTCTTCACGGTCCCCACCCATCACATTAGCTCTTTCCGTGGTGACAATAAATCAACGAATTAGCACTTTGACCTGATTTCCGACATCCTTGCGGCACTCTTTTGTCCCCCTCTTCTCACCCTTTCCGTTACGAAACCAGATACTAGTGAGTAGCAGCGTGCAAAGATTTTCGAAAACGAGAAGGTGATAGGTATCACTTCAAAATCAGTAATTCTTATCAGCCCGGGGAAAGGAAGCAGCGGCTTATGATATTTTCTGAGACGGGCGGTCTCGAAAGCTTGTCCAATTTTTCATTCTTCTTTTCGGTTCTTTGTCTCGACACCGACAAATAATCGACAAGTTGTTATCATGTCCACGGGGAGCCCGACTGAATGAGGGGATACACGACTCTCAGATATGATTCTACCTTCTTCCCCGTCTGTCACCGTCGGCACATCCCGGCAAAAACGCAACAATTGGCGCCATGAGTGACACGTATATTTCTTGTCCGACATTCATGCCGTGTTGCAATCATTTTCATCTCCTTCTTCTTCTCCTATAGCTCAGATGATATCTCTATGTGTGTTTTAGAGATCCTCATTCTCATTGTAATTTGTTTTGTTTAACAATCACCGATTGTGACCACTGAGGCTCCTGGGAATCTGAGGTTCGGATTAAGAGAAACCTGAGAATATAAATTTTCATTCTCAAATAGTAGATATAGGTGATATTTCATTTTCAGATACATTTTCTGTAATCGAAATTTGACCAAAAAACGGATGAGTTTTTTTCTTGATCTCTAACTTTCTTGAAGAGTTTCCCATTTCATGAGTGTTAAAAATCACCAACTCTCAGCGATTCTGAAAGTTTTCTGCGTTTCATTGCACCGTGTTTGCACTGAAACCCTTGCTTAATTGGTTTTTTTCAACGCCTCAAAGTTGACCGTTTGGCACTGAAAATCACGAAAGGGGATTGTTCGCTATAATAAGTAAAATAAGCTATTAACCATCAAGTCTCTAAAATGCCAAATGAACCTGGTAGCGTTTTGAGTACCGTACTCGAAATTCGGGAACCCCAACTGAACCATCTGGCAACTAACCCACCCGTTCTTCAAATTCACAAAGGACATCTAAGAAAATTCAAATCCGGATAGACTGTTCTCTCTCCACCAACAGTCACCCAACAAATTTGACCCGTCGAACTATCCTCTCCAAGTCGTCTTCTCCTCGCCCATCCTCACACTCGTTTTCGTTCCTTTTGTTCTCCGTCTCATCATTTTATTCATAGTGTCGCATTCAAGTAGCACGCGAGCACTGTCTTTCGTCTTTGTCGGCCAATAAATCCATCAATTGGAGTAAATCCAGTGCCCCCCCTTCCCCACCACCACACCATCCCCACACCATCCTCGTTTTCTCCCCTTTATGCTCCTCCTCCCCCTTTTTTCTTTCTTTTTATTTTGCTTCTCAATTCCATGCTGCCCAATTCTTTTCTTTTGATGTGCAGATTTTGGGAGAGAAGAACAAGAAGAAGTAAAAGAGAAGGAGGAAGGGGGGTCCCTCCAATTTTCAAAATTGGCATTCCTCAGCCAGTATTTGCCCGCAGTGCTTTTCGAATCGTCTTCATCGACGATGGCTTCTCCGTCTTCGTTTTCATCCTTGTCGTCGTTGAAAAATGGAAGAAAAAGCTAAAACTCCAACTTTTTTCGTGGTCGTCTCCACAATCCACGTATTCTGGATTAGAAGTGACTATTCGTAATGCGGGCAGCGGTTTTATCGTTGTTCGGCTCGTAAAATGGTTTAGTGCATGCACGGCGAAGTACAGCGGTTCTGTCTTTTTGCTCTGAGCAGGAGGGAAGGTCCGCCCCTCTGAGAATTCATTTTGCTGATTGCGTGGAGGATACTTTTTGATTCAGGATTTTGAAACATCTGAACAAATTTGAAAAAAACTCCCGTATTAGGACAGTACCCTTTCACTGTCGCTTCAATCTCACGGTTTCTATAGCAGTTATCAAAAAGGTATCAACTGACAAAATGTCGAACACAATGTGAAAAACAAATTGTTAGTTGACCATTATCTGATATCTGTCATAGTTGCCGAGAGAAGCTTGATCGGGAAGAGGCGCTGTTTCATTACATGATTCACGATGAGTACTGCGATTTTGAAGCACGGTAACTTCAAGAAATTTTTTATACGCAGTCCGGATCTTCATCCCACGTCATAGTCTTACTTTCGGTGCAAAGTGTAACTATTCATTTCTTGGCCGTGAAAAGTGAGATCATCATCCACTTCCTGCCCCTCCCTAACTCTTCCTCGAAAACAAGCAGGTCCTCAGCGGCGGCTCTCATGAGATATGTTCACAATGAGGATGTCTCTTGTCGGTGAGATGAAACGAAACCGGAGAGAGATAGTTGCTGTTTGTCTCTTGCCGGGTTCTAGTCATTTTTGTGTTCTGACAGTGTCTGGTACCAACTTGTTCAGCTTTTATTGTCTTCTAAATCAGTTTCTCCTTCAATTCGTCCCCTTGTTCTTTTCTTGGTCGTCGAAACTTTTTCGCTGCCCATTCCTTATCTATGGTCCTCAATCTGCGTGTGTGTGAGCCTCCAGACGTTTTTTCCGTCCCATTAATCTTTCCTAAAGATAGTACGAAACCGATTCTAGCGATGCGCAAGTCGCTTACCGACTAATACGGGGCATATGTCATACTTAAAATTTTGAGGCCGCACACGCACACAAATGCACTACAAGAACTCGAGTCCTTTTCTTTGTTTTTTTTTAATGGAAGTAAGAACCTTCTCCCTTTCCTTCTTGAATCCTTTCTTCTGGTTTTTCGTCCGTGCTGCAAGCAACTAGTCCGCATTAGTAAAACGACGAAGGACAGCTTTTGCTTTTCGCTTCCCTTCGGAACCCAATCATTAGTTCCAAACTTCTGAAAGCGGTACTGCTAAACGCGGAAGGATGAGCGACGCAAGAGAGAATATTTGATATTTCTTCTATTCCTACTTTCTTTATTTAGCCAACCGGCGGCTGCTACTTCTGGAGACGCCGGAAAAATTATTAAAAGGAGCAAAAAAAGAAGATGCTCTGCCCCCACGTTTGATGCTTTTCATGTGCCCCTCCCTTTTCCTTTTCGCCTACTTGAATCAAGTATGTATAATGAGTGCTAGTGCTAAACGCTATTAATGATTTCTCTTCTCTTCTTAGAAGATAGAAAACTTTTTGTTTTCGCTCTCCTCCTCTTTTCGTCTAAACCCGAAGTTTCAAAAACTTTTGAAATAGGTGGTACGGTATGATCAGTTTTTGGTCAAGAACTTTCAAAAAAAGTATCCTGCTCCTCGATTAAAAATAGTTAGTCTCTGATGTTGCCAAATGTATGCTTTTCTTAACGTAGAGAGTAAAACTGTAACGCGATTTAAAGACTGATATGGTAATACTGCCTGAATAGTCAAGGTTTCGAAAAAGACAACAATTACCGCTTCTAAGAAATTTCTGATTTTCTCTTTCCCACAAATTGTTTCTCACCTTCCTCTTCGCTACCAGTCTCCAAGGTGTCGGCGACAGGAAGGCTCACCCCCGTCAATGGTGCCATTATTGAAAATTGCCGATTTCCTATCAAAACATCATCAGAGAGACACATTCGCTGGTGGCGGTTTCGCATAGCACCTGTCGAATTAAAATGCACCTTCGAGATAGAAAGAGGACGTTCGCTAATGTGTCGGGAAGAGGGGGTATCTAAGGTGCGCACCCAAGCAGCAGCCGCTTGTAGACCTAGACGACAGATCCAGAGGTGAGCGGTGAAAAATGGGCTGCGGGTGGGGGGGACCCCGGTGACAGAGTTGTGTTGAAGGGTCTCTCCCACCGACTCTTTTACACATTACACCACACGGTAGTGGTGTGTTGTCTGTGCGACCCGTGGTGGTGGTGGGGAGGCCAATGTTGTCAATCTGATTGCAAATCGGATCGGATCGCATAGGTTGCTGACAACACGACGCTATTTTTGCCGCTGCTCACTCTCGGACTCTTCTTCTTTTTTTCGCCTCTCACTCCTCCCCCATTCCTGTTTCCACTCGAATTCACAGCGAACAATAAAATTATGCTTTTAGAAAGCCATTCAATTTATTTCCATATTTCTTCTTTCTAGTAGAGTCACTCAACCTAAAATGCTCACTCATTCGGGTTTTCCTTTTCTTCTATTCCATCGTCATTCCATGCTTTCTTGAGTCATTCATCATACATTTCAGTTTGCCCTGTCTTCTTTTTCATTCATTTCGTCTTAGACCGGCTGGTTTTTTTTTCGGAACCCACGTACTTTCAATCCATCACAAATCCATCCGTTTTTGGAGATGCCCTATTACTCATATAGTCTGCTCTATCCAGTTACCCTAGCCAAAACGGCAAGTATTAAAAATTCTCGGTGCCCTCTTCCTTTATTTTTTGATACTCTTCCAAATACCCGCGATCCATTCATTTTCTGCTACTACGTTGAATATTTCATGACGCGATCCGAGTCAATTGAATTTGCTTTTCCAGTCTCGATTTCTTCCTTTTCGCTCACATTTCTTTTTTTTTCCTACGTTTCTCCTTCATTTCTATTCTGGTACAAATTTCAGAAGGACGGCAGATAGAAAGGTTCGATCGAGAGGAGAGGATCTTACTTGAGAGTATTATGGTCATTCGACCGCCTAGGTCAGTTTTCCGTCTCAATTTCCATAGTGCTTTTCATCTCAACATTTTTCACCCAAAATGACAACTCCTGACACTTGGTTATGACCCCAGAGGTCCCATTTATCATAGTGGCGCCGGCGGGGGCCCAGTCAGCTGGCCAGTTTTGCATATACTTCGCTTTGAAATATGGGTTTTCGTTGTTTCTAAATTTTCTAAGCCTAAACAAAAAATGAGTATGACGATTTGTAAAGTCAAAGAAATCATGCATATGAGAATATATAGATGCCACGGGTATTATACTATCCCACGGATATCCAAATTCATAAGAAGTGGAGCAAACTAACATATAGTGTAGCTCCTGTGTTGTCCACGGAGAATGGTTATTCTTTTTGTTTTGTTTTGTGCAGAAACGAAAACGACACTTCATTTTTTACATGACTTGAATTCGAAAGTCCTATTCTTTTTGAGGATTTGGAATGAATATTTGAAACAATCGAATTGGACCTGTTACAGACGTTCATTTTTTTTCATATTTAGGATCCAAAACTTGAACTGAAGTTGAGTATCATTATTAATCGGAAACGAACAGAACTGAATATGAGGATTTTAACGGACTATTACTGTATCTACTGAGGATTGTGAACCAGATGTGCGGATTTCCGAGATCCGAATATTTTTCTCTGAATGCGTTATTCCGTTTATTTGAAGATTTTTTCGAAAATCTTTTTTGTGAACGGGAATTTGGCATTTTTGGTTGTGAGTTGCACCAATGGAAAATGGTTTTGAATTAGATTCCCATATTTCGAATCTTGCCGTCGATCTCAAAACTCAAATTCTAAAGGTCGACTGCAAATATGAAAAACCTGGTCTTATGTTTGAAAATTCCGTTTGCAAATAGTGTCACTCACAACCAAAAGTTTTAAACAGTCGTTCGCAACAGAACTTAGTTAGTTAGTTTTATTTTCAATTATCATTTGAGATTTTTTGTTCATCTCAGAACTTAGTCTTTGCTAAATCTAGCAAAAAGTAAAAATAGCTCTTCATACCGTATTCCAACGCACTCGTGGCTATTTTTCTGCTTTTCCACACGTTTCCCTTGATTCTGTATTATTCACGAAGTCTGAGGCACACATACCCTCATGACACTTAATCGTCTGTAAGAAGTAGCAATTATCGAGAAAGACCGTGGGCACAAAAAAGACGTTAAACGTCGATCGCGTGAATTATTAATCACGCGTAAGGAGAAGCTGTCTTTCTTCCTGGCGGGCGTGCTCTCAGTCCCATCACATCAACACACCTATTTCGTCCCCATTCTTGACGGCTGCTTTCCTTAAATCTGTCTTCACATCACACCTACTGCTCTTCCTTCCAACCATCCCGCGGCGTCTCAATTTGACGATTTGACCTCAAAACGTCCCATTTGAATTTTGATTGAAAACTAGTACGAATTCGTCATTCTGTTTCAATCGTATTCTAAACGTAGGCTCATCTATACTAGGACACCTAGTATGTCCGGATGATACCACCACCAACGCAGCATTTTCTTTCGGTAAGTCTCACTAGTTTCCCATGGACTTCTTAGGGTCCCTGCTAGATTCCCATCGTTTTTTGGAAGCTCTCTTGCCTAATCCTTATAGGTTTGAGAAAAGATTCGCCTAGATTCTAAATATATGCTCATCCTACCGTATCCTTTCGCAAATGAGGAGGAGGAGTAAAAACCGATGTGAGAATTTGAGTGTCCCGCCAGAAGTAAAACGAGCTAAAAAAGCTGCGCGCAGTCCCACTCTCTCGTCTCAAATTTGGCTTATAATATTCGACAACTTCACTAATGAGTCTAATCATCCTGAAGCGACGTGAAGAAGAAATCGAAGAAAAGTAACGTCTTGGAAAACAAGAATCGGATCAAATCTCTCTGTGCTCAAGGATAGTCTTGTCCAAACAGGCTCAGATAACTCTCGGACATTGCATACAAATACATACGACTCATTGACACCCCGTGTGCTCCTTGCCCCCGAGACCTAGTCATACCCCCAAGTCTATTGCGCAGATTTTGAGTTTGCTCAAGCTAAATATTCGATCTCAGTTTCCCACCATCCCCCACTTCTATTTAACATTGTCATATCAGTGTCGTTCGCAATATTGAACGGTATCAGAATCAAGAGCTGGGATCAAGAACAATAACCTCAAGACTATCGGATAATCTCGAGACTATTGGTACTATTAGTTGCTCAGAAGCCTTCAGGATTTTCCTCCTTCTAATCTGAATATTACTGTAACCTGAGAAATCGCCACATAAAAATGAAGGATGGAGACCGCGCTAAGTGTGATGCCACCTCCCATATCAAGGAGGATTGCCAGAGCGATGGTAAGATGTTCACATTTGTTCCCACTTCACTTTTTCATTTCCTCGGCCTTATCCCTCTCTCGGGCAGTGTGACGGAGTAGTGTCTCCCTTTCTTGCAAAATCTGTACAACTCTAGTAGAGTCGACACCATTCCGAGTTGTCAATTCACCCTTAATTACAACTTTCACACTCTCTCCATCTTCTTTTCTTCACACTGTTTCCCCTTGAGCGAGCTCGGAGACGACACCATGTACACTGATGAAGACGATCCCCCTCCCTTTTTGCGCTTCCCGCTGGTAGTGGTCTCGTTGTCGTCGGTCCGCCGAGAAGATGCGTTGATTGCGAGTCTCACTTACAAGGCACTCTAGTTAGTCGCTCTTCTTATTGTGGTCGAGAAAGTCAAGCATTTCAAACTCGGCGACTCATTGTGCATCCAAAAGTTGAGAGAGCCCTCAGTGCCAAAATTCAAATCTACAATCACGTCTCCCAAACAACTAGCTAACAATCTCTTTCCGATTCACTCCCTTTCTCAACATTTTTTGGAGCGGGTGCTTCTCTAGAGACTTTTTAGTGACGTATTCTCCGACTGGTTCCGCTATGCAAATCTTTTTTAGAGCACTACGGTAGAGATTCGTTTAGCTAATTTTAATTTTCTGGTTTCCACAAAAACATTGAAAATCATTGAAACTGTTCCCATTGAGGACAAAGATACCTCACACTTCTTTGTAGTTTACATCTTTTGAGATCAACCCGTCCACCTGATTTTTTGTACCTTAGTCGAGATTGGACAGTGCAAAAAGCAAAAGTGCTGGCGGGATCTCACGCCTTGTTGTTTCATCTTGTTCACAGCTTGCCGACTCTTCTACCAACACACACACAAAAGCAAATCTGCGCAAGATTTCAAATTTCTCGAAACGTCTCTCTCTCGGCCATTCCTACTACTGCTCCTCGTCTCATCTGTCTGTATCGTTTTCGGCAAGCAAATACAGGGCAAGAGTGACTGCCGGTACGGCCGGTGTTATCCCTTTAGTCCTTCCCTCATCCACCTCTCACCTCAACAACACAGCTCGTAAGAGAAAAACGATGGAGCTGCAGGAGAGATAGGAAAAGAAACGGTAGCTCGTTTCTCACTTGCCCTTAGTTTTCACTTTGGTGACGTGTAACTCTTACAAAGCCCCTCTTCATTTCAGAGTTTTTTTCTAAAGCGGGGGTTTAAGTTTAAGTAGACCGTGTTTTGCTTTTACTCCTTTGGGTGTAAAAATGGGTTGAACTCTCTCACATTCTGCATAATTTTACTCATAATCATTCGTCTGTATCCAGAAACATGAATACGATACGAGAGACAAATTTGAAGGGAATGAAAATTACTTTTGGAAAAATGATGAAGAAGACTTGTATCCAATATGTTTGCATGAGAGACTAACTCAACTTATACTTTTCGGGGGTACTTCCACCCACGCTCAGTCATTCACTCATGTATATGCAAGTATATCTTCTCCCTAATTTCGTCGCAAGTGTGCATCATGCCAGTAAAGTAGGAAACAAAAATGAAAACGACAAAATTTTTCCAAAGTAGAAATTTGAGACTAGTGCACTCTCCATGAGTGCCGTCCCAGCTAGTAACCACGTCAAAAATTCCTGGCGTTGCTAGGCAAGGAGAAGTTATACGAGACGATACACTATCCGATTTTCTGACGTTTTATGTCTACTACTACTGCTATACATTTTTTCTCCACAACCCACTCACTTTTTGAACAAGACTAATAATTTCTTATTTTAGCATACAAATCTCAAGAAATGCGAACGATTGAACCACGTTGCACGTTATCCAGTTCATCCAAGCAGTGCCGCGCCTCACGACACTAAGTTCTCAAAGACATACCTCAACAAGGACAGAAAGGTGAGTTACAGTATCTTTTCAGAGGCTCCGTATAGTCTTCTTCTTGTTCTTGTTCTTGTTGTCATTTGAAAGAAAAAACACATAATTCTCTTCTCAATTCCTCAGATGGCAGTACCTCTCTCTTTTTCTTCTTGTGCAAAAAAGGGAGAAGACTCGATACAAATTAGTCCAATCTGACACTATAGGTTGTCACTCAAGGAAAGGAGGCAGGAGCTTCTCGCCTTAATTTCCTTCTTCTCCATCCATCGTCGTCCCCGCAGAAAGCTCTTACCCATCCATCCCAACACATCTACTTTTCTTCGAAAATCGCTTCGAAGCACTCAACTTTTTTCTCCCCATCTTGCCTTTCGTTCGTCTCGCCTTCTTTTCATTATACAGACTGACACTGGTTTCTTCACCACGTTAGAATAGAACCGATCTGGCAGGTCCGTAGTAGCGACGAGCGTCTGTCAGGAAATTCCCAATTTTCGTTTCGCATTCTTTTTCTTGCGCCGTTTTTTTTCTGGTTCCATATAGCTCAAAAAGTTCTTAACATGATGTGCTTACTTTTCGGTTAACTAGATAATGATGTAAACGAGATGATATCCACAGGCACTCTCCATGTACCAATGCTCCATCTCCTTGACTACGTACCTTAATAAAACTGTTTGAATTCAAATTATGGTACGGTAAGATAAAGTTCACAATAAATGTAGATTCTCCTTCCCTGGAACCGAATGACGACACACAGTAGCAGTTCTTGAAACACCACCGTTTGCGTCAGAATTCTCAAAAATAACTGAAATTTGATTAACAACCTTTTTGACCCGTACACTTTCCTTCCTGACATCATAACCTTGTTGGTGACTTCATCTTCACTTTTCTCTTCGCTCTCCTGCTTCGTCTTCTGATCCTCACACTTTTCGGCCATCTCAATCATCTCCTCATCTCACTTTCAACTTTAAATGAAAAAAAAGATGGCACGAAGAAAAGTTTGGACAGGAAGAGAACGAGAAGAGGGCGATGGACGGATGAAGATCTTCTAAAAGGATTATAATTCAATTTGATATGCTCTTCGGGAGGCATCCTCTCCTGACGAGATGGGAGGGAAAGGAGCAGATGAAGGAGAAGAAGAAGCGTGTCATCGTTTCATCGTCGCAGAGACGGGTAGACACACATACACGAAACCCCGCCCCAACACAGGGAAACCTTTCGAGTTTCATCCGCACCTCTGTCTGTTTCGCATCTTTTTTCATCTGTTTCTATTCCTGCTGCATATATCATCTGCTGCTTCTCATTTCTTAGTCTGATCATCTCATCATCACCATCTCGAACGAACATTCCGCACTCAATTCACAAATGAAGAAACGCTGGTGATTGTTTTTGCAGTTCTTGTCCGCCGGAATGCTTCTATATTATCTGGCGGCCATATTCAAAGGCTTACATCCTCGAGTCGACGACGATTTTGTGGACAAGCTCAATTATCACTATACTTCTGCTATTATATTCGCGTTTGCGATCATCGTTTCTGCCAAGCAGTACGTAGGTGAGTACGGTATCCAAAATTCCAAATATTTCTGAGAACTCCTCAATTTTTAATATCTTTCAAAAATATCTCTTTTAGGTTATCCAATACAATGCTGGGTGCCGGCGCAGTTCACCGACGCTTGGGAACAGTACACGGAAAACTACTGTTGGGTGGAAAACACTTACTACCTACCGTTGACCAGCGCTTTCCCTTTAGAGTACGATAACAGGAGGTAAAGTAATCAGCCATCGAAATCTCAACACATAATATGTTAAGGGCACGGCAAATCAGTTACTATCAATGGGTGCCCTTTGTTCTCGCTCTTGAAGCGTTATGCTTCTACATTCCGTGCATAATGTGGAGAGGATTGCTGCATTGGCATTCTGGTGAGTGGAATGAGATGAATGAAGGACGGCACATAGAAAAAAAAGAAGTTCCAACTGATGATATTGGTCGTTAAAACCGCACAACTGTGCAATGTGTGTAGGAAGGGAGGGGGTCCCTTCGAGACTGGGGGGAAGAAGAAAAAAAGAAAAGAAAGTGGTCTACAGAGAAAAGTAGGTGTGAAGTGGAGACGCGAGATCCATTAATAATTTATTGCTTAACGATTCCCGAGAAACTTTTATCACCTTGGAAGAGAAATGGGCGATAGCGAATGGATGAGATCTGCTAAGAATGAGAAGGACCCATGTTCCTCATGACACATGAGGGGTTGTTGTTTCCAGGAATCAACGTGCAATCATTGACTCAAATGGCATGCGATGCTCGAATGATGGATGCTGATGCTCGAGCGGCCACTGTGCAGACAATAGCCGGTCACATGGAGGATGCTCTTGAGATTCAGAGAGAGGTAAACATCCGAGGTCATTAGGATAGGTTGAAATTGTGTTTTCCAGGTCACCGATGTGTCCGGCATGTGCGTCCAGAAGCGGTGGGCGAACTATGTGACGTTACTATATGTTTTTATCAAAATGCTCTACCTGGGGAACGTGGTGTTGCAAGTTTTCATGCTGAACAGTTTCCTGGGCACCGACAACCTATTCTACGGCTTTCACATTTTGCGAGACTTGTTGAATGGTCGAGAATGGGAAGTCAGCGGGAACTTTCCACGTGTAACTATGTGTGATTTTGAAGTGAGTTTGACCAGAAAATGAGCATCTATCATTCTCAATTTTCTAGGTACGAGTACTGGGTAACGTTCATCATCACACAGTCCAGTGTGTGTTGATGATCAACATGTTCAACGAGAAGATCTTTCTGTTCCTTTGGTTTTGGTACTTCATGGTCGCATTCGTTTCGGCTGTTTCCATGTTCCACTGGATTATCATCTCATTTCTACCAGGACAGGTATGTGCAGAAATGCAGCACGTTGATGCGATTATCGTGCTCATTCGATTTTTCTTTTCAGCACATGAAATTCATCAGGAAGTATTTGCGAGCAACAGATTTGGCCACTGACAGGCAGTCGGTGAAAAAGTTTGTGCACAAATTCCTCGGATATGACGGAGTATGTTTGAAAAACAACACATATGTTGAAGTAACCTTTTAACAAAGCTCATTTAGGTATTCTGTATGAGGATGATTTCGGCACACGCTGGAGACATTCTCGCCACAGAACTGATAGTGGCTCTTTGGCACAACTTCAACGATCGGGTCAGGAAGGTAAGCTATTGAGGAACGGCTAAGTTGCGGATTGGTTTGCTTTTGAAGAATAAGTTACTATTACATTTTTAACAAGATTAGAGAATTTCTGAAACCTTTCAAGTATTCGAAAAATGTTATGTTCATCATAATTCTTGAGTAAAGATGATCCAAATGAACCAACGAACAGATCGAATGGGTGTGGCCGACGAACTCAATCTCTAAAGGCATATCATTTCTCATGTTTCCAGAATTTCGAACAAGTCTCTGAGCAGTAGACGCCAAATCCTCAATCAGCGCTTCTATCTCTCTATCTATCAATGTTGGTTTTTCGTTCCTAATATAGTTCCTGTCTGAAATGAGAGCAGCGCCTCCCCGCCCCCTGAAATCAGTCAGCCTAACCAGCCTATCCAAACTCACTAACCAGTTTATAGTCCTTTTTTTGTGTCCACCACCCACGATGTGCCTTTAGTGATTGATTCTCCGATTCAGTCTCCCCAAGTCATCTGATTCATTGTCTTTGTTTCATTTCTATACTCTACTGCACTGCACACCTTCGAGACTAGGAGTACCGTACGTACCCCAGTTTTTAAAACCAGAAAAATCCTAAAATTTCGCTGATTTTGAGTTTCGTTCAATTCTGTCTCACATTCACTAACACTTTTCCCCTTTTTTCTTTTCCTATCACTCACACAAACCACACACGTTATCGTAACCCGTGATTTTGTTTCATTTTTTTTCGAATCTCAAAATTCTCTAACACCACCGTGCATGATCCGTAGTAGACTAGTCGGATCTGATATCTAACACATCTCTATCACTTTTTCTCGGCTACTGTAGTAGTATCTTTCCAAGTGTCTGTGTTTGTCCGCTTGCGATGGGTGGTCATGTGTGAAAATCTTCCTATTTTACGATCTATATAAATGTGCATTCTGAAACATAGTGAATCTCAAAAAACTCTAAGAAAAATCCACAATTCAGTCAGTAGATCGACCACTCATTCAATCGGACAGACACATGCAATTTTTTTTCTGCAAGAATAACTCGATTGAACTCTACACAAACACTTTTTTGCTTTTCCATTGTAACCGATTTCAAGATACAATTCAACTCAACGGAGTCTCTCAACCACTAACCATCACTACTCACCACATCCTTCTCCTACCTTCTCCTCCACACAAAAAGCCATCACGTATGTCTCCGAACAGCATTTTGGTTTGCGAATAAACAGAGTAACAGCGCGAGTCTATTGTATTTATGTAGTCGTACCCTTTTTCGGAATGCACTATATCTTTTTTCGATATATTTTTCTTCTAGTTTTTTGCCACTCAATACCTTTCATCGTGACACGATCACCCGTCCATCCGTCGGCATGCACAGATACTCTAGGCGTACTTAACCTAATGTTGCCTGGCTTATTGTCCACTAACTGGTTTTTTTCTTGATTGCACGTTTCCCTTCTTGCTTCCTTTCCAAAAATCCAAAAATCTCAAAGAAAATTTTTCTCGACTTCTGGATTACGAAATAAGTGTGCCTGGTCCCTCGATTCCTCTGTTTTCTGTTTCTAAAAGTTGTCTTTATCTTGACTCAAAACTTTTTGAAATTAAAAAGAAAGTAGACGCATGCGATTCATAAGCGGCATCCATGATTATAATTTCTTGAGTTCTTCAACCCAAGACTTGCTTTTGTTTCACTAGTTGAATTACTTGATTCCTTGATTTTGATTTTTGATACCAACCGATTTTCAAGGGGTGGCCAAACGCAATTTCATTGTCTGTGTCCTGTCTTGACAGGCTGCCCACATCTCCTGCGAGTATTTAAATTCTCCCCGTTTACAGAGTCCGATCGAAATGTTCGAGGGCGGTGTCACTCAGTCACCCAGTAAACTAGACGCCAATTTCAAAACGTGGCTTCTCGGACAGACGAGGTGAGTCGAAATGAATGTGCTGACATGTTGACAGGATGAGCTTTCGAGCAAATTAGACTTCAACCTGTCACCATGTTTTTGTTTCAAAGTGATGTGATAGTACGATGTCTATTTGTACGTGTGTGCAAAACTAAGTGAGCTTGGGAACTTGAACGGACATTTAATTTTTAGGGGCTTCTGAAAAAGGGGTATAATTTTTCATTTGAGAGTTTTGAAAAATAGTCCGTGGAGTAGAATAGCAGCAGACAGAAAATTACGCTTCTATAGAACCTACCTATATGTCTAGATAGCCTAACCGGGGTAACGAATAGGATTTAGAATAATCAAGCCCGAGAGAGCACAGATTGGTCGAGCCTGTGTTTTGTTGTATTGCAGGGCCTCGGAGGCCAATGGGGGCTCTCGGCTGCTGTCTGCTCGCTAACGTGGCGAATCGCCAAGTCATCCAGCCCACACAAACTCATCCTCGTGTGTTCGTTCCCCACTTCAAGTTGGAATTGAATTGCAGGGCCAAGCCGCCCTTTGACGGCTCAAATCCGACGCGAGGAAAGAAGCGCCGAAAATCGGATGGTTACTTCACGTTCGTCTAAATGTGTGCCTCTTCAACTCTATCACCAGGGGGCACTCTTTCACTCTATCTCCCGAGTTCTTTCCTTCACACATCCTCTCTTCTAGCCAAATCCACGTGGTGCTCGCCTCTCGTCTACTTCTTTCAATTAATCTCTGATTATGTTAACCTGTGCCATTTCTATGTTTTATTTTTTTTCCATTGGTTTTGCTTGGCGTTTCAGTTCTCTATTTTTGACTACCAGAGGTTTTTGAAATTTCAAGCAAAACCGTATGGCTCCGTGTCATAATTTTCCTAAATTTCAAATTTGGGTACTTTTCCGACCCCAGTTTTCAATTTTCGAGCGATTCCTCTTTGCCTCTTCCTCCAGTGCCAATTAATAGGTGCTCTTTCCGAAAATCTCAAAATCACACATCGACACGCCATAACCCTCTTTAACCGATTTCCCAATAACCCGCTGAATGAATTCTAGTCAAATGTTGTACAGCCCCTGTTCTCTCCCAAAATGTTCTCTGCCCCTATTTGTTCCCAAATTTTACTTTATCTGATTATTTAATTGTCTTTCTCAAACCCACACAAAACCTTCATGAAACTGCACTTTTCAATTTACAAAAACGATGATACAGTGACTGTTTACAGCGGGTAACCAAAGAGAAAAAATCCGAATTCTCTATAAGACTTAGGCACTCAAAATAATCGAAAAAGCAATACTAAATTTTTCAAATTTTATAGGAATTTTCCAAATCTCTTTTCTTCTAATTTTCTTCCAATTTTCCAATTCTCTTAGGGAATCATTCTCTATACAGTCAACATCGGGTGTACGTGTTTTCCTCCCCCTCTCCTTTCGCCCCCAACGACATTGTTCCTTCTCAACAAACTTCTCCTACTTTTTTTTCCCATCTCTTTCCAATCGGTGACTTTAATACCAATTACTTCTTTCATAATCCAAATTTCACTCAAAAACTTAAGAAACAACAAAACAATATAGCCGTACAACTTTCCAATGCATTTCACCTCTGAGGTAGTTCTTTCTGTATGGAATTTTGCATGGTGCATCTCCTGCCTTGACGCCCCCTTTCTCAATGTTTCCAAGTTCCTCTTTGTAAAACGAATAAAAACTTTCACTTAAATATTCTGATTTTTTCGAAATGAAATTTTCAACATTAAAAACACACATTTATTACTTTGTAATTGAAAACAAAAAAAAACATAATTGAGTTCACTGGGTTTCAGAAGTTCACTGAGACAAAAGGAAGAAAAAGTGAAGGAGTAAAAATCAGACTTATGAAATAAACTAGCAGTATTCAGATGACGGGAAGTGTTTTAACAGGTTGCTGAAATCCGAAGAGTCAAAGTAGTGTTCCGGAGAAGTGGCCATTCCTCGGAGCTCGTTCATATTGAGTCCTGCATTTTTGTCGGTACTGATTCCAACGGTGTACACTACAACTCCTTGGCTTTTGAGAGCTTCGATGCCTGCAAAGGTGTTTTTTGAAAAAATCGGAACAGGGAATGTTTGGAACTTCAGTATGTTATCAGGATTATCAGTAAGAGCAATTTTTGAAACGTACGGTAGCGTTCAAAAAAAAAAATCGCCATCTACTTCCGAAATCAAGTTATGAGCTCCAGAAGTGTGTTTTTCTTCGCGCGAAAGGTTACCCAATCTGGTGCCATAAAAATAAACTTCGGTGCTCACTACTCGACTTCTGGATTCTTACAACGGCGATTGTTACCTTCTGCGGTGTCCTCCGCACTGTATCCGTCTGTGAAGAGCATGAGTTTCATTTTCGCATCCTCTCTTTTGGAGCTCTCAAACAACGCTGCCATCCTCTTCAGAGCTTGATTAGTGAATGTGGTTCCAGAATAGAATGGAGACTTCTCGATCGTCTTTATCAATTCGGCAGCGGTCTTGTTCTGAGCAAAATCTACCAAAACTCGAGTCTTTGATTTTCCGGCAAACTGGACGACACCGACCTGAAGTATCAGAATAATGAAGGTTTTACGTTTTCAATAGTCATACTCTAGTTGCATTTGGTCCGATTGGCATTTGTTCCACCAGTTTGTTAGCATACTCAAGCTGTTTCTGGAAATTCTTCTCTAGGGATCCAGATGAATCAAAAATGATTCCGATGTCGTAACGACAATCTTTCACTGGAAGTTGCTCAGCTGGTTGGTCTACAAAATCCTCCGATGGTTTCTTGCTCTCCACATTTTCAGTATTTTTCTTCGGAGTGACTGGCTTCCTCTTTTGGAATGTGTCACTCATAAATTCTCCGGGATGAACCAACTCTGGATCTTCGTTTCTATGCTTATTAGCTTCGATTCTAGCATCACACTGCTTGATACGTTTCACCACTGTTCCATAGGACATTGACCCGGTGAGAACGTTTGAAGGGTTACCGGTAATTAGTTCGAGTTCTTTCCTAAAATATTTTTTTATTGTTGAGCCGTTGCAAAGAGATGCAGTCACCTGAGATAAATTTCCCCGATGCTCACTGCGTAGACCACCGAATTAGGAACCTCTCGGAGAAGTCGAGCCCCACTTTCGATGATATCATAACTGAAAAATCCGGATCCTCGGCATCTAGGTCATCTGTCTTACCTGTATCCATCAGTCAAGACGACAAAGTTGAGTGTCAAGTTCTCTCGGCGTCCCTCGGTATGGCTGGCGGCGAATTTCAACGCCTGTCCTGTTGCAGTGATTCCGGAGAAGAAGGGCAAGTCTGCAAGTTCAAAAAACAATTTAGTCATGTTTTCGTATCCTCATTCTTCTTCTTCTCCTGTTTCGCAAAAGTACAGCATGTCAAGGTGTTTCAAATCATGTGTAGTGGACGGTGGTAGTAAAGAGAAAAGATATATCTCTCGATTAGGAAATTGCAATTTTCGGAAAAAGGGGAATATGGGGATTGTTGAAATTTCGAAAAAAAGAAATGTGTGGAGTACTCACTATTCACTGCTCTTGAAAGACTGGCCATATCCTTGTGCTGACCCAACTGAATTTTCAGTTTTTGCTTTTTCTCACTGCTATACACAATAGCGCCAACATGGTCCACGGAGGGTCGAATGTCTAACCCTTCGATGACCTGAAAACTTTCAAATTTTCTATTGAGGTAATATGACAAGTATCCAACCTTCTGCATGAAAGTAATTTCCTCATCGAAGACACCTCTAACGGAAGAGGTGGCATCAATGACGAACACTATATCTGCTGGACAGCTAATACCCATTCGGTCTGCTTCCTCATCCATGGCATGCATGATATCCGGGAAGTCGTCTTGGGAACCTTCACCTGATATTATACTGAATACCATGAAGCATTACCACAGGTTACCTGAAGCTTCGAAAAACTCCTCCTCTCCACTGCCACTTCCATCTCCAGATCCAACTTCCACAGCGGATCCCTCAGTGTTTCCACTTCCTTCAATTACTCCAGACCCATCCTCCACATGACCATCCTGCTGTTCCGACGTCTCACCATCGAAAAGTACTTGTCCCGAAGATTCTTCTGGCGTCTGAAATAGTTGTGATATATATATTGTTTTTGACCCGAGAGTAATCTTGAAACGATAATACTATCATTTGATAACAACGTGTGATCAGCTGTGTGAAAACCTGTTTGAGATGACCTACACACCTCTTTGGTCCATGTTGGCAGAGGTGGGGCACGGAGACCAGGGATTGGAGTTGTTTCATAGATTAGTTCAGAATCGTATCCTGGAGGATCTGTGGGTGGCATAGGTGGCATGTATCCTGGCGGACTATAGGGTAGGATATCGTCCACATTTTCCGGAGGGTATTGACAGTTCTGAAATGAGAAGTGGTATTGGGAGATTCAGCTGGTAAGTGTTACTCACAACCAATAATGAAGCCCCTAATAATAGACAGATGTGTCCGATCATTGTGTTCCAGAATCGCTGAAAAAAGGAATAGAAAAACGACGAAAACCAAAGGAGAGGAAAAGAAGATAAACTGCAAGTTTGATGGGTACATCAGAACTTATATACTGTCATCCCGACAGGTAATTTTTTTTGCTGTGGTGTTTTTTTTCCCCAGGTTGCCCGGCTGCGCATGAAATGATACCGGCCCGGTGG
This sequence comes from Caenorhabditis sp. 40 LS-2015, assembly GCA_900536305.3. NCBI lineage: Eukaryota > Metazoa > Nematoda > Chromadorea > Rhabditida > Rhabditidae > Caenorhabditis > Caenorhabditis tribulationis. Next base: position 22,151 of record LR544027.1, read on the forward strand.
GCGGCGCCAAAGAAATTGAGACAGGAAAGGGTGAGATGCTTATCACGCACCTCCAACTTGGTAGTAGTGTGAGGAGACGGAATTGAAAATGAATTTCGGAATTGGAAATCGAGAGAATGAGAAAAATACGACGTCGAAGACGGTGACCGGGTCTTAGATTCTTCTGGCGGCGGTGGTTACGATAAGATGTATAATGGTTGGAAGGGGAGAGAATGATCTGAAAACCTGAAAATGGAGATGGAAAAACTTTTAATTGAATTGTCAAGTTTTCTTATTGATATTCGTTTACTAGTTTTCAGTAAACCAAATTCAGTCTCTGTATTGTTTCCGAGATTTTTCGAAAAAACACTTCCAGAGAGTCATGTCCCAGATTCTCTTTAAAGAAAAAACGCCTCGTATCTGTGATCCATCTTTGAAAATTTTTAGTGATGTCACTCTTTTATCTAAGCTGTCTGGTAATGTAATCTGTGTTTTGAGAGGTGGGATATAGATTCCTTCCCTTCCTTCGAGAGGTTATCCTTGTAAGTTGATGTCCTTTTCCACTGGCTGTCATATCGTCTTTTCATCAAAGTTTTTCCTTGCTAATCAAAAATTACCGGAACTTCTACGCTTGACCAACTTTCGGGACCATTGATGGCCTATAAATAAAACCTGCTCCCTTCTTTTCTATTGTTTGCAACACACTCTTGGTAATTTGTCGCTATCTGATCATTTCATCATCTTTGCCCTGTTTCCCATTGTTCTCGAAATCCATTTAATTTTATACAAATGATAGACTTATAGAACAAAAACTGACAGGGATGACTAGTTTCAACTGGAAAAAAATCTGACAAGAGTGGAAGAGAAAAAGAAGAAAGAGATCGGTTGATACAGCGGTCGAGATGGGTGAGAAAGTCAAGAAAAAGAGACGAACTTTAGTTTAGAGAACAACAGTGAAAGTTGGGAAAACGGTTATAGAAAAGAGAAAGTCAGTTGGTTGAGATGATAAGGTTCAGAAAAAAAACAGAAGAGAACTGATCAACAGTCTTTGAGATGTACTGGTTATGATGGCAGATGGCAGAAGAGAAATTTTGCACGTATTGCACGGATCTTTGAACGGAAATGTTGTATCTTCAAACCAATCATAACACAAAGTTCTCAAACTGGACTTGGATCGAACTTCAATCATGATTATGTGCAGGCGCATCAAACTCGAAAGTCAGAATCGGACGCTTTTGACGTTCACTCAATAGATCTGGAATTATGCGTAGTCATGTTTCATCATTCACCTTATAACAAACCATTAAGGATACTGTTCCAGGGCAAGGTGACATAGGTGAGGAACGCATTCAATGGAGTACACTCAGCCCGTTTTTTCTCGCGAAGTCCATGCCAGACTTGAGCAAATCCACGCATCGACCATAACTTATTCGTTGGACCTTCATCCAGTTCTGAAAGATCTTTGTGTCTATTTCCGTCTTTTATCGTTTTGTCTAGCGCTTTTATATGACAGAGGTCACTTTTCTCGGTATTACTTTTTTGAGACATATCTTTAGAAACCATTGCAATTACGCTCGTGGCCGCTTCTTATCAACATCTCCACACTACACAGCTGGAGATGTTTCTCAGAAGTCGTAAACAAGTTCAATAGTTCACGCTCTTTCCTGTCTATCAAAGACCATAGAACCAACCGTCGTCAAGATTGCTGCCTTCTACTTCTGGGTACTGGTTAACAGTGTCCGCTTCACTTTGCCAACGACGTCCACGTGATGAGTGTGAAGGTGTTGCTATCGAACGAGAAGGAAACATTCGGGTTCCACCGGCAAGATTCGTTTCAGACATGCGACGCTTTCCGAGTGATTGTTCGACCTGAAAAGAGAGAATTGATACGTTTCATTGACAGGTTTATGGGAGAAATTCGCAATGATAAATGGGAAAAATAATTGTGCCATTGTAATTTCTTCTTGATCCAATTTTCAAATTTAAAGAAAACGTGAATCTACTTATTGTGTTATTTAGAACATTCTTCACACAGTGGGGTTATTTTATGGAAACATCGAGCATTGCTGGATGAAATGAGAACTACAGTAGAACAAAAACACTCTAGCTTAAGACGACTTTTCACGTGATTATCATCACATTTGCTTACACGCAATGTAGATACAGTACTGGCCATAACAATTTATTCCGGAAGAAACAGTTTATCAGTGGAAAATGGACCTCTTTCAATTTACGAAAAACCATAATTTCTTATATGCCAGTGTACACCGACTCTCAAGTTGCCCGTGTGGGTCAGTTGGTTACACGCTGGTCTGCCTAGCGCAGGTCGCGGGTTCAATTTTGTGCGCGATCAAATTCTTTCTTTGTTGAAAACGAAAGCGGACATCGTGACCAAGTCACTGATGGACATTCTAGCGGATTATATATAAGTAAGATACATTTTTATTTCTGGCTTTCTTCCCTTCACGCTTCTCCCGTTCCTCCAACTTTAAAGCATTCACCGAGAAAAAAACGTCTTCTCAACTTACCCCTGCCAGCTCCGAAAAGTCAATTGGGTTCTCGGTGAGTGGCGTTTCGTACCCACAATTCGGCACTCGCGCCACCGCCATTTCCGCATATCCTTTTCCTTGTGGTCCGCGCATTCGTACAAACTCTTGCCGCCGGTCGCCCACTTTCATCAACTTCTGAGCCCACTGCCACGTCGACGAGGCTTTTGTGTCATAGACTTGCTTCAGAATTTCATATCGTATTGATCCGAGGAACACGACGGATTCTCGGGTTTTCTGGCGATCACGAGCGACCAGCTCCACACAGACACACTCGCCGTCACGGACAACAACATCGTTGAAAATCTGAAAGAGGAAAAGAAAATTGATACATATAATGATTCAGCAGTAGTTGCACCTCCTCAAAACCATCGATAGCAAAGTAGAGCTTGGGATAAGTGATTTCCTCGTTTTCTCCTTTACTATCCATTCGTCGACGGCTGGGTGATGGGAATACACGTTGGCAATTCTTCCGGATGATTTGCAGATTTTGAGGTCCAGTCTTGGTACAAACAGCACAGGTCACGTAGAAATCAATCTGAAAACAGAAAATTATTCGAGTAAAATTTTGAATGCCAACTTGTTGCATTATAATGTTCAGGCACACCGTCTCTTCCCAATTATAAGTGTCATCGCATGGCGCCGGTTGGTTTTTCGCATTACGACGAAAGACTTGGAGCAAGCTCGTATTCTAAAATTGGATTTATTATGAAGCTAATAATTTATATTACTCACTCCTTGAATGTAAAACGAGTTGAGCTTCGCCTGATGCACATACCAAATCATGTCATCGGAATGAGCTAAATATTGCTTTTCAAATTATAGTAAGATTTTTATGTGACTCACCTTGACACTTTGTCGACTGACAATACGCGTTACCAATGATGAACTCCATGAAAAGTTTTGCCCATTTGACTTCGTTGTTTTGGAGCATGGTGAATCCGTCGCCATCTGTAATTTGGAAATATATAACTTTCACTTCAACTCCGATTTTCGAATACCTTGTTGCGTCGCCATTTTCCGAAGAGCAGTGACGCGTCGGATTGCTTCGGCAACGCAGTTGCATGGTGGTTGTTTGGTGGTGTTCTTTTCTGAAATTGAAGATGTCTCCAGTGCACCATAACCAAATTGCGTGTTAGGAAATTTGAGACGGTTTTTGAATTGTGGAAAAATGATTCTGTCAATAGTTCGAAACATGCGGTTTCTGTCCATTAAGTGCGGTTTGCATTAGATTCATGAATGCAAATTTTATTTGGCAGGTGCTAACGGAGAAAAGTGAGAAGACGAATTCTCTAGTGAACGCTCACCTGGTTGATTAAAGTCTTCGAAATCCCAATTACAATTTTTCGGGGTGACTAGGTCCCGTATCGTGGATGATCCGGAGGTAGAGTTCATTGTTCCAGCTTTACCGCATGTCAGATCTGAAAATCGAAATGTTTAAAAACGTCTAGATAAGAAAAATCTTCGGTCAATGAGAGTTACGACTAATTAATCCCATCATCAAGAAACAGAGCAGCAGAGCAGAATGCATTATTTTCATTCAAATCACGTTGTCATTCCAAAAGAGCACCATGTCCAAAAATGGAAGAAACGGAAGAAAAGGGCAGATGGGGGATACAAGCGTGAAAACCGAGACTGAAGGCTTGTCTTGGAGAGGCGGCGACTCACTTAACACCAAAAAGCAGACGGAGAAGGAAAGAGTCGTCGAAAATCGATGGGAGGGCCGACCGCAACTAAATTTCGATAGGAGAATGAATGAAAAATGGGAGTGGAGAATGGAGGAACTGGAGCCGAGTGTGCAAAAATGCTGGCGTCCCTTTGTTAGAAAAATGCTTCAATCAGATAAAATATGTATGATGTGCACAACTTGCAACGTTCTTAGAAACTGGAAGAAAAGGAGGAGCAAGAACCATTTTTTGGTGTTAGAAAGAAGGTGGGTAAAAAATGTTTCGTATTCTTTACTAGTTTCCTTGTTTGTTCCTTCTTGAAGAGCTACTTCAGAAAACCAGAGTAAGGAGACAAAACAAAAACACGAAATAACACGACACATTCATGGTTTTGTCGTCGTGAAGTGGGCAATTCTAGTGAGCCGATGGGTTTTGGGGACAAGATTGATGCTCTGTGGCGTTAATACCACACCATCCGATGTCTGTGACAAATCTGATAATCCGCGATTAGTTGTTTTATGAACAGATTGGGGAACATCTCTGAGAATATGTACGCACCTGTACAATTCAAATCAATTTCCAAATACCTTTCCTTCCTTAGAATGAAAACATGTTTTTGGTCTGACGCGGAGGGCATTATTTTTCAGTTTTTGAATCGAAATTTTCATTTCCGATAAAAATTCAAAAATGGTTTTCAATTTGAAGATTTTTTACTAAAAATTAGACTTGGTAAGACTTTAAATTTATAAAATCTTTTTTATTTCTTTACTCACTTTTCTCTCAACTCAAATTTATTCAGGTGCGAGCCGCAAAACTAGTGAAAAAAAACTTCACCAATAACATTATTCGATAATAAGAATCATCATTTTCTAGAGAAGACTGCGATAAAAACCGAAGAGAGAGTACGCGAACAAGTGAAAATGAGTGAAAACGCAAACGAAAGTAGTGTTATTGACCAAAACATGTGAGGGATGTGTAACGGGGAAGAGACGCAGGGATTATTCCCCCGAGGGAGAGAGAGAGGAGCAAGTGCGCTCCACTGAGAAATTGCAAAGGGTGATTGGGTTTGATGAAATTTCATTGGTAAAACGGAGACAGTCACGGAGTAATCGTTGTTTAAAACAAAGAAAAATGTATAAAAAATAATTTAAACAATTTCAGGTTGTCCAGCTACATTTCTGCGGGCTAGAAGTTTCTGAAAATGTGAAGATAAACAGATTTCAATTTGTAAAAAGGCAGGATCTCATTCTGCGGAGTCCAAATGCTCAACAAGATGGTCTGGGTATTTCGGTACGTTTTCCTAATTATAAAATTTGAAGCAAAAAACGAGCTGAACCTGTTTTTCATGTGAAATGTGGAATGGTCTCGAGCAGGGTAAAAAGAGCGATATTATGGATTAAAATATCATATTGAGTCCAATTGAAAGAGCAATTGATCGGGAGAACAATTTCCAATCGGAATTTTCGGCCTTTTTGACTAGGTAAATCAGAAAAAAATCTAACTTTTTTTCGCTCTCGGAAGCTGAATTCTTCAGCTATTTTCTACTACTTGTTTGCTACTTGTTGTTTTCATTCTCAGTGAAAATATAAATATATCTATGCATTTATAGACCAGTTTGCTGATGGAGCCCGCGGAAGATAGTTTGAAAATATAATCGACGGAAAATCTTTTCTTTTCCGGCCTTTTTCAGAGAAATTTTGTTTGGTGTTTTTCCAACCAGAGAAACTATTTGTCGGAAAACTTTTCCAAAAAAAAACCAAGGATTCAGAAAATCGGAATATCCGTTTTCCAATACTGACCAAGAATAGGCAGAATGACACAGACCCAACAAAAATCAAGAGTTATCGAATATCCGGCAGCTATCTCAGCTTCAAAATTGTATTTGTAGTCCAGTTCTAGTGTGAATTGGTGAATCTTAGAATGTTCTGTTTTACGATATGAGCCGGGGTTGAGTACCGTAACATGTCGCCGGGATAGAATAACGAAACCATTGAAAATTGAGTTGTTTGAAAGTCTAGCCCGACCCGTTGCTGGAATTGACACTGGTTTGCAAAATAGTAGGTCAAACTTTGACATACGGAGCGCTGTTTTAGATTAACTCCACGCTTTTTGTTTATTAGCATCCATGTGACGATCCATTACCGATAAGTACCTTTATTCTAGGCACTTTAATTTATCTATTTCGTGACAACTGCTTTGATTAGATAAGACAATGAAAACAACATTAAAGGTCTCGCTCAACCCACTCGACACCTGTAATTATCCCAGTCAGTGTTCCTTATCTACCTTCTCCCCCCACCCGTTTAATTATATATAGATGTGGGCCAGTGGGTGGTGGTATGAGGGGGAGAGTAGGAGGAGAAAAGAAATCTGTCATATACCATTTCAAAGAATTATGATGGTCTGTTGCATGCTGCCGGGATTGATAGCGAGGAATATATGTCTTCCATTTAATGAAGTCGGTGGTCGTTCTATTTCTTTTGAGAATTGGGATCCGAATGGAACATAGATTGTCTTGAGTGGCCTTGGGTGTTGCTGCTTCAGACTGATCTTGGTTTTTGTTTCTCTTGGTTTTTTCTTATTTTTGTCAACTACTTCCCTTGTCTGTCAATTAGGAGAAGCACCTCTTTTGAATTTGAATTTGTTTGACTTTTTTATATTCCACACTCCTTTTTTTTTGATAACGGAGACAAACATGGGCGTCACTGCCAAAAAGTTTCAAGTTTGACATGGTAAATAGGAGAACGAAAAAATGGGAAAATGGAAAAGCATCTATGAATCATTCCAACTTTGACTTTTTTCCGTTACAACTTCTCGTAAGGTAGAACAACGAATTCGAAAATTTGAATGCATGTTCCTCTTTCCTTCTATTTTCCCCCATTTCACATAAGCGTGCAAGTGCACACATAAACCAGCATCTGTAATGAATCTCTACCAATGATAAACAAAATTGCAGACCACATAGACTCGTCCAATCGTAAACCATAAAACGGCAACACACACACACTGCTCCGATAAACTGAATTCTTCTCCTTCATCATCATCTACCTCCCTCTCACTTTTTCCTCACCTCGCCTGCTCGCTTATACAGTGTGTAAACAAGAGGCAAATAGACCGAAAGAAGCGCGGAGGAAAAACGGAGGAGGGGCTTGAAGAAGAAGAAGAACAAGGAGAAATAGAGGAGAAGACGAGCCGCGTGGCCCCCGCCAAGTGATAGTAACTATCAAGCAGTTTTGTTTTCGTCGTCTTCGATTCTCCGAAAGAAGAGGGGAGAACATTCGGATGCGTGATACCATTACAAGAAGGAGAGAATGGCTTTTGGAAAAGTGATTAACCCGTTTCTCCTATCCTTGTTTTTGGTAAGTTCTTTTTTTCCTGAAATCTTTTTTTAGAGTTCAACTTTAACAAGATTTGACGAATTCCAGACCTTCGTCAATGCCAACATTGAAGTTGACGTCTCCAAAGTGTCCATCAATTTCAACAATCAGATGAACAACTATGTGCAAAACTGTTTTGGTGTGGATCTCGATTTTTATCTCATACTCTCTACTTCAAAGTGAGTGATTTATATTTTCATCAGCTTTGACACCAATATTTTAGCTTCTCTCAACAGAATCCATATTTCCTAAGTCAACAAGATGCATCTCAATATAGCATCTCGTTATCTGGCACAAGTTCTTTTGTGGTGGTGTCTACTACTGTGAGTTTTTTCTCCATAAAATATTTATTTTTTGATTTCTTGTAATGTAGGACTTTCTATCTCTCACCGGGATTCTGCAAATGAGATGTTCCAATGGACAAAATGCATCTGACTCGTTTCTTCTTCAAACTCAGACCTCTGCTCAAGCCGATCGGAACAATCAAGATGTTTCCGTACAAGTGACCTCAAATGTGAATAAATGGTAAGAATTTCATCTACTTTTTTCACCATGTCGGATTTCTCTTGTAGGACGCTCACTGCGACAATTAACCGAAAGTGCAACGGAGCGAGCGAGTACGGGTTCAATTGTAACGAACAATGCTCGTCGATTAATAACGACTATCATTGCTATACATGCGGCAGTAACGGGCAGAAAACGTGTTGTCTGACTGGAGACGTGAATCCAGGTATTTGTTCGGAAAGGCCTTGACTCTATACGGTTTCTACGTATTTCAGTTGATTGCTCATACTACAATCATCCACTGACCTCGACATGGTCCCCAAATACTCAATGCTCGACAGTGAGTTGTTTCTGTGGCTGATATTGATCTAAAAAACGTTTCGTCTGTTTTCAGTCAGCCGAAAACACGTACTTCTGGTTAATGATCAGTTTCGCCATTATCATCGCAATTCTGGTCATCCTCCTTCTTCTGGTCTTGCTTGAACTTTGTTGTGGACTATTCACGTAAGACACATCAGAATCAAAAAAATCTTTTTAGCATGTGCAAATAGAAAATAATCGCTGCACATCTTTGACAATCTTATTTGTATTACCACACATCAAAACAAAGCTTTCCCATTTATTTATGCATATTTTTAGAGGACATCGAACCGCGAAAGGAAGCGAGGATGGTGATTGGATAGTGCCGAGGGAGCCGAAGGCAGCTCGCGAGCTTTATGACGCCGACCAAAACCGACCCACGCAGTATCGAAGAAGACAGGAGGAATCGAGAACCACATCGGAGCAAGATGAAAGGGATAGAAGGTCTCCATATGTTGTCAGTCGGCAAGGAATGGAGAATCAGTCGTATGATGACGTAAGTTACAGCAGTTACTATTAATGGATATAAATGTAAATTCTTGCAATTTCAGGAAGTTCTCCGGAACGAATGGCAAGAACCTCAACCCAGAAGAATCGCTCGAGTATGATCCTCATTATCGTCACGTCTTCTGATTCTTACATTGATCTGAATATTGGGTATTTCCACTTTTATGCCAGTTCCATTCCTACTCTGCCCTTCGGTTTCTTCCCTTGATCTACCCTACTTCATTGTTTACCCAAACAAGGTTTCTATGATTCTCGGTTTTTTTCTCATTTCAGTTTCAGTTTCACCCATTTCAATAAAAATCCTAATATACATTTCCGTTTTTCTCCATTTTTACTATTGCGAGTTAGTCATGGTTGTAATTTTTTATAGAACTTTTGAATTTCACGCAACATCAGACTTATGATGTGGAACTTGAGATTTCCCGCAACATTTAAGTTTCTTGAACAAGGTGGGCTCACAGGCACAAGAAATCCAATAATGCCCACCGCCATTATCTTTTCAACCTCCGGAAAGGTCATACCGCCGGCTTCAGGCTTAAGGCATCTCGGAGTGATTCACACGTTCAAACACGCCATTTGCGGCGTTGGACCGAAATACAAATACACGCGCATACAGCCTCAAGGATTGCGTCTACACCTTATTTATGTATCACCAAGACCCCCCCTTTCTTCCCCTTACTCTTCCTTTTGATGACAACAGTATTCTTCCTCCTTCTTCTCACCTGCAAGTAGTGAGGACTCACAAGGCTCCTCGGAGTGGGCGGTCTGGTTTGATTGCGAGAGAGCGAGGGTGATGAAGGCACAAAACGTTATAGTGGTGCTGATAGTGTGAGACGACGGTCTTTCGCCGTATTTGTACGATAGCACCCCCCACCCGCACCTCTCTTGTCTAACTCTATCTCTCTAGCTGTCTCTAACTCGTCCCTTATTTTGCGTTTCGCCTTTATTTCTGATTCTCATTTCTTATTTCAGAACTTCAAAACTATACCTACATATATTGATTAGTTGTTTACAGTTTGATCATCTGCTGAAATGCGCGTCGCCGCGCTTTTTGTGGTCCTTGGGTTCTTGGGACGAGGGGATGCACAGTATCAGCAGTTCCAGGGTGGACAACAAGGTGGATATCAGCAAGGAGGATACCAAAGTGGTGGAGGATCTCAAAGGTTTGTTCATTTTGCATGACACCCTTTCGACTTGTTTCATGCACTTCATTTTAATCAGCATGACTATAAATTGATCACACTTAAGTTTCATTTCATTTCACAATTTTACACTAAACCAGTTAAACAAAAAATCATAAAATTTGATAGTCGGAAGTCATATGTTGCCATGAGTTTACGTTGTTGCGTTTTACTCACTGCCACGCTGAAGAGCAATAAAACTGAAACTATCCAACACTTTCCCTCTTGTTTCCCTTTTATAAACCCTTGGACCGTTTCAGCAGGTATCAGCAGAGCCATGTTGTCGTGGGACCCGGTCCGGTGATAGGCGGTGGCGGCGCCAACTTTGGCGGTCAATTCAAAGAACAACGGACCATTAATATTCAGGAAAAGTGAGTTTCTCCCACTCGCACACTTGATCTTTTATTATCTATCCCGGCATGCATTCTAACCCGTTCCATTCTCTGTCCGTTAAGGTGAGAGGAAAGGTTGAGCATGAGTAATACTAGGTGATGAATGACGGAAATGAAAAAATGATTCATCGTTGCACCTGTATTTCAGCATCCAAGGCGTTCAACAAGCGGGAGGTTATGGTTACGCTGGCAACAGTGGATATCAGTCGCAATATGGATCCAGATATGGGCAGGGCGGATACAGTGGACAGCAGAATGGATTTGGAGGAGTAAGAGCTTCCGAGACATCTCATGCTGATAATAGCGAATTTCAGCAAATGGGTGCTCCTGGAAGAACAGTCTACTCCAACAACCCAATGGCTCTGGACTCCGGATCTGGCCTAATGGGTGCGGAAGTCGACCTCCGTCTAACTTCTTACACCAACTCTGGCCTGAAACTTCCAAACGGTACCACCTGCAACTGTCCTATCTCAAACTGCAATTATGTTCCATCCAACCATCAGAACCAATGTCAATTCAGTTTCGTTCTTGTTATCTCGTGCGCCGAGTAAGTTCTAAAACCCGTCGTAAACCTCCGTACCATCGTGTACCTTTATTAAACTTTGAATTGGATACACAGCTTGTTGCCAACTGGGTCACTGATAATGGGAGCTGTAAGTGGTGATAAGGGTTTTGTACGTGTTGTTAAGAAGGTGGTATGCGGGCGTATGCACGCATTCCGAGTGTGTATTTGTATTTGCATATTGATTGTTGAGGGAAAGAAAGAGAGCAAGTGACTAAGCACCTGATAATGACTCATGAAGGCAATGGAAAATAAGTAGAATCAAGACTGGAAGTCAGAATGAAGTGGGGATTCTTGAATTTGAAAGCAACTTTTTCAGCCAATCCATCCAATACACTCAATCAAACTTCTACCCAGTACCGAACAATGGAATCATGACAACTGGAAATTGGACCAACCAACACACATTCACCATGACCACCAAGCCGGTACCTAATAACTATTTCAGATCAGATAAGAATTTACTCGGTATTCAGGTATCCATCGATGTCTTCGTCCAACATCTCGGAGTCGTCATTGATTCTACATCTGGACAACTTCTCTTCTTCAATCACCTTTCATTGGTAGACTCATTCGTTGTGGATCTCTCCAAGTTCAGCACCTCCTCTGGAAACCAACAAGGAGCTCAAGGCATGACTTTGACTGGATCTAGTCTGGGGACACAGTGAGTTGGCCTATAACGTCCCTGAAAAAGTTCACGTCTTCAGATTGCAAATGAATCTGAATGTTCAATGCATCAACAACTTCATGGGACCCCTCTGTGACCTCACTTGTAATAGCACCAACGCTCAGGCCAATCAGCTTGTAGCTTGTTACAGCAACAGAACTGATACATTCTCATTGTGCAAGTGGAATGCTCAAAGAAACCAGGTCAGAAACCAAAAACTAATATTTTTGTTTCGAAATCTTCGAACCCTCTTCTTTCGAAACATTCGGATGATAGACGATGCCATCTTTCTCTTTTAGGTCGTCGAATGCAAAGTGTGCACTTATGGAGTTTACAACGGGGCTTGCTCAGCAGCAGTGAATGTCAATAACGTGGTAATCCTGGCTTTCTTGACTTTTTTTCTAGAATCTTTTGTTCATTTGTCTCTCGCACCAAAAATTTCTTTCCTTTTTAAGGGCGTGGCCTACGCCTTCCGAACGTGGACCATTGTTCTGGGCTGTCTACTTGGAATCGCCCTGCTGCTCATTTTGTGCCTCATTTTGGCGTATCTTATGTAAGCTATTATATTTCCTGCTATTCACTATTCGATTGCAATGCACCTTTTTAGTTGCTTCAGAATTTTGAACCGATCCTACGAGAAGGAGGAGGATGAATACAAGTACAAAGAGAGCACCAAGACAGATACTACTAACAACTCCAATAAGTGAGTTTGAACGCTCATGCTGACTAAAGCAAAGTGCTCATTTTCAGAATCAACAACAACAACAAAAGGGCATCAGGTTCCGATCATGGATCCAACGAGCCATTGATCACCAACGAGGAGTGGTCGAGCACGACTGCGGTCAAGAGACCAGTGGGAATTCTTTCGAGACGAAACGAAGATCAAGCCCAGGAGCACAACCATCTGGTCCAGAATCAGAATCAGAATCGCCATATTGCAACTCATCAGCAAAACAGCGGTAACGTTCATAGAAACGGATCGGCTGATTATGGAGATAGGCGGCAAGATTCTCCGAGTACTGAGGTACAGGTTGCATAATTTTGCATAGGAGTAGTAATTGAGAACTCAGTTTTTCCTGGCACATAAATTTTTCTGTATCTTTAAATGCTATGAGTCAGTGGATTGTTTCGTTGCCGCCAAATCGCTTGTTTGCTCGTATGTTGTGAAAAGTGATTTCTGTTGCAGGATAGCTACACGGCAAACGGACAAGTCCAGCACACCACTACTACCACAACAACGACAACTCGCCGAGAGCACATTGTTTGAGCAACTGATACGTTCTTTGCTCTGACTTACTTCTTTTTTTCTAGTCCCAGAAATGCCCCCACCTTTATACCTATTTTTCATGGAGAAAGGATCCAATTTCGATTTCTCAGATGACCAATGACCCATTTGTCCTCTCCTTCACTTCACTAATTCCGTCTTCATTGTCAAATTCAACTATCTATTCCTCAGTACTTGCCACAATCTTATAAACGTGGCCCATCGCCATGTGTCACTTCTCTCCTCATACCCAAAGCCTTTTCCGTCAACTGAAACCCAGAAACACTAACTCGCCATCCCAAACATAGGTCTCCTTGTGTACTGTAACAAAATTTTCTCTTCAGTTTTAATTTTATTTTTCTTTTGACATTCGAAAACTACGCTACTGATGATGATGTTCAATTTTCTCTTATTATTTGTCTTCTGTCCGAAACTGTATTTTCTCTTATTGTTCAAAGTCAAAGAAATAAACTTCTCGTCGTCTTTTTTTGATAGTGCAAAAAGCGAGTCGATTATCACCTGAAAAGCATACACCTTTTGATATGTTAGTTGTGTAGTACAGCGGTGGCGTCGGCGTCCAGCACGCTCACTCACCCTCCTATTTGCATTCTCGATCGGAGTCGCGTCGATAAAAAGAATATTTATTCACCGACCATTGATACTCTTTTAAGAATTGTTGAAGACACCCCTTCCTGCCATCCATGAGGTTGGTTCCAGCGCACACGCTTAAAATGTGAAACACTTATCAGTTTTCAGTCCTTCCCAGTTTGCAAAGTTTCCTTCCCTTCGTCCCTTTTCTGTCCTCCTCCAATTATTCGTTCCGCTCTGTGAAGTTACTTCAATTCGCCTGCTTCTCACTATACCTCTGTCTCAACCCAACCCCATTTGCTTTTCAGTAAATGAATAACTCAAAAGAAGAAGTAATTTTGCTTGATAGAAACCTTTCCACAATCACCACGCCGAACAGCAAAGTGAATTTTCGGTTTCCAAAAGAGAAAGAGTTTTGGTTATCCAATGCATCATCCAGGTAAAGTATTTCACCACTTTTAGAACCTGTTTTGAAATTTGAAATTTTCAGAGCCTATGTTTTCCGACTCTTCACATGTTTTTACGCAATTTTCATTGTGATCGCTGGAATAACCATTGAGTTGTCGAATATTATCGCAGCTGAAGAGAGCACCGGCAAAATTAGTATCAAAGACTTGGTAAGTCCTTTACTACACGTTTTGGTTTTCATCAAAGCATGCAGATTCTTGGAACATGGCTCCTCGGTGGCTCCATCATTTTCATTGCCTACTGCTCTTACTTGGTTCACGATATGCACTTCACCATCAAACGACGTCGTCAGAGCATCAGAAATAGTGCTATAAGTGATGGAAAGGAGCCCGAAGTGCTTGCAAACACTTCAACGGGAAGTCTTTACCTACGTTTGGGATGTGTTGGTGAGTTTCTTGAAATTTTCTATAAGCTCTTGTTACATTTGACTTTCAGTCTTCGGAATAATTGGAGTGGTTTATTATCTGCTCATTTTTGTGATTTGTCTGTTGGGTTGGACCTCGAATGAAGGAGAGTGTAGTGCCATGTGAGTGCATGTAGGAGCATATATTCGATTTACCAATGTATTTCAGATCTGATGTTTTGAACATGATGGCTGCGGTGTTCATCTTTGTGCAAATGTGGTTTGTCTATTGTAACGGGAAAGTAAGCTATAGTTTTTTTTTTGAATTAATCAATGTTTCCAATGTTTCAAGATCATCTTCACCGGGGATGGTAACCTAGCCCGATTTGGACTTATGCATCTGACAGGAACCAATCTTTGGATGTGGTTGAGGTACATTCTTTATGAAGAAGTCGAAACTGTGAAGGAAATCAGACACGCACGTCATCTCAATGAATCTAATGGTTAGTATGAATATTTGAAATTGTTCTAGAACATCCTCTTCAGGTTTGAACCATGCGCACCATCATGAAATCGTGGAACCATGTCAAGGAGTACTGTGTGTTTTCAATGGGTACAATGAGTTCATGTATACCTGCGTAGTGGAGTACTCGTTGATCTGTGCTGGTATTTCATTTGTGTTTTGGACCAATTTGGAACGATTGAAACGGGGACAGGTACACTGAAAAAGTAACAGCGGAAATATCAGATTGTTTCAGATGGAGATCAAAATGAAAAAGCGAAGTGTGCTCAAAATCGATTGCTCTAGAACTGCCGAGGGATTGTTCGCAGGATTTGCTTGTATCATTGTGACGATTATTGCTATTGCTCTGTTCAATGCTTATTCATCTGACAAGAATGTAGCACAATGGGTAGGTCAAGGAAATGAGAACGGAAGATAAGTCAAAATTTGCAGATTTTCTCCTGCACCAACCTGATATTCTTCCTGATCTCCACTTTCCTTGTTCTTTTCGCTTTCTGGCGAATGAAATATCTGAAATTTCTCATGGAAGACGATGATGCGGAAGATGACAACGTCGAACTGCTTGATAGAATTCTGCTGGTGGTCGGATTGATGGGAGAACTCACATTTTCCATCGGTGGAATTCTATCATTTGTCAACAACATGTCTATTGGACTACCGCTCATCATCTTCATCACTAATGTGTTAAGACTTGTAAGATTTTTTTTTCAGATTCATTATTTTTGTGAACGACAGCTTTGTTTCAGATCCAAGTCACGTTCCAAAGTGGACTTTTGATGGTTGCTTCTCGATTGAGATTGGAAGAAGGTGACCAGCACATGCTTAGGTACAAGCCTGGAAAACAAGTAGGTCACTAGAGCGTATTCGAGTCTATTCCTACCTTTCCAGGTCATCACAATGTTGCTGATGATGAACTGTGCACAATTCCTTATGAACATTTTTGAGGCTCAAAAAGCTGGAATCAACGATGAAATGCTCAGTATGTACGGATCGTACTACTGGGCCATCGTTGTGCGGGGATGTTCACCTCTCACTATTTTCTACAGGTACTACATTTTTGAAGTTTTATTAGGAGAAATGTGCAAAAACAAATTATTATGTTAGTCATCATACACGAGAAAAAGTGTGAAAATTTTCAGATTTCACAGCTCCGCCTGTTTCGCCGAGGTCTGGAAGAAGACGTTCCGACCGCCGAAGAAACCGAAAGAGCACGAGGAGGAGCGGACCCAACTATAATTCGAGATGAAGAAATTTGATACAATTGAATGAAGAAAAGTAAAAGTGAAAAGAGAATGGAATTTTCAGTGAGAATGTGTTAAAGTTTAGTCGTTTGAACCGAAAAGTGATTATGCTCAATTGACAAATCAATTGGGGCAGAGAAACTGGGCAGAGAAGGAAAACGAAATGTATGGGACAACAGAGAAAGTTCTAGAACCGGAAAATTACAGCATAAATAATAACTAATCATTCACGAGACACAGTAAGACCAAATCCAGTTTTCAACATTTCCACAACTGAATACGGTAGAGCGCATTTGAAATCCCTATGAATGATTAGTGAGAGAAACGAAGAAGTGGGGCGGCAATACATCAGAAGTCGTGCGGTGTTTGGGGTTCGAAAGTGAGTGATGAGTTGTGTGGAGACTTTCAAAGGAAACGCGGCAACGACAATGTTGACTCAGTGATGAAACCTAGGGAATTTAAAGGGATTTGTCGAAGAAAGCTATTAGTCATCAGGATCAATGGGACAGTTCCATGATCCCTTAACCGA
Source organism: Caenorhabditis sp. 40 LS-2015 (assembly GCA_900536305.3). Taxonomy (NCBI): domain Eukaryota; kingdom Metazoa; phylum Nematoda; class Chromadorea; order Rhabditida; family Rhabditidae; genus Caenorhabditis; species Caenorhabditis tribulationis. The sequence goes on from LR544027.1 coordinate 38,849, forward strand.
GAAACATGATAAATTAACAGGCGTCCCTGGTTGCTCAAGGGGAAGGTTACGGACAAATATAGGAGAACAAAAAACAGAAAAATGACAATAAAGAAAAAAGGAATAGAACATGAAAGGCAGGGAACCTTGATACCCGAGAAATTGAAAAATCTTGTCGGTTTACTCGCTCTCGTCAATCTTTGAAATCTCGTCGTCCTCGAAAGTGGCTCTCTTTTTCGGGATGACAGCTGGAGATTCCTCGCGAATCGGCTCCTCCGGGTTGACAACGAACTGCTTGTTTCCACTGGTAATAGTACGAGAGACTGAAAAACATAGGTTCCAAGTCTGGAGCATGGCGGTGTTATGCGATATGGTTGTGTTAGGTAGACTGGCCCCCGCTAATCAGAAAGCTCCCCAGCATCTAGGCAACCCGGACAATGCTCACGTTTTTTGGCGATCGGTTCCTTGGAAGTGAGCTGCTTCAATTCGACGCTGTCAGCTCCGCTCATTGAGTTGTGACGACGGTTGTAGCAGCGGGCTCTCTCAACGTCTCCGGGGTTGCTGATGGTGTTCTGGTTGTGGTACAGCTCTGAAAACATTTTTAGTGAATTTCTTGCTATAAATCGAATGAAATGCTCACGATTTGGATCAAAAGTCGGGCGCTTGGATCCGCTGACTGGGCAAGTCAAGTAGTTATCATTAGTCTCTTGAGTGTTTGGCATTGCGAAAATGAAATGGCGAGAATAGCGAGTGACGGCTCTGTGTGGAGTACGTCTTCCGGTGGATCTCTGATCGCGGTCATCATCTAGGTTGGTGAAGTCGGAGAATGGAGCAACAGTAGGACGGCCAACAGATGGAACTGGGGTGTGAGAGACTTCTCCGTGACGAGTGCTGAAGATATTTCAGTGTGAAAACTGTCATCAAAACATTTAAAACGTACAGATCAGTGTGACTGCGTTCACCAATGCGGAGAGCAGTGCTGACAGCTTTTGGAAGACCAAGTTGACGGAATGTACCATCGGTTGGAAGGTCTGAAATAAAGTCTTCAAAAGTTGAAGATGACTCAAGGATCCTTACAAGTGTTATCGGAGGCAAGGAACTTCTTGAAGTGTTTGTCGCTGAAGTCAGTGAACCAGGTGAGCGCTCCTGGGAGCTTCTGCGTCTGTTTGCATCCATCGTCCCCTGGGATCTTGAGACACTTCATGACGTACTTGATGGTGCATCCCTGGCAAATCGAGGTGATGAAGATCATGGCAAGTGTGGTGGTGACAAAATATGGTTTAGCTGGGATGACGCGTTCGTCGATAATTTGAACGAGACCGAAGCAGACAGCTCCACGGATTCCGGCATGAGTAACGACTAGCTGATCGGCAAACGGGATACGATTCTCTCTCAATGCCCAAATGTTGTAGAGAGAGGAGAGTGAGCAGGTGACGATGAAACGGTAGAGCGTGCAGCACAGAACAGTAACTCCAATGAAATAAAAGTCAAATTCGTGCTCATAGGAAACAAGGGAGACGCCGAGATAGAAGAAGATGCACGACTCGGAGCTGAAAACTTCTCGAATGTCATTGAAACCTCGTATGTAAAACTCACAGAGAAGATGCAGTCTTCGAGAAGGTGAACGTGGCGAACTCCATTTCAACGCACATGTTGGCAGCCATGTAGTATGACATGATCGCCGCACAGAAGATAGCAGCAAGAATTCCAGAGTAGTGACCAGTTTCAGCCAGCAGGTATGCCAAGTACGGGAAGAAGATTTGGAAAATGGGCTGGTTCATCTGATGTCCCACCATCGTTCTGCAAAAAAAGTCTTATTTCAGATCAAGTAATTTTTACTACTAACTTCATGAGTAAAACTCCGGCGTATCCCAGAATGAAGCCAATGAAAAGTCCAGCACCACATACAATGAAGAATTGAAGGAAACAGTTTCCAATGATACTGTAAGCACCAAGAGTTTCTCCCGGTCCAGCTGCATCCGATGTCTTGATGGCATTGATGGTAGTACGGTAGAGCACAATTGTGACGGCATCGTTGCAGAGAGATTCTCCGAAAACCAAGATGAAAAGACTTTTCTTGACATCTAACTCGGCGAATGTGCTCAAAACCGACACCGGGTCTACAGCACTGATCAATGTAGCAAACACCATTAGATGCACAAATCCAGGATTAAAAGTGAAGACATCCTCGATAGCCCACATAGTGGCAGCCAAGAGAACAGCGGTGACCACAGTTCCAACCACGGCGAAGAGCAGAATTTTCACAATGGCAATCACAAACTCTTTCTTCTGCATGGAGAGTCCTGCGTCAATGACAATAGACGGGAGGAGAATCATGAAGAATTGGAAGGTGTCTAACTGTCCAGGGTCAGCCTTGAGTCCATACTTCACCACTGAAGCCATCACAACACCGTAGCCCATGAGAACCACAGATTCTGGGAGCTTTCGAAGGAAGGGCCAGTGGAGAGCTGTAACAAGAAGATGGGTTTTGATAGTTCGATAGTGAACGGAACAGGTAAGCCGGTTTTCATATACCAGGAACTTTTTCTGAATCGTGAAATCAATGGAATACAATCTGAGCTGCGAATTCGAATCTATATTCACGAGTTCTAGAAGTTTTCCAACTAGCAGACCTAAAAGCCCAGATTTCATTCTGAATGTGTGATTCACAGAAAGTTCTCAGAGTTCGTTTATACAGGCCTATTTAATGGTGAGCATTCAAAACAGGGAACTTACTTGGTTTGGCTAGAGTCACAAGAAGAATCAGGAAGACAAAAGCCAACGGACGTATGGTATGCTGGAAGTCAATGTGGATGGCATCCAGAAGATGTTTGGCCTCCTCGATCTCCTCCAGTGGAGCCTTGTGAACCCATTCTCCTTCGGTTTCCATACTGTAAAGTGAAACATGTGAAGGTTGAGCTTTTGGTCTGATCAAATGATGAATTTGTGCTGATAGATGAGGGCATCTAGTGTAAATGGAGCAAAGAGCATGGGAAAGAGGCGAAAGGCTGTTTAAGCTTCTAGTCTCCCTGACCTTCGAAATAGGCAACTTTGCTGTTTTAAAACCTAATTTACAGCGCTGTCCAAATAAATAATAATTTTGGCGATTTCTAATAAAAAATTGTTGAGCAACTGAAAAGTACTTTCCAACCACCTGATGTTTTTTTTTCACTGAGGGCTACTGTAGGGTTTTGGAACTTAACTATTTCAAATTACTGATCAAATCTGAAAGCAACGGAAGCGAAAATGCTATCTCACAAGGTAGCTTAGCAACAGGAAATGAAAATCTAGACGTCTTCCACTGAAGTTATAACGTTGGTTGGAAAACAACTAAAAGTGAGAAATGAGACGCCACGAAAATGAGCGAGAGTCAGACGCAGTAAAAACTAGCAAAAAATAGGAAAACAAGCTCTGTCCGGAAAGGCGAAATGCTCCGAGTTTTTCCAGCTGCCGGTCACTATAATAAAAGTGAGAAGCTGCATTCATATATTTGAAACTAGCGGAAAGGATATAGACATTCCGAAATAGAAAAATGGGGAGAAAGAACAGACAGACGACTCGCAGTAAACAATATTGTGATGACGAACGAGATAACAAAACTTCTCAAAAAATTTTATGAGAATGAGAAAAGTTGGAATTGCAAGCAGAAAAAAACTAGAAGTTTTTCGGTTAAGAAGACGTTTGATTTTTGATGTGAGCACCTTCTCCACTGAAGCAGACACATGACAAGCAAGAGAGCTGATGTTTTATTTTGTGACGGAAATTAAGATGAACTTTTTGAAACATTGATCATCTTCTCGTCAAGTCGTCTTGTTTTTGAGAAACTTTTTTTTCTAGTTCATCACAAAGGAGTTCTAGATTTGTCAGATTTTTGCGAGGACAAACACAAACAAAACAAATCTCATGTTTCACTATTGCTCTTTCCACCAACGCTTCCTATTATTCGGGTCACAAGAAAAGAAATGGTGTTTTAGTGGTTTAGTGGTGCTTCCTCTTCTTCAGGACCAGAAAACCTGAGATCTGTGACAAAAAAAACTATACAAGTCTGTTTGAAATTCGGAATTCTGCCGGTGTGTTCACCAGGTCAGAAGAAATTTGAAGCGAATTAATGAATTCAAGCAAAAAAAAAAACTGCTGGGTGGAAAAAGTAGAAGAAAATTGGGGCGAGGAGAGTCCCCTCGTTCACATGATGTTCACGTGGTCAGCCGGCTGGGAGCTTTGTTTGTGACCCTTTTTCTCAACTCGTTTGGACAAGGAACAGAAAAGAGAAAAAGATTCAGAAGGAGATTACCATAGAAAAGAAACATATCTCTAATTGTTTTCCGGCGATTCTAGGACATTCGAGTTGAGCAATTTGCTCTGTGAAAAAAGACACTGTTGAGTGGGTGTTTTATGGAAATATTTCTGCTTGCTTCTATTGATGTTTTATATAAATCCAATATCATGAAACTTGTGTCAAAGTCCATGAAATAAGGAATCCAGTAACAAGAAAGGACATTATTTTTAAAGAGTGAGATATTGTACTTTGAAAAAAGTCACTTGGTTTGAAAAAAAAGATATTTTCAGAATAACGCTTCTGAGGATGTTTTCTACCTAAAACATCTCGGGAATAACCCAAAGAAGAAATAGATCTATCTCTTTTCAATTCCTTCCCTAAGAAAAACGAGATGACTAGAATTCCGCGAGGGCAGGGATGTTGCAAAAACGAAATAAATATATATGGAGTACACGCCTCGGGGTTAGAAAAGACTAAAGGTGATGGACAAGCGGGGTGTAATGGCGTCTTGGTGCGCGGCGGGTGGTGGTACTCTGTCACTGCTGGTGCTTCATTCAGCACACCAGCTGCATTGTACGAGAAGACACAAAGGTCGCGCATCTTAATGATGCGCCGAAACATATGCTACTAACACTGAGTCCGATTCCAAGGTATCGTTGTTGTTCTGCGCAATGTTCGAGACGTTTTCCTGACTCGGCTGGTAGGTGAGCAATTGTTGAGCGAGATCGTCGACGACTGAAAAGTTTGTAAAGATTTCTCTAGAATTTTAAGAAGTAGTGATTTCGTCAGAATCTCGAGTCACACTTTTTATGCTCTATTATATTCCCACAAAACTCCAGAAAAAGAAATTCAACGTTTGATCTCGAGTATAGTGGGAAAAAGCAGCGTCCGACGGCTTCTATGGGGATACGAAGAGAAACAAAAGAGAAACAAATTGTTTGCAAAGTGGCGGATGTATTCATGTGTCACTCTACTCAGAAATTACATTATACTAGGATTCGTCCCGGGTTCGAAGCTCAGTTCTAGAAATGTTTGATGTTTCAAAGAAAAACCTACGAGTTCCATTGGCGGACTGCGCAGATAGAAGGTTGACGGTGTAGTGTGTCAGAAACAAGGCGATGAAGATTGCCTTTGCAGACGCTGAAAATTGAAAATTTTTGTATACTAGATGGCGAAGTATTATGGGTTCCGAGAACTATGGGTCTCACGAACTTTTGTTGTAGTATTTTTTGAAAAATGACCCATATCGAAAATAAAATCAATCTTGAATTTGGAAAGCGGCTACACGCACCATCTTTCAGAGCAGTATCTCTACTTCGAGAAGTTTCTAGAAGTTCGTTCAAAGCCGGCCTTCCTGGTTAGATATCTAAACCCAATGCCCCAACTATAATGAAACTGCAAACTTACACATTCTGATTAGATGTGCAGGACCGTCTGGTCCTTGCGCTGATGTTGAAGATCAAAGCGAAAGTTTGAGGTTTGCTTCCGAAACCCGGCAACTCTACAAAATATGGTCATAAGTCGAACAATTTTCTCAAAGTGGAAAGATATCGGGTTTCCGGTGGGGACGAGGATTGATTTTCCAAAATAAACATTTTTAGCTCATTGAGAAAAGAAAAAATGTGGAAAGTGATGAGTTTTGAAAAGAAGATGAAAATGAGAATAGATAAATGAAGACATAATATAAAAAAATGTAAGTAAGAAAGGAAGAAGAAGACGATAGTTGGACAAGAATGACGACGTGCCCGGTGGTTTCGATTATGTAAATAAGAACAGAAGTAATTCGGTGCCTCTTTCTACACACTTTACACGGACAATTAAAATCTGTAGGGGCAATCGGATTGAGGACAAGTGGACAAAAAAGTGCTTGCTTTTCAAGCAACCTTGGGTGGTGACGACGACTGAAATGATTCATAGAATTCAGAAGAAAACGGGAGATTCAAGAAACATGAGGAAACTCTCAATGAATATAGGAAGGACTGTATGCCTGTCTAAATCTCTTCACTTGTCCCGCAAAAAAACTTTCCATTTCCAAAAACAATATTGGTCGAGAGTCATGGGAACCAAGACGCAGATATTATCGTGTTTTTCATATTCGCTTATTTGGAGATCTCGTCAGAAATAAGAAAAATATGCATATGTAGGAATGAAAGTTTTTTTTTCGGAATGATTCAAAGGAAGATGTATTAAATTCGAGTGTTTCGACCTCTCCGGACAGAATGAAAAATGGGGAGGTTCTGCACTCGATAGGTCAGAAATCCAGTTTTCAATAACATATCTACAAGAGTAAGATCATGAAATATAAGTTCATCTTATTCGCTTATAAAGGCATTCTATTTCTAAAAAAAGATCCCCCGACCCGTACTGATCATCGTTCTCCGCTATTGTATAAGATGAATACTTTTTGTGATATTCATGTTCCGAGAAAAAGCTGTGGCCACGTCACAAAACCAAAAACGACTATAAATGTATCGCTTTTCTTGAAAATAAAACATGAACGACCAGAAAAGGGAAGACACACACCTGATACAAAGAGCTTGTCCTGACCAAACATGTGAAAATCAAACCGCTTTTGTGGAGGCGGCGGCAGAAACAAAAACACAGTGAAATGAAAGCCAGGAGGGGACGCTTCTCGTCAATAGGGAGACTATATCGGAAGTGTGCACTAATTGTTCTGCCAATGGGAATTGAGGGACTAGTCTAGGTGTTGATCACTGAAACACGGAGAACTAGGTCAGACATAAGAGACAGTCAGAATCTAAACTACATTTTCAATCCACAGGGAGTACAAACTAAGAGATTGCATTCTGACTTGATCAGAAACATACAAAGATTTGGTGGGAATCTCCACCTGGGAACTCTGAAAACTCCAAAGAATGCTTGAAAAAATAGGCAGGGAAAATGCAAAACGTGAATACCGAAGGCTGGATATGAAGGTCGCATGTAAGACAAGACTAGCAATGTCACCTTTCGACAGATGTCTGGGGAACTTTTTTTGTTGTTTGAACAGATAACAAAGTAAAGAATGCGAAGAACCGTTATTTTCGGACCTTGAGTGTCCTTGACTATCAGAAGTTTCCGGAGAAAGGTTTCCTTCTGATTGTCAGTCTAGCATCCAAAATAGTTTTTTGAATTTGAAATCCCAACACTTCGCCCAAAAAGAAACATTTGAATATGTTGTTTCTGTCAAGACAAAACAAGACCTTGACACTATTTCTCTGTTTCTGGAGATATTTTGCTTTTTCAAAATATACTCTTTTTGAATAAGAAAATCTCAGGAAAAAATTCTGGTCAGCACAAACCTGAGACTCTCAGGATTCCGCGCCGGAAGATTAATACTCAAAACAAAACATCTTTGTATCCGCCTCGTTTTGTATGCAAAATGGAAATGACAAAATCCATTCAACGTCCCCGGTGATTCAGAAGAATGGAGTTAGAAAATCATGAATCGGACATAGACATTAAAAATATTCGAAATATTCATCTATCTATCCGATAATGTTCAGTTTGTGGCCTGTGGGCACTATAAATGCACATACCTACTCAAGTTTTTGACAACAAGCTATACCATTTCTGAAATGACTCTCAACCCGAAAAAAGCTAACTGGCCGCTAAAAGAAACTCAGTGTCCTCCTTAAAAGTTCCTAAGTATTGCTTATCTTTAGTATAACCGACACCGTAGTTTCGACGCTTTCCATCGCTCTGATTGCTAATAAACTTTCAACCTTGACTAGTAGAATTCCCTTCCCGCCTGATCGTTTCTCCAATGATAGTCAAATTTGTTATTAATAATATGACTTAACTTCGAGAGGACTAGCAAAGATAACTATGAAAACCTAGGTCTCGTAACAGAGAAAGAATGCCTGTGGGCAACGGAGAGACGAGTTACCGACCGGTCCCCTTTTATAGAGGCTCCGAAGCTCCGCCCAACAGCTATTGAGATCTGACCAATCACCTCACTCTCTCTAGCTAGCTCCGCCCCAAATCGCATCTGATCTTGGCCACATGACCATATGGTAAAAAGAGTTAGACCCAGAAAAAAGCTAAGATACTGTGGTAATGATTTCTGGCAGTGTCCGGTAACATGGATTTCGAAAAATGAACGGTAAACTTTTGTCGAAAATCGGAATAATATCTCGATAAAAATACAAAAGATCGGAGTGCCAAGTTACTTGATTTGAATCTCTGATTGCACGCAAAACAGCCATGAATACTAACGTCTTGAAAAGGAAAACTGAATCTAGATCACTTTTGATCTGCATCTGATCATATAAGAACCACAGATATCTTAGACATCAAAAAAAGAGAATAATAAGGAGAGCAGAGAATCGCATAATGCCTCGTCTAGACAGTTTTCACAGTCTTTGAAAATCTGCATGAAAGAGTATAGAAAACATGTTTTCAACTAACGAGACCGTATGGTCCCTTTTTTTTGAAACGTTTCACAAAAACATGTTTTCCATTTTTGCAATTGAGAAAGAGCAACGATGATGCAAATTTTCCTCCGAAATCGAAAAGTGCAGAGCAAGCGTAATGGCGAGGGTTATCCTTCACCATACTCTAGAGAGAGTAGGAATCCGAAAAAATGTTCTGGTTATTGGAAAAAAAACATTTTACTGGAGTGTTCAAAAACTACCGTATGCTTTCAAAGTCACGTCACATTTCCAGCAATAGAGAATGTCCTAGGAAGTCACAGAAGAGTTACTATGAGAGATGGGATTCTGGACAGTTTCCACCGAATAAGTGGTCCCAAGAGCATCAAAAAGTGATATTGAGAATACATGATCAGAGAATTTCAAGATCGGAGAACCGATCCGAGATTCGTATGGCTTCTCTTTCTGAATCCGTTTGAGTATTGAGCGTTGAGGCTCCTCACTACCGTATCCTTTCTTCGAGAAACATTTTTTCTACCACCCGTCCTGTTCGAACCACCTTGTGTCATTTCGTGTCACATGTTTTTTCGATTCTCTGATCGAAAATCGTCGCAGATGATGAAACGATGAATAGAGCATAGGAGCTCCAGGTGGCGATCTCATGATGACGCTTTCGCGATTTTCTCAGAAGTAAAAAACATCTCTCAAAGTATTACTGTACAGGGGTCAAATTCAAAACTCGTGTCAAATTAGAAATTCGAAAATCTCCACTTGAAGTTTATTGCACCCCTATTAGAGACGACATTATTGTTCGTACCAGGCTTTTTTAGCTCTTCATTGGCCTATTCAAACAGTAATTAGACCACAAATAATTTTTTTTTTGCACTTTATGTGAAATGACTTTTATGAGTGTTGACGCGATGTTAATAGAAAGGATTTGAATTTCGAATTCGAAAAAACAAATTGCTCCGTGTTTGGAGTTTCATCGACACAGAAAAATGTGTTTCCAGGGGTCTTTTTCATATTATGTGTTGGGATTTTGGAGACAATCGAAAGTGCATATGTTTTCTCTCTGCCTGTTTCACGGACGAACTTTGCCCGTACCATCTGGCTCGTTTCCTGGTAGTACCATGACAGAAACAGAAAACTGGTAAACATGTTTTCGAACTTATTCTCAATCTCGAAATGCCAAAGATGTTGATGAATAGAAATGGACCGTACCAGGTGATTGCGAGGGACGAGCTGTGTCGGGTAGAGATTGGTGTAGAAAGAGGGGTTGAAACTAGTTACAAGACGGACAACATGCACATACGATGTTCTCGCGAGAAGTTCTCATGTGACGTAATGCGAACAGTGATCAAAAATGTACTGGATGTTCTTTTCCCATCTTTGGAAGCGCTGAGAACCAAAAATCAGAATCTTCCTCCTATCGATCAGAAAGTGGGAAGAGTTTCAAGGAAACGTATTTTAATTAGGAATTCAAATTGGGATATGAGTTTGTGCCTTCTGATTCGGGTCATTCGATGGCATTTGCAACACCTACATTGCAGGAAGGCCGATCGTTTGACTCAGGTTCTTCTTCATCTTCAGTTATTCCAGTGGAAATTCAAACTCTCTGCTATTGAGTCGCGGCAAAAGTCGTGAAAGCCTCCTCTCCTGATACAGCAGAAAATGAAATACTAGATGTCCAATTCCTGTTGGAACAGGTTCTAAGTCCAAGTTAAAATAAAAATTGATGAGCTAATAAAGCTTGGCAGTGAATTATGATGGTCTCTTAGCTGAGTGATCACAAATGTTTGACTATGACCAAGTCCTTGAAAATCTGGTCGACCCAAAGTAACTCAAAAAAAAGTTGGTCATTACTTGGAAGTAAGAAACCTTATTTGAGAGTGAAATATTCCGGATTCACCCAATTACAGAACACTGTTCGTTTCGGGTTTGAAAGAGGGATCGTCAGCGTTATTCCCATTTCTGATCGAAAACACCACAAGAGCCTTGTACAGATCATCAGGAGATCGCCACCTGGAGCATTTCCGCTCATTTCATCGTTTCAATAACTGCGACGATTTCGATGGGAATAATCGAAAGCATGTTTTCGCCAATTTTCAAAACAGCTGAACGAAGAGACCTTCGGAAGTTCTGAAACGGACGGTTTCCAAGAGGAACATATTTGGTGAAAACTATTAGGGATTCCATCTTTCATAGCGACCAATCGGAAAATATTTGAAAATGTGTCTGCAAGTTCAAAGATAGGACGGGTGGTTTGCTTGAAAGACTATCCGACGCTCAAAAATAAAGAAAACAAATTAATTAAATGAGAAATAAAATGAAATGAAACCTTGAATATTTCAGGACCAACCATGATTTTAATAGCACTGAGTGCCGAACACATGTTCTTCTAGAAGGAATGTGATGTCATTTACTGTTTCCAGAACATTAAATCCTGATTTTGCAATAGACACCGCATAGGTCAAAGTCTATGGCAGTAGTTTATGCTTATAAATACTGTTGGTTCGGATAGTTTATGAATTCGAGTATGACCGGCGGGCCCATCAGAGAGATCGTAAACATTGTGGTGAAACGTGGGAATTGAAAGAAACTCTAAAGGACCCTGCCGACAGGACTGGTTGCCGCAAAGAGAGTCGTAAATTGACACTTGATACTTGCGCGCGGAAAACTTTATGAGGGCAAATGGTTATAAGGTGCTGTTTTTTTTTTCGAATACAAAATCTTGCAGGATAAACATTATAACTTCCGCTAAAAGTTTTATGGATGAAAATCTGCGGAAAGAACCATGTAAATAATTATGGTTTATTGAAACCAATTGATAATAAACCTCGCAAGCTGTATGTTTCCTCAAGAATCTTGGTGAGAAACTTTGAAACAATATCAGAAATCCGAACCAAAACCGTTGATGAGATGCTTTTATATCACCATTTTTACCGGTAGTTAAATATGATGGGTGATGTGGAATAGGGGGTAGAATGTGTTATACATTTTGTGCTGACGATTTATGGGGGAAGAACTGAAAAATGAAAAACGGAAAATGAAAGGAAAGTTTTGTTGGGAATGAATTTTGGGAATGCGTCATATTTGTATAAAGGTCAATGCCTTATAACACCCAGAGAAAAACCCACAAAGTACCGGTTGACCCACCATGACTCACAGTTTAATTTTTCAGGACAAGCGATATGAAGCAAAGATAGAAATATGGGGAAGAAAGAAAAGAAAACGGATAAAATCTGCATATCATATATGGAGAGGAGAAAAATAAAAACAATTGGGAGGAGGAAGCAACAGAATAGATTCGAGGCTTTGTAGTTGGAACGAAAACAAATATATATCAGGAAATATCAGTGTCTAGGAAAATAGTAATAATGAACATCCCACTGGGATATCGAATCGAATACATTGTTGTTTCTGAGAACCAAGCCGATAGAGGAAAATAAGGCAAATCTAAAAATTAGAAAACTAGATACATCGGGTGAACATGATGGTATTAATACAGCAGCTCAAAGTGTATTCAAAAATCACAAAACTTCAAAAAGTTTAAAATGTCAACTGGCCAAAATGCTTTTTAGTATTACACAGTTTCCACTTACCTAATGAAATCTTAATCTCAAAAAGTGGTTTTAGATTCTCGATTTTTGCTCTTTTATATCTATCTCTGAACCAAAAAACCGTTTTTTTCCTGAGGGGGAGGATATTGAAGGGCCAAAACGTCTGCACATCCAGATTCCTTATCAAAAGCAGACAAAAAGTGATAAGAAAGGATGTGTAAAAAAGCCGAGAAATAGTGTGCATGAAGCAGGAGACATCAGAGAAGGGAAAATCCCTCCGGCTGAATGAGACAGTGAAGGAAAATGTTGGATTTGGAAGAGAAAAATGTTTTGAGAAGAACAAAGTTTCAAATGTGAAAGGTGTTTTCTTCTGAAAACAGCTGTATTTGCTTAATAGACAAGTTGAACATATACATATACGTGATAATACTCAGAGCTGACTTGGTCGAAAAAAACAAGAGGAAGTATTAAGGATGAAAATTTGTATGGTTGCTCTAGAGAATTTGAAAGAGCGAGAACACGAGAGAGAGAGAGAGAGAGAGGTGACAAAATATTCGTATCAAAAGATTAGAGATTAGACTAGGAGGATTCAGCTAAATTTTCAGATGAATGAACATTTCCAAAACGAACGGATAATATAGAAAAGGCATGAAAATTGAGAAAAATAGAAAATAAATAAGAGACGAAAAGAGCCTAGTATAGGCAATAACAAATGATAAGCGATGATTCTCACCAAAAAAAGAGCGGAGGAAAATAGGAAGCCCGGAATGGCTATAGTACACAATCTCAGTTGACTGTGTATGCTTGACTATTTGGTACGGAATTGGAATGTCAGCCGTATAGACATCACTTGAAAACGGAAGTGGAGTGGGTTGAAAAATGGTTAAAAATACTTTTTCTCGTCTAATTATAAATCAGTTTTTTTCGTCATTGAAACTTCTTATCTTTCTATGCCCGATGTCTGCTCACCACACTATTTTTTATTTTAATTATTGTTTTCTTGGTTTTCATATTGTCATTCATGTTTATTGATCTCTCATGGTTAAAGTTCGAATTCATAATTAATGCATATGAGATTCCGGATACTGAAAACTATTTTGCATAAAATGTAGACTTCAGAAAAAAAAATCTCAGAATTTTTATAGGCCAAGTAACCTCCCACGTCCTCAGATCAGGTACCATCTAGTTTCCCCGAAATCTTCTTTTCTTGCAATGTCTCAGAGCTCTCGTTTGGACAGGTCATAATCGGGCGGAGTTGATGCTCTCACTACGTAAATAATCTCTCGCCTCCTCCTCCTCCTTTTCTGCCCTGTGGAGGTGTTTTCTCAAAAGCTTCTCGCGCGATGACTTCGGAATCAAACGTCTATAGTGATATCATATTATCTCGGTGGACAATAGAGGACAAGTTTTGTTGCTCAATAGGATCGTAGTTGACAAAAGAGCATAGCAAGTGAGTGACGGTTTGCATGTTTTCAACTGTTCTAGCTTTTTGATCAAATTACGTAAACACACACCAAAAACTAGTCATGGCTTCTAACTTGTACGGTTTCCGTGAAAAGAAAAGCGAAAAATCGGAGAATAATGGTGTGGTTTACTTATAAGTAAAGGTTGTAACAAAGGTCTTCTCTGTTATCTTGAACCTATAAAAGAGTTTAATTGGTTGGAAACTCATAAAACAAAGTCGATTGAACTCAAAGACTCGATTTCAAATGAGTAGAAAATAATGCGAATATTTTTCAGAACACGAAAGTCTTCCGATAGAATGTGGTTTGATCCAACGGAGCCCGCACAGAATAAAAGAACTCGTGTCTCGTCTCGATATATATTATTTACAATCTTGCGCTCATTGTTCTTAATACGATGGACAATCAAAACGCCCAGAATTCCTGTTCAACCTCCTACCCCCACAGATTGACCTGTGTGCCTTTGATGCGGTTCTGCTTTTCAGGTGGCATTTTTTTTTGACGTATGATAAAGTTATCAATTTTCATTCATTTCGTCAGAAGTGGAAATTACAGAAAAAGTAGAGTGGGTTCAAAAATTAGTTTGGAAAAGTAGAGAGGGGAATGCGAAATTTCAACTTGTTTTTTTTTCTGGGGGAGTTCGTTGGCGTTGAGTTGATGCGTGGATCTGAAAATTCTTATTTGAAAATTTCAGGTGACGAATAGGAGTTCAAATGTGTGTTGTTCGAAGTCTCATATTGTGAAATCTGGAGTTAAACTTGCCCACAGTCACCCCAGATTTTTCAGAATCTACAGCTCTGCTCGCGACAAGGCCATCAATCCAACAAATAAACTTTTGTGAGTAGGTCGACCAGAAAAAAAGTCTCGCAGAATTGTAGCTATTATAGATTTTCGAAAAATCCAGACGGCTTTTTTACAGCTAGTTTGTGGAGTCACTGCAGACTCCAGAAACTTTGGACGCTGCTTAACTTATCTCGCGAAAAAAGCTATATTTTAATTCCCAACCATTCTTTGTTTCTAGCTTTCATTTTCCCACATGACTCACCCGGAAAATCAATCTCTGATGCCAATGATTGGCTCATCGTCGTCGTCCTGTGGAATCTGGTTGGCTCCGCGACGGAGAACTCTGAAGATTCTGGCACGGTACATGTAGGCGACCTGTCCGATGTTGAAGAGCACCAGGAGGCAGAAGAAGACCAGGATAATCTGAGAATATTTCAAAAATAATAGTAGTGGAAAATTTCAACATACATCTCTCTCCCACTGGCAAGCGTGAAGATTCTTTGCGCAGTTTTTGCTTGGCATTTCGATCGAGAGTTGATATTTTCGGTATCTGAAAGTGAAGAAATCAATGCAATAAGTGAGAGAAAAAATCGAAAAAAAACTGTGAGAGAAAAATCGAAAACAGAAAAAGAGAAGTCCATGCGATGAGAACAAATAACTGAAGGAAAAGAGGAGACGCAGAGAGTGAGGGAGAAAAGAAACGGATGGTGAGAGAAGAAAAGAGAGAATGCTTGTGTGAGAACACAAGTTTTTATAAACTTTGCAATTTAGAGTGAGCAAGAGCTTTGTTCTAGAGCATGAGCAATCGTAGTGTTTTGCACACACTGATAAGAAGTCATTCTGAAAACGAAGAATTTCGAAGTGGTTGAAAACGGCATTGGGAAATTTATTCGGCTAACGTAAATAAGCAGAGGGTTATTAATTTGTCTTTTGTTCTTCTGGATGGATCGGTTTCAAAACTGGATTGCTTGGATCGGATCTCTCAATCACCACAACTCCGGGAATCGTCACTTCTGATGGCCTCTTCTCTTTTTTCGTCATGTTCCGGATCTGATTGAGCTTCTGTGACACTTTCTGACTGATTCTACGTAGTGTGAATCCAATCTAAAAGCAACTATCTAAAAAAATGAGAACGGTCTGAAGGTCACCTCTCCCAGGTTGGCATCTTTGCTTTCGTTGAGAAAGAAGAATGCAATTACAAAGTGAATGATCGCTGCGCCGAATGCGATGAACAGTGGCGCCGGTTCCCATTGCCTTTTGACAATCGTCTAAGAACATTGAAAATTAAGAGATGGTCAAATTCTGGTTACCATTTTGGAGGCGATGATTCCAGAGAGTCGAGACAAAAATGAGCATGCTCCACTGATAGTGCCACGAACTTCAGTTGGAACTTGTTCAACCACGCATCTGGAAGTCAAGAGAGTTTTCAATTGCATTTTCATTCACAAAATTTCTCTCCCAACATTTTTCTCGCATGTAATGCACACACCCGCTCCTCTCATTCTCACTACCCTCCCCTAGCCGCCGGCGCAGCCATGTTGGCTTGACTTCAACTCGCTCTACTGCCGTTTGTTTCAACGGAGAGATGGCCGAGCGGTCTAAGGCGCTGGTTTAAGGCACCAGTCCCTTCGGGGGCGTGGGTTCGAATCCCACTCTCTTCAGTTCTTTTTTTTTATTTTTTGTACTCACAGATAACATGCATCCCAGATGAATTCAATAGATGCATATCCAATTAAGAAGACTATTACATATATTGTGGGTTGTGTTTTGTGAAGATCGAGAGTGATGAAAATTCCAGAGGCGCACATTGAAACACCATTAATAACAAGCGACACCAAGTGAAGATTCCGTCGACTTATGATACCGAGATAGATTTCTACGAGGCCAAGAAGCTGAGAATTAAAAAAATTGAAATTCGAGAAAACCAAATATCTTAACTCACAATTTTACACAAAGCTGGAATTCCTGCAAGAAGCATTTGACTGTAGATCAAATTGTTCTTGAAAATGATGACTTCGGAGAAATCGAGCATTGTTGCAGTGAAGTTAGTCATGATCCAGATTGCTCCGAAGAGAATGATAACATTTCTATACTTCTCTTTCCTCCAAATTTGTCGGAAAGTCAATGGTTTTGATCTGATCCCATTTGGTAGAGTGATCACACATTCACCATTTGATTGTTCGAACACATGTGCAACAATTTCTTGAGCTTTGTTTCTTTGACCCTGAAACTCAGGAATCGTTTCCATTACTAGATGTAAAACCAACATGACATTGAAGATAAGTAGGGCTTTCAGGTACAAAGAAAATGTACAAAAGCGCTCCAAAAAGTGTGAATCCGGCACAGACGTGCAGTGAAATCCTCCAATTTCGAGAAAAGAAGCATATCAAGGCAAGAATCAGTTTTCCAGTAGGCTGAAATATTTGAATGAGATAACAAGAATCATTAGATTTTTGTATACCCAGTTAGCAAATGCTCTCGCTAAAAATCTGGTTCTTGGAGAGATCAATTCTGTTGTCAAACTCCAGGAGACAACTATAATGGCTCCTGTTTGAGTTCCTATGATAAACCGGCAAATCGAAATGATAATTGTAGAAGACTGAAATCCTTCAAAGAGAAGAACCGCAGATGAGATTAGTAAGCTGTACTGGCAGACGGTCTTTCTTCCAAAATGATCAGAGATGTATCCAAATAGAATGGATCCCACAAAGATTCCGACTTGTTGGATGGCGATAACATTCTCCCACCATACCACCTCGGTGTTCTTTCCGTCTGTGAGCCATTGAGCGTGAGTGGAGTAGAAGCTAGAGTTTTTCGACTGAAAGAAGCTATTCGAAACCTTTTTGACGAATACTGGAAACTCACAAAACGGTAGAAACTATTTCTAGATTGAGATAGAGCTTCTCCAATATAAGGATCAGTAGGGTTCAGATGCTGACCGAAAGTGGAATATATTTGAAAGACGTTTTGAACCATGAAAACCATGGCCACTTGAAATATGACCAACATACGGAGTTCATGGCAGTTCAACATTCTTCCAGCGGCGAGGCCAGAAAAAAGAATCCAACTGCTCGCTGTTACAGTTATGGAAGCGCTTCGGCAGAGTTTCCAATAAATGAATCATCTCTTCCGGAAAACAATACCGCAATTGTTTTCAAAGACGATATTTCGGAAGGTGAAAACAGAAGTGCGATGATTCAGAGTCCGTGCCGAACACAATTCTGAAATGAAATCATTTCGGCATCAGAAAAACAATTTCAATTTGGTCTTCATTTCTGGTTCACTTTAAGATCATCACACAAAATGAAGAATCTGAGAAGACAATCGTGATATCAAAAATGTGATAAAAGAGGAAGAAGGGACAAAAGTCGAGAAGTAGTGTCTCCAGCTGTGATCGAGTGTAACAAACCTCAGTATCGGTCTTTTTTCACCGGTTATGTAACTTTCTCGAAATTTTCGAGAAGTCCATTTTCACAGTAAGGGTACACCTGAAAGTGTGAAACACGTTATGCCCTTCTTTTGTTTTTCTTTTTCTGTTCCTTCACGAAACAAAACAAGGTTCGCCTTCTCTTTCTACCGACTCGCTTTTTGATGGTACATATGAGATTTTTCTGAAGATAATTACCCACCTGTCTCTTCTTCTCACGTCGAGAAAAGCAAAAAAGTTTTCCCCCTCCCACCACCTTCATTCTTGGCCATGTCCGCCTTTCTTCTCATTTTGACATCTGAAATCTTGGGGTTGGCATGCCGTAAACCGTTCAGCTGTCACTTTTTGTCGTTCTCTCGCAGAGTGATTGATTCAGTCTATACTCAGTTACTTTTTTTTTCATCTCTTTTCTCGTTTTCAATTTCGTTTCGAGATTCGATTACGTTTCAAGTGTTGTAGCCGTGGTTGTTGTTACTACTGACAAAAATGACCATTCCAGGTTATGCAAAAATGTACTTTCTTCAAATTGCCATATTTTCATTGGTAGCTGCTTACTGCCATCCAGCACTTTACGACGATTACAGACATGTAAGTCAATTTTTTCAATCGATTTTGGGCGAGAAGGAATATGATTTCAGTGGAGAGTCCAATGAAAATTTTATGCTGGAACTGCATACCAGTTGGTCTAGCTCAATAGAAGGTGTGACACTCAAACTTATCTTATACAGGTTTCTGATCTCTTTAAGAAATCGAAATTCGAAGAAAACTAGTTTGTGGTATCACACAAATTCTTGAGAACCGTGGTATCAGTTAATTAAGTTTTTTGATTTTTTTTTAAATAAAGAAGAAAATCAGGTGATCTAAAGTTTTTCGAAGAACTCCATCTGTGATCGAGTGTAACAAACCTCAATTCAGAAATATATCATTTTCAGGCGCAATTCGTCAGAGACTGGGCAGCCCATTGTGTCGACAAGTATTTACCAAAATACGATGCTCAAGAAATAGGACCCGAAATTCGAAAGTGCGACACGGAGAGATGTGTCTACTTCATGTACAAGTACATTGCTGATAACCTGCCTGAAAAGTTCCTCGAGTTCGACATTTGCTTTGAGACCAATACTGCCAGGAAACAATCGAAATCTCCTTCGAGAAATCCAAATCAACATTATCATTCTTAGAACTCTCAGGACCTGTGTGTAGTTGTGTTCGAATAAACCCATCCCATAATCTTTGCAAATTCCAACTTTTTCCTTCTATACTTTCACACCACAAAACATTCCCCCAAGGGCTCATTTCTAATATCCATCACGTCGTAGTGGGGTGGTGATCGAAAGTTTTGAGGGTGTGAAAAAGTGAAGACCCCCCGTGCATAATACTTTTCTTTTTTACGCTTTCGCTGACAAGTCATTCCGTGGCGACGACGGGCCCATTTGTCATTTTGGTTCGGACCGTCGCAATTCAACCGGGAATACTTTGGCCAGCCACTCAGAATATCCTGCTTCTTGTCAGACCAGTCGTAAAAAAACGTGTTGGTGTATTTGTGTGTGCACTCAGGAGAAAAAAATTTATCAAAGTAAATTGAATTGTTTCTCCCGGGTGGCGCCGGTGGCTGGCACCGCAGGCACTCCTGAGATCTCGGCTCCTTTTTTGGGAATTGAGAAAAAAACGCAAGTACATCTACCTACCACGCAATAAAATGGGATGTACTTTTGAAAAGGTCCAACGTCCAAATCCCCAAAACATTGAATGGCTACAAAAAAGAGAATTCCGTGGAAGCCAAATATGCAGCTGACTCGACAACCCTAAATTCCATTGAATCTGCTCATGGTCTAATGAGTAAACAGTATCAGGTGGTCTTGGAGATGGTTGACGGTGTCAAATTGTGACAGAGAGGAGGGATTAGAGGCTGGAATGCATGTCTGGAGGGGTTATGCAAATGTGAAGAGTTTTACGAGCCACTCCACTTGCACCTGTTGCCAAGATATCCGTTGCATCTTTCTTTTGTTTCAAACCGTTTTGTCTTGTAAAATGTTTATTCTTGTACTGGACGAGTTGACAGAAACAAAAGTTAGTTTTAGAGAGAGAGAATGACACAATTTTTGAAAATGTCTGTTGAAGTTAAAAAAAGAGAATTATTGGAGAAAACTTCACAACCAAATCATGAGAGTTAGAGGGGGAAGAAGAATGTAACGAGGAATAATAACGGAAGGAAAAATGCACCACAGAGAGATGGAACGTCATGCTGAAAAAATGTTGAATAATAGAGTAAAGAGATAAAGCCAAGTGGAGAGAATACTACAGTATTTAGTGGGTCAAAGAATGTCTAGGAACAGCGCTTATAGCTGTTCATAAAAGAAAAAAAACTAGATTGGATCAGGGTCACACGGATTCAGAGATTTTTCAAAAAAGGTTGAGGTTAACTTGGGAGATGTTGGAATAAATAAAGAGGCAATTATTGAAAATCGAAATTTGAAGGTGAAGGTTTAGTATCGGTGTGAAGTGATCTCTGGGCACTGTCCAAGTTTGTCTTTCTTTGAGAAACGGAGAACCTGAAAATACTCAATTTATACCCACAACCCCTGCACAACGTTCTCACCTTGTCCATAATATCGTCCTCCCACTCAACCAAAACCGTCTGTGGGTTGACCACCAATCCATCACGCTCGTGATCCGAATCATTCTTTCCTGAAATAATCAACTATCAGATTAGCACCCTCCATGTTGTCTATTGTTCCACGCTTAATCCATCCTGTCACATTTCACACTTCTCCCTCACTTCCCTTTCACAAGATGCGTCCCCGACCGCCGCGAGGCGCTTAATTAGCATTTTTGGACACATTTATCATTGGGTACTAACTATCGTTTCTCCCCTTTCTCCTTGTTCTCTTTTCACACAAAACAAAACAGACATCTCCCATCATCGGGAGAGGGAGAAAGAGAGAATTGAATGGGATGGGTAATGGACTCACCAAGAAGAAGATAACGACGTCCGATGCGGAGCTTCGGACACTTGCAGATGACACCTTGAGGGGAGATCCAGAGGGAGGTTTCGCCGCGTTGAATGTTGTCGTTGCCTCGTTTGAAGACTGACTCGATGACGATCTTGTACTTGGCCCATCCATCAACCATTTCACGGCTGATAACAACCATTTGGGCAGCTGTAAACAAACTGTTTTGTTCTGGGATTATAAAACTCTCGAGGTTACCATGATCCCGCTTGCAGAATTTCTTCTGATTGAGTCTCTTTGGAACGATGCGGCATTTCGAACATTGGTCTGAAAAAATCACGAGTTTTTTTTCTTCTAAATATTTGTTCATAGTTAGTTCCACCAAGGACAGTATGTTCCGGAATGGCTAACTATACGCCACTATTTGCTTACCTTGCTCCTCCGAATTCGATGATCCAATAAAATCTGCCTTGGTCGGAATTTCTGAAAAGATGCGCATAGTTAGAGGTGTTCAAATGTCATATGTAATTTGATTTTGTTTGGGTTTAGGGGATGCAGAGGTTCCAACTCATTTCATCTCTCCCTTGGGAAGGGAAGGTGTCATTGAAAAGGCACCTCTCATATTACGTGCCACTTTAAATCAACAATGGCTTATTATGCAAATGCGAATGGCTGGTATGAGTTTCATTTCATATGGTTCGCAAACTAATTACTTACTGATACATGGGGTGACGGTGGAACGGCTCTGTTGGTAGCCCTTGGCACAACGGTTGCATGTAGTACCGGTGACTCCAGGCTTGCAGACGCATTGTCCAGAGGATTGGTTACAACTTTTTCCGAGGGATCCGACTGGATGACAGCCGCAGGCTGAAAATCAAGAATTGCGATAGAACTATTAGGAAAAATAAAGAGATTTATAAAAAGTCTTCCTTTTTAGTATCCAATGGAGTTATCAGGTTGTGTAACACAGATTTACATCTTTCCATAGTTTCACAGTAACTGTTTTCTGCAGTCCTGGATAGTCCCTTAGACCAGATTTTGCGGCTCATTCTTGCCAGTCACCATTCCCACTCCTATCTTTCCAATGAATCTCAATTTGTTGCTCCACCAATTAAAAACGAGCCAATCATTCGGCAACATTGTTCGATGTCACTCAGCGTCAGACTCTGTTGCAACTCCCTCCTCTTCTCGTTTGATTCTTCTTCTTTTTTCCTGCTTTTTCTTATCCTATCCCATCATGTTATCCAATTTCAATTGGCTCAATAAATCTTATCAAACAAATGAGAGGAAGAGGTAGAATGTCGTGTGGATTGGATTCGCGGACAAGAAAGAGACACCCTCTACTACCACACACCGAACAGCAATTTGTCGGCTGGGCCCCAACGATTTTTGATAAATGTGTTGCTCCGCGGAGCATCGCAAGTTGTTGATGAAGCAACTGACGTGGAAGCGGGAAGAGTTGAGATACGGTAATCTGACATCCGACAAGTGCATCTAGCCGTGATGATGTGATTTAGCTATCCACATCCCAAAGATGAAAAAAGTACAAATCAGATCTCTCCATTTGTACTATACTTCCTATTTACTTCCCTACTTTTTTTTTGGAAAAGCAAAGTGTTTTTCGGTAATTGCGATCGGGGTGTGAGAAATTGAGAAAGGGAGAGGCATTATGAGGTGAGCGATGATGTGCGTATTATGCAATCGTTTCCTATTCTATCCGCGTCGGTGACCATCCAAGGACAAAAAACGAGGCAAAATACGATCCCTGAGGGTATCTTCGGAGCGGGGCCACCGCGGTTCTTGTTTCCCATGTCTTTTGTATTTGTTTTGGCTAATAGCACATTAAGCTTGTCTTCTGACCACAAGAAGGTATTGAAGCGGAAAGTCCGCAGATGGATGTGGTGATAATTTTATGTTTTTTATTCAGTAGCCGCTGCTTCTCGCTAATCTTGATTGCCTGCTGAAGAAGGGTTCGAAAAAAAATGGAAAGACCATTAATTTATATACATCTATGAAATTCATCAATCAAGATTTCAAAAATAACACATTTTGGGTAACCTGTTCTGTCATCAGCTACAGTAAGACAAAACCCATTCTCAGGTCCCCAGGGTGTTGTAAAGTTTTATACCTCCTGGTCAAGCCCCAGCACTTTTTTCGACCTCTTCTCAATATTGTCCCTATTTCTCTTGAAATTTAATCAACAAGGAAAACTACAAAGTAACCAGGCGGCGGTGGTGGTCACTTTCTTTGTCCACTCTCACTCAATTCCAATTTCGGCAACAAACACTGCCGAAATTCGATTTCCCTCTCCCTCTCCTTTCCTGGCTTCTAGAAGTTTTGAAGGATGGGCTGTGAAGAAGAAGAAACAATTGGAAACAAGCAGGAGAAGATAATCGGAAGCAAAGTGCTATACAATCGGAGGACGTGGTGGTGGTGGTCACTCGAGAAGCACACACACACACACACACACACGGGAGAAAACGGACCACGGAAGCCCGGAAAGATGTGTTTCAATTACGCAACATCGGTGCTTGAGAAGGGTGCTTAAATTGGGCCTCCGTCCCCCGGAAATTAGTCGCATCATGAGCGTTGCGAGAGCCACCGCCCACTGGGATAAAGGTTCTTGACACGGGCCACTTGTACGAATCTGGACCCCCAATGGTTTTTTGGCGTTTTTTGGTTGGCTCATACCATGAAACCGAGTGGATTGGGACATACTGAATATACTGAGGGTAAAATGTTCTTCTGGCCCTCCTCAGACCCAAACCCCATGGGTACTGAGAACAGAAACAAGAACACATACGAAAAGCCGCCTGGTGAGGGTTTCGACTGATAAATGGCTTTTCAACGCCTTGGACATCGGGTTTCGGAAACTTACTTTTACAAGCTTTGCGATGAGTCATTGGAAGAGAAGTGTCCCGAACGTATCCTGGTTTGCAAAGATGGCAGTTTCTTCCGGCAGTGTTATGACGGCAGTTGAGGCAGACACCTCCTGACCTGAAATTATTTATTTTCCACATTCCCCCATTCTGCTTCAGGTCTAACCGGTTTCCACTTAATCTGAACAGCTCAGAATCGAATCGGCATCTCTTCGCGTGTTGGTTGCAGTTGCAAGCTGGAATTTGGAATTTGGGAATTTCGCCAATTCATCATTCAATAATCCCGCGGTCGCGCCCTCGTCTTCAGCTTATTTACAACCGTTTTCGCTATTAATCTAGCAGTAATTCATGCAAGCACATGTCTATGTATGCCTACCGTAGGAATGTTCCTCTCACACATCCATTAAAGCTTTTGCCACCATTTCATTTCCATTTCTCAAATCATACACACAATCACAGAAAACGGCGAGGAGGGAACAGAAGGCGAAATGACTTCAGAACCACCTTTTCACCAACTTTTCACACCTCGTTCGTTATACATACTTTATCCAATATATATTGTCGTGGCGGGGGACTCTATATTTGGACGATTGTTTGTATATCGCCTAATACATGGGTTCGGAACAATGTACTTCCCCAGAACGCGCATCACCTGTGTGTGCATACTAAACGAGGTAACCGAGCAAAACAACAAGTTGCTTCGAAATCTCGCATCTTTGAGGGTCCCGCATGTCAGGTTTGGGTCGGCACTAAAAAAGATCTCGGAACAAATTCAAGAGGGTACTTGGCTTCAACGGCAACAAGGCCGTCAGATGACCCGCTTTTCGGTATGGGAAAGCCGTACGGAATATGATTATAATCGTTATTTGATTATTATTAGGGTTTCGCGCGTCTTGTCTTGCGCTGGCGTTGTTTTCTTTTTTTTTGATAGGATCATCACTTTTAATTATCTGGCTTTTATTCCCTTCCCTACCCTCTCTCTCTCGCCTCCGTGCTAGAAGAATCATCAAATCCCCCTTCATTTGATTCGCTTATTTGGAAGAAGAATGATTCGACCCAATTTCAAAAGAACGCCAAGAGTGTTAACACAAAAGTGTGGAGATATCCCGTGGTTTCTCGCGCATTGTACTCGCATTGACATTTGTAATGAGATGGAACGGATCGCATTGGCATTAATATCCACTGAGGAACGCGCGAGACTACCTGTATGTATCTGAGGGGAGTGTTTGTGGAACAACTAATCGGCTGAGTGCGCGAAAACAGACGGTGTTACTTTCCATGACCCCCCTACCTACCGACACAGGAGTTGGCAGAACTCGCAGTGGCTCTTCCCCATGGACGATCGTAATGGAAAGGCTTGCACATTTCGCATTCGGTTCCGGCTGTGTTATGTTTGCAGTCACAGGTATACTGAAAAAGGGAAATATGTTCGTGTACATGAGTAATAGCAAAAAAAGGGGTATTGATGACTAATAAGAAAAGTGCTTACCCGGCCCATTTTGTCAAAGATGCATCGGCTGGCGTGACCATTACATTTGCAGCGTCCACCTACTGCCAGTTCTCCCATTGAGTAGAAGTAACGTTGTTTGACTTCGTCGTCAGTGTCGTTTCCATACGAATTGACATCGTTGGACAGTCCGTATAGTTCAGCCTGAAGTTCTACTATCATCATTCCTCCCTTTGTATTTAACGAGCTACCTGATCTGGACTCAATCTAGAGAAAACCACTTTGATATCGGTAGCGGTGACCCAATCTTGAAGTACCGGCGAGTTCTCAAAGTTCTGGGCAGATGGTCTATTCTCGAGGAATGGGAAAGCGACACGGTTTCCACCTGGCCCCATGATGTGTGAAGCGGTGCAGACAGCTTCCTGCTCGTTTGACTTGGTGATTGAGACATCCGGTTCTCTTCCGAAGATGCGTCGACACTCGGAAGAGTAGAATTGGAAAGGTGTCCATGTTTTTCCGAAGTCAGCCGACTTGTAGAGTGCCATGGAATCGGGGAGACGCGAACAAAAGTGCATCGAGACGTAAGTGAGCTCGAACTTTTTGCCGAGTGACAAGGTGAGTGACACATTTTGCGGGCTCAAACTTGGTGTGGAAACCCAGCACGTCATGTTACCAATGGAGTTGAGATCGGTGAGAAGGGAGGCAGGGTGGGATAACAGAGGATTCCGGGCGTCACAAGTGTCACACTGTTCACGGATTATTCCATCAGGACCCTCCTTGACAGTGCAGTACCTAGAAACACAACAGAAGATGCAGAGTTTTCGAATATTCAATGTTTTCTAGATGTCAATGCACATTTTTTAATCTAACGCAGTCGCCCCACTGCCCAATATAATCAAAGAAAGCAATTTCCTTGACGGCTACACCTCAACAATATTGGTTGGAGAAATCGTAAAAACTAAAAAACTAAACCAAACTGAACAAGAAGATAAATCCTATTAGAGAGTTTTGATAGACGAAAGGTTCCTGGCAAATGAGAAGAGAAGAGAACAAAAAAGCAAAAATTGACAGTGTAATCATGTTAAGGGAAGCGAAGATCAATCAGTTGGAAAATGGAGGATTGGAGAGGCAAAGAAAACATAACAATTAACTTACTTGGCTGGGCCGTTTGTTCCACAGGTATCACTTGCGATCACTGGCTTTCCGAATGCAGCATTGATGAACTCGGGGACACATCGGACTGGTCGGCCGGTATGGTCATGACACGGATCATGATCCGGAGCTCTCATGGAGAACTGACAATGTTAAGATAAGATATGCGATTGAAGGTTAAGGTCCTACCTGAGAGAAGTAAGCAGCATCAGCTATCCCGATGCATAGGAAGAGCGCTAGTAAATAGCGCATCTCGGTCGCGATCATTTTCCAGAAAGCGGTGAGTGAGAAGACTCGGATGCTACTCTGACTGGAACGCACAGTAACAACAATCTGGAAATTCTAGAAATGTGAACTGGGTAGACAAAAAATTCTGAAAGAAAAAAGTGAGAAAAAAAATGAATCGGGAAGAAAGAGGCGGGGAGGAGAAGGCATCGGGAGTAAACGAGGAAACGAGACGGGGAGGGAGAGGCTGAGGTGGTGGAGGGGGGGCACGTCTCGGGTGAAGGAAGGAGGTGGGGCTTGTCGGAATAGAGAACGATGGACAGCGGGGCGGGCATTATGTCCGCTACCGTATGCACCACCAAGGGAAAGGGACCAAAATAGGGAAGGGATGGATGGATAGAGAGGACGGGCTGCATCTTTATGGCTGTATTTATATTCATGTGTTGATGAATTTGATTATAGTTTATTGGTATGAGAAAAACGGGATGGGTGACAAGGCAAATGAGGTTAATCTCTATTTGAAGGATCTGAAAAGTTGAGTTTTTTCAAACCAGAAAATGCCGGTTAAATGATAAATTGGGAATTATCTGAAAATCGGTGGTTTGCAAAAAAATTAAAATCTGAACTTTACAATGTGATACGTGGCTGCCTGTTGGAAATCAAAACATTAACTCTGAAAGATGGTGCCTTTTCCAAATTTCAAAACGTGCATCACCGTTCGGAGCAAAATTTTTATAATACCAGAGGGCTGCGCCCGTCTGGGGCCCTTCGGGCCGGCCTAAAATATTTGATCTATCGGTGCAAAACTATCGCGCGAAAAACTTTCCCTATAGAAAAAGTTAAGTTTTTGAGCCCGCATGAGCTCATTTTTTGTCAAATCAAAAATCGAAAAAGACGGGCAACATTCAGGCTCTATTCCTGATAACCTGTAAAAATTTGGGAAAATTTGGTCCAGTGGGGTCTTCGCTAGGGCGGGAGACACGACACAGACAGACACACAGATAGAATTTTGCGCTTGTTAATAGTAAAGATGTGGGTAGCAAAATAGCACATTCAGAACACAGGTTGTGTTCTGTATAATTTTCTAAAATATATATGAACATACCTTTCTTTTAAGCACTCTTCCTGAAATTAAAGTGCTCTCGAACCGTCGTTTCGATTAGTTAACTCAAAACCGTATTTTCGAACTGTCATTTCACCATCAGTTTTCTTTTTTTTTTCTGTAAATGACACACTGGGCTCTGAAGAATATACTCGAAATGCGCACGATGTATCCCAACTACGATTTTGTTTATTTTTAGCAAAAAGAAGCTGTCAAGGTATATTGAATTTTTTCTCTGAGCTGACGAATGTTGGCATGTGTCAGATACCTCAACATTTACGAATTTTGTTTTGATGGACGTTTTTTTTTCCAAATCCAACTTTTACCTTGACAATTCTTCCTTTTCCTGATGGTGCTTTCAATTTTCAAACCGTTCCGTATGAAACACTGACCCCGTAAGATCCACCATATATCCAACGGACTTCAAGTGGGATTAACCCATCAATTTCGGTTACAATAACTCCGCAACAGACTGGTGACGTGAATCGGTATGAGAACTGTGTGTGCAACAATGGAGAGTCTGCCACAGGGATTAAGAGGTGTCGGAATCAGAAAATGAAGTGGGGGGAAGAGGCAGGTGATGCGTTTTTATGATCCATGATGTGACTTGGGTGTGGAACTACCCTCTAGGTTTCTTCCACAGTGTGAGGGCTTGTAATCTATTCCAATCGCGGCATTCAGCACCTTCAAACTATTTGTGAATTTCGATGAATTATTCAGTGGAGACAAGGAATAGCAAATCGAATTCTTCCCCTCATCAGTCTTCTGGGCTTCACACGTTTATCGCGAACTATCTAAAGCTTTTTACTACCCGCATCGGCGCGACCCCTTCTTTTCTCCTTTCTTACCAGACTTATTCATAATGTATCACACGGATTAGCAAGCTCGTTTCATTAGAATATTGAGTTGAGATGGGAATTTCAATGAAACATATGGCAAGGAAAAGGGGGCAAGAGGAGGAATGAAAAAAACATATTTTCTTGGGTAAAAAAACTTTTAGCTAATCATATTTCCCATGTCAACAAAAAGTTCAGAAATAGAAAAATATTGTTCAGATTCATACTAGGGGATGTTACTCTTCCCTCTTCCCCATAAATCTCATTTCCGACGGACACCTATCAATCTTTTGCCTTGCATGTAAATTGAAATAAAAACTACGGGGCGAACTGATGAATTGAATGCATGAGCCGGAAGTTTACCTCAAAGCGGTGTCGGCGGCATCTTTTGACACCGAACACATACAATACTAATTGTGGACGATTCATATTGTAAGGTGAAAGAGGAGGAAAAAAAGAGGTACTGTGCGCAATCACTCAATTCAGACTGATGTGACATGTTTCATCCTTTGAAGATCGTATGAAATGAAGAATGGGAACATTTTAGTTCATGACTGTCAGTTTGAAAAACAATGTGGATTGGTGGACACATCATTTTTGAAAACCACTATTCCCAAAATCACAAACCTTCATTTTCAATATCCCATGGATCCTATCCAACTATCCAATCTCGGGGAACATACCGAATGTATCCCACATCCATCTAGATAACCATCAATAACCGCGTGTATGTGCTCATCTCCTCGCTTTTGGCTAAATTAACTGTTGCTCCGTCTTCTTCTCCCTTGTCAATTTCCGGTCATCGTACTTTGTCCCAAGATCAATTAACCGATAACAGACACACAAAGATTCTCAATCAAGTTGTGCTCGAGATGACAAGGCCCAATTTGCATGGTCCCAGGGAAAGTTAATCGACCGATGTTGGTGTTCTCACATGAGCAAAGGGACGGAAGGTGGTGATGTCAGAACGTGAGAGCAAAAAAGGAAAAAAAAGGGAAGCCAGGAGCTGGAAAAGTCACACACAAATCAATCAAATGTTTGTTGGAAATAAAGGAATATACATATTGCATCTCCTCGGGAATCCAATTTCCGTTTGGTTCGATACACTACCTGCACTTGTTCTTCTTCATCTTTAAATTCTTGTTTTTTGAGAATTTCCTCCAAATTGATATTTAGATACAATGCATTTCGGGTTTTCCGAATGATTTTGGTAACTACCTGCTTAAATTTCTGACAGTTGAGTTATTTACTTCAGAAAATTCTCGCAAAATCATGGACCGGCCCGGTTCGTATTGAAATTAAAGTTTTCCCGAAACTTGGTATCTTTTTGGGAAACAAAATAGAACCATCGTTTGGAGAAAATGTCTCAACCGGCCGCTACCGAGCATATTTGGACGCCTGGATTTTATTTCCCTTATGTTCCATCTCGAAAAATTTCTGAAAATTTACAAGTACCGGCCAGTCCCGACACGTTGTGTACTTTTTTTGGTGCAAATATTCATTGATCCCCTCCTTCTTTTCATCACAACTTCAGTCAAACATTTCGAAGATGAAGCCATTTTTGAAGACATTCACTCGATGTTGAACACAATTGGATTATAGCCGCAGGATTTGTGGGATTATAAATATGAAGTTATTTTCCGTTATTTTCGAATTCATTTTTTCATCATAGTCGTCGTGATCATCATACATTTCGGTAGTTCTTGTTATCGACAAATAGCCAAAAATGTTCATTCAAGAGTGACAGAGAATCTGTGAAGCATGGCAAGATTTTCAGATGTTCAGAAAAGTATCTGAAAATGTTAGTACATCTTCTCCGTTTCTCTTCTCTCTATCTGTCAATTTTCCAGTAATTTTTTTTGTCCGAACCCCATTTCAACGCATTACCGTCCTTCTCTAAAACACCACACACCAATTCAGTTTCGTCGTCTTTCCCTCTTACTAACTTTGACCAGTGATGTAGTGACAATCGATTGCTTTACTTCACTTTCTTGTCACAAACAGCTCTAATTTTTCTTTACTTGGACTCTACCTCACCGTTTTTTTCCTAGTGATCATTTTGAAGTTCTAAAGAAACCATTTCGAATTCTGATGGTTTCATGCACTGTTATCAATGTTTGAACAAATATGATATGATTGATAAATGATACAGTCAAAAGTAAGAAATCAGTCAATAGTTGGGTTTCCTTAAGGTAGAGAGTAATTTCCCACCGTAAAATATGTCGCTTAAAAAGCATATATGATCGTAAACGTGACGTGCTATGAATTATTAAACGTTGCTGATAAGGTCACATTAAATGAATGACCATTTGATAGCACTTTCCATACTCGAAAACATTTTTATAGTTTCCTCGACCAGCACTTATTTCTTCAAACTCGTAACTTTAATTTTCGCAACTCACATTTCAGCTTAAACCATGAGTGTCGTCTCTGAAGAAGGAATCACGAAAATTCCAACTCTGAGTCTCGCTTCCATACCACAGGTTGTAATTTTCTAATTGATAACTAATGAATTCAAAAATACATTTTTACAGCCTACGTCGAGAGCACCATCTGCATTGAATATACTCAAGATGACGAACAAAAAGGTAAACACTTTTTGCATTTTTTCTTTCGAAACGTTGCTTTTTTCTACAGGAACTCGCCGAATATGTGATCATGATAATTGTGAATTTTGCAAATGTTGGACTTGTGGTCATGAAAGTGGGATTTTCAAATCAAAGCGTGAGAACATGTTTTGTATTTTAGGGTGTGGCTGCCTACGTCTCAAGCAGTTTCTCCATAGGAACATCCGCTATTGAAAGTTTTGGAGATGTTTTTGTCAGCATCTTGTTGCTGGTTCAACTTGTATTGGTAAAAAACACTTTTTTCCATATTTATTATTTTCAAACATTCTAGGAGAAGAGAGTCAAGAAGAGTCAATACCCTAGAGGCAGATCTTCGGAGGCTACAACCAATGTAAGCTCTTGATGAGAAAATTTTCAGATTATCCAGAATTTTTCAGCTCACCGCGTCAGTGGTAATGATGGCATTGGCGTTCGTTAATTTCATCCAAAGTTTTGATGCGTTGATCACAGCCAAGTAAGTCATTCGGAAAAAATAATCAGAATTCTTGGTTTGTTCAAGAATCGAGCCGGATGTTGGACTTCCTCATATCATGGTGATTGTTGTGAACATTTTCGTGAAGATTTTCTTGTTTTTGGTCTGCCTCGTGTGAGTTTCACTCATCGGTGAAAACTGAAAATTCAAAAATGGAACTTTCAGCAAACGAGAGAACAATCAAATTCGTGTCCTAATGAGAGATCAATTGACCGATGTTTTCACAAATACTATTGCTCTCATTGCTGTAGGACTTTCATATTCGCTCTGGAAGGTGAGAGAAAAACTTTTTTCATTCACGTGCTGAGTTGCAAACTTTGATCAGAGATCGGCCGGGTTTTGATAAAAAAAAGTGGTTACATCAATCTGTTCAGTTGTGTGGTTGGTCGGAAGTTAGTCGGAAAAAAAATATTCAAAAAATATAACTTTCTAAACCGCTTTCTCTGAGCAAACCTCCTCAACTCTGAATCAGCTTGAACAGTTCTCGTCCTTCATTTCAGCAAATTTGAGTTCAAGTAGTTCATGTAGTCACTATTTTCCAGTTTGAGCATTTCAGGAATTCGACTTCATCGGAGCCTCAATAATCTTCGTCCTCATCCTGAAAAACTGGGCGCCAATAGTTTCTGAATCATGGTTCAAACTTCAAGGTGTCCGAGGAAAGAAGAATATCAACAGGAAAATCACCGAAGTATGATGAATTGAGAAATTCCGTGAAAGACATTCGAATTATTATTTTCAGATTCTTTCTACGAACTGGAGCCTTTTCGCCAACTTATCCGGATTCGTTACCTATCATATTGGAAACAAGGTTATTGTAGAGGTAAGTGATAGACCACACTGTTCCTTGTCTGAATTTATAGTTTCCAGATTTATTGCGAGGTGGAAACCCTAGAGAAACGAGCCGAAATCTACTCAAAGTTTGGAGACGAGGAGTTCCATGTAGTTTATCTTCTTCCTATTGAAGAGTCCAAGGTGAGAGTTATCTATTCTGATTTCTATCAATCTTCTTCATTTTCAGAACATGGCCCTGCTGACCCCGGAGAAGCCCGAAGGGGACAGTGCCCGAACAGTCGCAACCGAGGATGACGAACTCTTGAACAAAGTGTAGTTCCTCGTATTTCTTCTGATATTGATAACTTGTGTCTGTATCACTTGCCGATAAACTGAAAAGATCTGTATTTCCTGAATTTGGTTTTGGTTTTCAACACATGTCATCCGGAAGCCTCCAATCAAGTATAGAGCAATTATGATTGCATCTCATAAAAAATTGGGAATGTGAAAACGATTTTCTAGGGATAATCACAGGGCGGTCTTGCCATGGGCACGAGATCACATCATACCCAGGATGCCACGTCCAATTATAGCAATTTTCGGGGGCCCAACCCCTTACCTGGATCGCCCTCCTATCATTCTTACCTTTTGAACACACAAGTAGACCCCCAAAAAAAGCGACTCTCCCTTTTCCAACATGAGACCAAAGCTTGCTTTCGCTCTGATCGGATTCATCATCCCACTTCTCATCGATGCCGCTCTCATCGGATCCACCACTGCCTTGCTCATCCATGATGAGGTAACACGTCAGTAGTTGTTATCTTATAGTCCGCTCTACCTCAAGTCTATGTTTCCAGAGTCCTCTCTACATCGTCTTGCTGATGACACTGGCGCTGTGCGTGGCCCTGGTCGTCATCAAGACTGGATACAATCTGTGGACCGAGTTGCACGGATCCTTGGAGTCTGGACCAGCGCGTCGCCTTACGGCCAGAAATGTCATTCGCCAGCCAGAGGAGATGGTCCTTCTGTCGCTGCAACACCGTCCGCTCGGAAGGTCCTACACTGTCCCAAGCCGTCCGTTGTCTCCCGTTCCGCCGCCAAGTCCGCCGCCCACCACACCTACGTCTCGAAATCGCGTGGTCCACTTTTCAAGATATGAGGCAACTCCTTACGTTTGACTGAAATGCGTTCATGTATTTATTCTTCCTTTTTCCTTCTTCCCTAATCAAAACTCATTTTGAATCCTTTGAATTGTCAACTTCCCTTCGATTACCAACCGTCTGAATATCTGAGAATAAACTGTTGACTGAAAGAGAACCTCGCCTTCTTGAATTTCAGGTAAAAAGAATAGATGCAATTTCAGGTTTTAGATTCTCAGAAAATCAGCTTGGCCAGAAAAGTTTCAACACTTCTTCTCTCAACGAGTGGACTTCAGAGTCATTTTCTCGGAGTTCTTGGAGTTTCAGAAATTTTTCAGAAAAACACGATGCAAAATCTGCCCGTTTTCAACACTTTCTCCCGAACTTCATCCACTTTTCTCCTCAGTAAACGTTGTTGCGGAACAGGAAAATGTGACAACACCCAATAGAAGGAGAGATGGCATCGTTCCGAAAGTAATCCCACGTCCTCGACTAATTGAGTGTTCACCACCTGTTGATTCTGAAGACGAAAGGAAGGTGATTGTGTCATAGTGGAACTTCCGGACATCTGGGACTACGTAGTGACGATGAATATCACGAGGTGTCAGATGGTCTGAAAGTTGTTCTGAACAGGAAATGACTCTGGGAATTCAAATAAACGAAAAACAATCTTATCAATAACCAAATGTCTAGAGATGAATAATTTCATTATATTGTTAACGAACACTGTTTCATTCCGCACAACCTGATATAGTGTAACAAATATCCCAATTGGCGGCTTTTCCACGGTCATCAAAGGGGACAAAACGGGGAGGGGATCGTGTTTTTATGCCCATAAACAATGAACGGTGGATATATCTAGTAATGGTGTTCAGTGGCCTCCTATCATTCACTTTTCTCTGAAACATTTTCTTCTCTCATTTTCTTATTGGCAACCGACGGATTGCAAATTTTCTAGAACTTTCAGATGCATATACATTTTTTAGTATCTCTGATGATTTACTCGAAATTTGCAAACAAATCGAACAAAATCTAGGCTTTTGAATGTGTTATGTGGCTACCTGCGAAAAAATTTTAAAGCCAAAAAAGTTGTTTCAAGAAGTTATGAAACGCCGTTATGTGACAAAATGTTGTTGAGAATGCCGACTCTCGGAGCAAGTATCTTGATTTCTAGAAGTTTGCGCAGGTAGCCCAGATTTTGTTTTACATCTGTGCCAATGAGTAGAAAATTCTTGAATGCACTGACTGCTATCCTTGTGAAACAACTAACAACCTCTTTTTCTTCTCTTTTCATGTTTCTTAGCCATTGAAACCACTCAACGCAACAAAGAAACAAACTCCCCATTAGAGCGAAAAAGAAAAATTGCGGAATAACCGAAATGAACATGAGATGGATTGGACTGGAAGAACACCTGTCGAGATAGTCATCCCGAAAAGGAACCAGCTAATGGATTTCACGCTCGTGATCATCATTCCGTCTAGCAGTATCTTGACGTCTTCGTTTTCCCCTCCTTCCGCTTGCCATTTCACAAATGTTTCTTTTTTGTGACCGGGTCTTGTAAAGGCGGCATCCCTCTTTTGATGACTTGAAAATGACTTCGGGAGGTAAAAAACAACGACGAAGGGTGATGAGATTTTTTGACAAGTTTTCGGGATGAAAATTTTCTGTTGTATCTCGTCTCACTTTATTTATGGTGTTAAGTTGAAATTGTCGCCCGATAGAGATCTTTAGGTATAACCCAACAATTTAGATTATTCACACTCGAGACGTGTGATCTCCATGTGAAGCGGTCAGTTCAGTTTAAAACTTGATTATATGCTTCAAGATGTGTCAAGTCTTGACACCCATTCGCACTTCCTATTATTTTGTCAAACACTTGAGGCGTGTCACTCCTTTATTTTCGTTTTTCTTCTTTCCTCCTCATCTCTTTCTTAGTTTTCCCCAATTCACTTTCAATACGCACTTACAGGTCTACATCCCGAATTAGTTCACGAGCCATTGGGTTTAGGGAGGAAGCCAAGAAGCTGTGAGGATGACATTTCAAGAATGTTCCAAACATAGACCCCATCTTTGTATAGTGGCAGGAGACGCCACTTTCGTTTCGGTATCGCGATTTCGGTTTCTGTCTAGGTTTGCATTTTCCATTTCCGAACGTAAACTTTTTAGACGCCCGTGTGTGTTTGTTTGAAACATTTCCAACTACACCCCTTCTCAAAAAGTTTGTCGCGTGCCAATATCTTTTTGATGAGCGCCAGGGGCGGTGGGCCACCAACGAACGTCGGTCGGATCAACCGGTATCCGTCACTATCCCTCACAACGTCTTCCTCTCGCCGCCTTCCCGCCTCTTCCTTCTTAGGAATACACGCGCATTTGTCCTCCGTCGGATAGCAAAGGGCCCCCGCAAAACCATCACAAGCTTCTCTCTTTTTTCTTGTTCTTTTTTTTCATCTATACACCTTTTACCTTTCTCGCTCATGTCATTTCTATTGCCTCGTTCATCTATATATCTTTCAAAGGTTTCATTCCAGGTATGGAGCTGGACCCGAAGGAAGAAGCAGCACTGCGGGCCGAAGCTGAACGCCTTCGGCGGATGGCTGTCATCGGTGAGTCCGTGTCGGGATGATTTATGGCTGTATGAAAAAGTGCAAGTCATTCAGGTGTCGCACTTTCCATCGGCGCTGCTATCGTTTGCGTTATGACTGTTCCTTTCGTGTACAACTATGTTCAACGGGTCGAGACTGTTCTTCAGAATGAGGCAGATTTCTGCAGGGTAGGTCTCTTTTTTAAAAATGGGGATCAAAGAAGGCAGTATTTTTGTAGACATAGAGGCCAAAATGTTCGAGGTCAATTTTCTGGCACTGTAGGTGTCCAGTTCTTATTAATGGAATTGTTTCTGTTTTTATCGAACTCTGAGTCTAAATTCTCTGAATGTGAATTTAGTTTTGAACATGGTATTGTTAAAATCTAATCGAACATTCTCTGGAACAGTCATTCAAATCGTTAAAACGAAACCAAATTGTCTATCTCAGTATATGAATTCTATGATCTATTTGCAATAAACATATAGTTGAATCAATTAGCTTAATACCCTACCTCTCCATAGTCCAATTGGTTGTTCACACTCTATTGCGAAACGTTTTTGCGATCCCTTCACGTTCCCTCTGCCTGTTTGATCCGTTGCCAATCCCATCATTGCTTCCATCATCATCATCGTTCATTCGCGCAATCCTTATCACTTCCTGGCGGGCGCCGCAATCCATCCCCCCCCCCCTTTCCTTATAAGCTTGAGAATAGCGTGCCACCCTCCTCGCATCCTTGCCACCACCCGTATCACATAGTTTCTCGTAATAAAAGGAAATGAGAACAAAAAGAACAATGATAATCACTGAACGCCCCGCCTTGTCATTTATCACCTCCCCCCGACACCACTCAAAGAAACTACTCTCCAGACACACAGATCCACAATATACGTGAAAAACGAAAGACTGGTTTGGGGATAACACGGCGGGTGGTTCATCCAAGGTGTCCTTATGGGGGTGACAGATTTCTGCATTGTCCGGTTTGGTAGATGGTATATTGAAGGTTTCAGGCGAAACGAGACTCTGTGATAAAAGAGTTGACCAGAACACAAAAACGAGCAGGACTGACGCAAAGACTGAAGAGAGAAAGTTCATATAGTGGATACTCAGCAAGTTATGGAACCTACGATTCGGTACCTTTGATGCAGTATAAGAGTCCTGAAGTGACGGAACACAAAGAAGAAAGAGTAGAGAAAAAGGAGGACAACTATCAACAATGTGAGTTTTACACTTCATGTTTTTCATTGAACACTTCTTATTCAGGTTGTGGTTGTGGATTTGGGTCACCTGGAGAAGCTGGAGCTCCAGGACAAGATGGTCATGATGGAGCGGACGGTCGACCTGGTAGTGACGGGAACCCAGGAGCTGATATGCATCTTGATGACTCTTACAACATGGCTGACCAGTTTTGCTTCGAGTGTCTTCCTGCTCCCGCGGGACCACCTGGACCACCAGGACTCAAGGGTATGCCTGGAATCCCTGGAAACCGAGGAGAGGATGCTGGACCAGGACGACAAGGAATGCCGGGACCAGCTGGACCACCAGGGCCGAGAGTAAGTCTTGAAGAACCTGCGTTGTTCAATGTGAGATTTTAGGGACCACCTGGAGAGACCGGAGATGAAGGAGAAGGTGGACCAGATGGAATTCCAATGGAGAAGAAATCTCCACCAGGACCCCGCGGACCTCCAGGACCAGCTGGACCTGACGGACCACAAGGACCTGAAGGAAGACCTGGAAAGCAAGGACCACCAGGACCAACTGGGCAAGAAGGAGAGGAAGGAATCATTGGAATGCCTGGAAAAGCTGGAGCACCCGGAAAGCCTGGATCAGCTGGTGCTCGTGGACCATCTGGACCCTGCAACCATTGTCCAAACCCAAGAACAGCTCCTGGATATTAAACTTCTCCGATTGATGTACATTTTCTTTCACTGGACCTCGCTCAATTTTCCCTCGCAATTTATCGCCACGGCTCAACTAACCAAGATGGTGCCTTAATTTATTGTCTTTCACATTTTTCGTGTCTTTCAGAAGTAAATTTGAGTTTACTTGAAATTTTTGTTGAATCTGAAATAATCGGATAAATTGTAGGAATAATTGTAGTGACTAAATAGCTGGAGAATGTGGCAAATGCTCTGGAAAAAGCGATTGATCGAAACCTTTTTGAAAAAACCTATAAGGAACGTCACATGGAAAAAGAAAACCTGTTTTGCCAACTTCTGACTCACTTTTTTCCGAACCAAACCAAAAATTGAATTCAATACATTT
The DNA here is from genome assembly GCA_900536305.3 of Caenorhabditis sp. 40 LS-2015. NCBI lineage: Eukaryota > Metazoa > Nematoda > Chromadorea > Rhabditida > Rhabditidae > Caenorhabditis > Caenorhabditis tribulationis. Next base: position 77,153 of record LR544027.1, read on the forward strand.
TACATAACATAATTCCGTCCTCCAAAAGATGATAAAAAACATTTTTTATTTTCAGTGATAACTTGAAAATACTGTGATAAATAAGGAAACATTCATAATTTCAGAAGATGTTCAGAGTCTCAACAACTTTAATGAAAAATACAAAACATAGGATGGGTAACTAGACCATCAATTGCAGGGGAGTGAAGATGGCGAACAATCTGGAACGCCAAATCCTAACTCAACTACCACAGTCGGGGTCGTACGCAAGACCACACTGAACTGTATAGATCGGTAGACAGGAGCGCTATCCACTCTACTGTACCTGCACATCTGCGGCAGGACCCAATTGCAAATAAAAACGTTCGGACAATGAGAGGGCGGTGGGACCACTATTGGGTACAGACAATGCAACACACTCACCATAAGGTAGTGTAAATGCGCTCCATTGACAAAACTTTTGGAGAGATAGGAATTTACATTTCTAAAAAATAAATTTCTATCATTAAAATGACAAGATTTTTCTCTTACTCATCAAACACATACGTAGATTACAACAAATAAAGCTGAGAAAAACATACATCGAAGAAAAAATGAATTGTTACAAACAAGTTTTGATTTTCTGAAGATCATCAAAACACATCCCGGCGTTGGAAAAATTAATTTGAAACATATTGGAAATTCTGATGCTGACACGGTGAATTTTTCGCAACGGAAGTTGGAAACGCGCTCCTCTGAAACACCCTGGCACCGTGCCAAAAATGAAAAAGTGCGGGAATTCAAACATTTTTTATCTTATTTTTCGAATTTTGTGTCGCGTTTTTCGAAGTTTCCGGTTTATCGAAGTTTAGAAACAATAATTACTTCGAAATTTCACGAGAAAATCACAAAAAAAACCAGTGGAAACCTGAAAAAAGTGTCACAGAAATTCGAATTGTCGTCAAATATAGCGCGTTGTCTGCAATCTGCCGTCACGTGTTTGCGTATTCTTCTTTGCGGTATCACACCACACGGCTACGCAGCGAAATATGCGTCCATTCTATTTGAATCACCCGCGAAAACGAAAATTTAAAACACGTCGCGAAAAATTCACCGTGTTCTGATATTCTCAGAAATGTTGAAATGTGTTCCTTTTTACTCAATACTTCCAATATCAGATATTAAATGGTTCTTGAATGGAAGAATACATGAAAGATGTTCGAGTCTATTGTTGTCTTGAGGTAGAATTTTTTACCTATTTATTGGTTAATGTCAACTCTAAAAAAGGACAAAAACGAAGAAAATATTTTCATAAAAGATATTATTGTCCTCAATAAATCAGAAGACGCATTGAATTCCTGAACGGTATAAAAGTAAGACCTTCTGTGTGGACCGAATATCTGTTCACGATGAAAATGTTCATATTGGTTCTTCTTATAACCACTGTCTCTGCGTTCGATCTGATCAGAGAAGCCTTCAAGTGAGTTGCTTTTTTTTCAGTTTTCCAACAAGTTTAGAGGGTTTAGGTATGTCGATAACACTGTTGATCCTTGCGAAAACTTCTATCGGCATGCGTGCCCGATCACCGGAGTCGATGGATTCATGATAGTACACGAATATGCCGATGTTTTATTCAAACTGAAAGTTAAAGAATCCGATGCACCATGGAATAACTTAGAGATTGTGGTTAGCGAATCAGTCGAAACATACCAATCGAAAATATAAATTCAGGAAGCTCTGAAAAGAACCCGTTTTAGAGAATTTTACAGTCCAACTCAATTTATTGCCGACCTTTTCCAAAAACAGTGAGCTTTGTCATTGTTATTTAATTCTCAAAAGGTATTGTTCAGGTGTGAAGACGCAAATGTTTCCCGACATGATCTGGAAAATTATGTGAACCAAATAACGTATTATCTTTATGGTAAAAAAGATCTATCTGCATTAGCATTGGATCACAACTGCACACGTGCTACTGGAACTTTGAAATACGAATTATCAAGCTATGGTTTGGGAGATACCGGAAGTTTTATATACCGGGCAGTAGGACGAATTCGCAGAGCCCAAATTGGATTACAAGGTGCTAACGCTATTCTTAATGGTGATGACAGAGATGGTGTTACAATCGTGCAAGGTTTTGTAGAAGAAATGAAAGCGAAGTTGACGAGTTGGATCAATGTATCATATATTCAGCTCATATGGTTTTCTATGTACAAAATTTCAGCAAACTTCATGGGCAGTTAACAATGACGCAGTTGATCCTATTATAACAGAAACTCTGCAACTTAACATTTATGACAACTACGCAGAATCCCTGCGTGAGAACCTTGACTATTTGTTCAGGCTGGAACTAGATTATCTGAAATGCGTTCGTGATACAAAAAACGATGAAGACCATCAGGTTTTTTGTATGATAATGGCAGTCGGTTCCGCTGGATCATCACCAGACATTCACTTTTTTACTTACTTCAATGCAAACAATGATCATCCCACCCTGCACTTCTCTCATCTGTTATACGACATGGCTAAAAATGTGAAGGAACTCGCCGGAGTGGTAAGGACAAAAATGAGCATTCAAGAAGGGAGACAGTCGATTTCAGCTAGGAAGTGTCGGATACATTGTAGGTCATGAAGTGAGCCATTCTCTTATCGAGGACCCGAACGTACCCGAACTTCTTCCTTACTCCTCCAATGACTCCATACAATGTATTCAGAATCAGTATCAGAAAACATGTGATACCTTCAAAGAGGTAATTGAAATAATCCAGAAAACCACAACACGTTTCAGATTTTAGGGACCATGTGGTGTGCTTGACAATCAGATTGATGAGAATGGAGCTGATATGCTTGGTATGCAGCTTGCCTACAGCTTGTTTGAGGACGCTTACGGAGGAAGAATGAGAGTGAGTTTAAAATAAAACTATTAGGTTGATTCACATCATGAAATGCAGGACGAATACATCAGAATAGCTGTCTCCCCGGATTCTTATCAATCCATCACAATGGAGCAACTATTTTTCTATTCCACAGCTTTTGTCAGTTGTAAGGTAAAAAAGCCAGAAAATATTCTCAATTCTAGTTCTATAATTATAGGGTGTGGCTCAAGGCCAAGAGCTGGGTGATGACCACTCTCCTGCCCATATCCGTGCAAACGCAATGGCTCAGCATCCAGGATTCAGACAAGCATTCAATTGTGCTTCAGATTCCAAAATGGTTCAGTCGTTTACTGTAAGTTTTCACTGGCAAAACTTTGAGCGTTTGATCTTTTTAGGACCAATGTATCATTTATGGAGAAGGTGCGCCTGAATCAAGGAGATGAAGCTGTTTTGAATGTGAATTGCTTTCGCTTAAAATTTTACGATTTGATAGTGCCCGTTCTGCTCTTCTGATACCTTCTTAGTTGGATAAACCTTTATTCCCAGAATTCTGAAAACACCAGACATCTTATCACAATCAGATTAAGATCAAGAACATTGCAAAAAAAAGTAGAAACATGCTAATCTTATCAACATTCGAAATGTTTAACATTCAATTATAAAAGGGCTCAAGATGCAGGTGCGACCGAAATGTTACTATTTTTGAACGAAGTCTTGCGTAACCACTTTGGTTGCACATCTGTATGGAAGAATAGCATGACCAATCTGAAATATTTTGCACTAATGCAAATAACATAAATTTCCTCTCACCCATCTAGCATATGAATTCCAACAAATGACACTGAAAAACACATGAATTGAAGCCATACAGATTTCAAGTTAATTTGGTAGGTAAACGAGCAATTTATCATGTCAAAAGCATGAAGGCAGTCTTGGAGAACACATTGCGAAAATTTTCTGATATACATACGACGACGGAGTTGAGAATCTGTTGCACTCATTCCAGCAACCTGTAAACACTCCCGTTCAAAGTTGGTCTACCCTTTTCAAACAACTCTGTCAAAAACCAATTTCCCAGCTGTTGTCAAATTTAATGTGTTGGAGAACACCGAGCATGCAAGTACTGTATAGAATAGGATATCATATTGAAATTGAGAGCACTCCCCGTCTTCAGAAATCCACAACATTTCCTCCGGTATATAAAGAAATCCACAATCTTCTGAAAACTTGAATTCTCTCTACCCATGTAGTTTGGTCATACCTGGTAGCCCAACCACTGTGTAAATAACTGCCAAGATAACAGCAAAAACAATCCAGACGGAAGTTATTGGATGACGGGAATTTTTTGCTTTGAACACAGCAAAATACAAAGAAATGAAACGGTTTGTGGCCATTGAGACTTGCAAGAGGGGTCCTGAACATTAATTCTTTGGTGAATTCTGAAAACTCACTAACCTAGTAGGAAAGCACCGGATCCGGATAACTGTCCTATGACAACATTAATCATCCTTGGTACACGTTTACGTTTGATTTGCAAACTGCCCAATGGAACAGCCCAGAGTAGGAAGGATATACAAACGATGAAATTTGGTATAGTTTTGACGAGACACAATTTGTAGAATCCACTCAACACTCCTTTCCTTGTTAAAAACTTGTAAAATAAATAACAATTGATGACTACACCAATTAGACTGAGAACAAATAATAAAGAATTAGTTGTGATCAGAAAACTCAAAGACTTTGCAGGCTCCTTCATTTCAAAAAGCGGTTGATCTGTGGAACTCAAAATCAGACATGCAATGGTTTGGATATTCATAATCGAGTAAGGTTCAATCAGATTATGATCTGGAGGTTTGCCAGTCTGAAAATCTCCGAGGCTCTCACAATGTGGCGTGTAAGGAACAGTTTTGAGTTTTGATAAATGTATGGTGCAGAGAGATATCCCTCTCTGGAAGTTGTGTTCATTGAAGAAAATCAAATTTCGAGAACCAGTCTTGCTTCGCTGCGTATCTAGAAATTCTAAGAAACCTGAAAATTGAAGACCTCGAAATGGAAATGATGGGCTAAAAACTATTTTCTGGGGTCTCTGGAGTTGATAGGGGTTTTTTACCAAAAATGTATTGTACTTTGAACTTGTTTCCTTTGGAAATAAGTCCCACTTTTGATGCACCAACTTTTCCGACATTGTTGCTGTCAAACATCAGATTGGTGTTCACATACAAACAGAACTCATTATTTCAAGCAATAATTCCACCTACAATAGCTGAATACACCTTTTGTTTCATGGGTTTCTTTAAAATGCCGAACATCAGAACCATTCCAACAAAAAGAAAGTTCAAAAAATGAATCTTCTAATATTGCTTGTTTTCGTGCCAGTACTATTGGCTTCAGACTATTCAGAGGAAGCGAAAAAGTCTGTTTGAACGGGACGAAATTGCAATTTATTCAAATTATAGGTTTATTGACCACAATGTGGATCCCTGCGATGATTTCTATCGTCATGTCTGTGGAATAAATAGTCCACCTTTTCTGGGAGTTCATATTGGAAACATGATAATCAAAGAAAATTTGAACGCTTCTATATCCCGATCAAAAACATACCCAGAGTTTGAAGAGCTTGAGGTTTTATTCTCATTATTTTTTCGTGGATCCGATCATTTTACAGAACGATAACAAGAATCAAGTAACCGTGAGAACTATTGCAGACCTTGTTTCAAGTACATACAAAACTATGTAAAATATTTTACCGCAGACAGTTCACAGTAAAAACTTTGCAGATGTGACTCTAATCTGCACGTTACCGCTTTTTTGACCGAATTGGAAGAAACTTTCAACGAAGGTTCATGCCAAGGACGGGGATGCTTAAGCCACCTTTCCAAGGATCCAGACTGCGAACGAGTTGCTGCCCACATTAAAAGTATTTTCACTGAAGTAGTTCAATCGGTTAGTTTTTTTGGTTGAGCGCAAGTGACGCCTGTATTATTCCAGGAAACAATAATAACCACTGTGGAATATTACAATGAGTCGATGAATATAGTTAGGCTTTTTGATTCTTTCTGGGCAAAGGATGACTTGTCCAGAGAAAACGAGTTCCAGAACTACTTTCAAGATATCAAAAGTGTTGCTGCCGATTTAATCATGGTATTTGAAGCGGAACACTTTTTGTTTATGATAACGTATTTTTACAGGAAACTCCTTGGGCAATCAATCACAATGTGTCTCAAATGATTCTTTCTGTTCTCGATAAAGTCTTCATGACAAATTTCATGGAGAACGTCAAAGCGAAGCGAGTGAACTGGCTGAAGGAAGCTAACTCGATTCACTCTGAATGTAAAACCCGATATTCCTATGTTCCAAAGGAACTAATCACTCAATTCTGCTTATATATTGCTTCTCAAATAATGACGGGAAAATCTCCGTGGGAAAAAAGTGAAGTAGAAGAAGCTATGTCCGCAGCTTTCGTTAACGCTCGTATAATCTACCCAATGATTGAGATTGGGTTCATATGGTACCAAATGTTTTTGACTAGCGAAAATCGAGTCTCCAGGGTTTGTAAAAACTAGGATTCTGATGAAAAACATTGTTTGCAGCTCGGGTCTCCTGGTTTTGTAATGGCTCATGAGATGTCGCATGCTCTCATCAGAGGCACAGAGGGAGACATTATTTCATATTTCTCGCAAGAAGCAAAGCAGTGCATTCAAGAACAATATCGCTCTTCGTGCAAGTATTTCGATGAGGTGGGGATTCTAAGTAATCTAAAAGACAACATCCAATTTTTCAGGGAAATTGTCGTATTGGAGAGGAGCATTTTGAAGAAAACGGAGCAGACGTGTTTGCCGTGCAAATTATTTGGAGGCTGTTCGAAAATCACTTTGCCAAAGGAGACATCGAAGACATGGAGAGTTCCGATGAGCTCAGGCAACTGTTTTATTCGATGGGAACGAATTTGTGCTCTGGTGGAAAACAAGTTTTTAATGAGAAGGATCCCCACGCACCCGACAACATTCGAATCAATGCCATTGTGAACCATCCAGCGTTCCAAAAGGCTTTCCAATGTTCTGATGATAGCAGAATGATGAAATCGAAGACTGTTAGTTTAATTTACACAAAAAACTTATGTAAACAAAGTTTTTAGAAACATTGCTCGGTGTACGGTGAACATGCCCCTCTAAGTCGTCACCGTCGAGCTTCGTTCACACTCGAAAACCTGCTTGGATAGACTTCTGTCTCGAAAACCATGATTAGAACACATAATTCGTAAAATTTTCGTTTATTGTTCAAACTCTTGGCATCATTCATTTTTTAATTCATGATTCAGACTATAAACGAAATTCTCAGAATTCTACTCATGATGTTACATTCTATCGGGTTGCTCCTGGAAGAGCAAAACACATACTAGAAAACCAAGATCGACGACTGAAATAAGTGTACAATCTATGTATGAATCAGTACGCCCATGTGATTGGAGAGAAGGGACACTGAGTAAAATAGACGGTACAACCACGCTTTTCAGTAACTGCGGAATCGAAAACAAGATTTTCTCGGCTACAAAACCGCATGTGATATGCCTAGATATCGGAAATCATATAACATATGGTTTCGGACACGCCTATTCCTTGGTATAAAACTAGTAAAAGCTATAGTTCAATCGTATTATATGGTAAAGAGTCGCGGGCGTGTTCTCATTATCAATCAGTCTAGCCTGCTACGTAGCTTGATTTTGTCCGCAAGCAAGTTTTATCACTTTTTTCGTATAATCACTAATGATCTCATATTAGAAATCAGTAATATGTTTACAGGACCATGACTGGAGAGTTCTGGATCACCGCTGTAGACACTGCCGATGTTGTAGGCTTTAGTCTCACGTTTTGTGTGAATATCGTTCTCCTCTTCCTTCTCAAAAATCGCGGAAAGAAATTAGGCACTTACAAATACCTCATGGCATTTTTCTCAGTTTTCTCCATTTTCTACGCCATCGTTGAGTCTATTTTGAGACCAGTAAGAAAAGTGTCATTATGCAATGTTTTACTCTTGAGTGGAATTTTATAGATCATGCACATTGAGAACGCAACGTTCTTTCTGATCTCCCGAAAACGGTTCAACTACTCTACTCGACTTGGAAAAATCAACTCTGCGTTTTACTGTGCTTGTTTTGCCACCAGTTTCGTGGTTTCTGGAGTTCACTTTGTCTACCGCTTCTTTGCAACTTGCAAGTGAGTTTTTAGTCCTCTAATGAGAATCAGTATTGCCATTTGCAGACCCCATCTTTTGCGCTTGTTCAATATGCCATACCTCTTGTTATGGCCACTGGGATGTAGTATTCCTGTCACAATGTGGGCTAGTGTCTCGTACTTTTTGTACCCGGACACCGAATACACAGAGACGGCAGTCGCGTGAGTGTTGTTTGAATATTTTAAATGAGATTTTTGGTTTTAGAAATGTGCTTCATAACCACTACAACTGGATCAAAAAAGAGAATGTGTCTTATATAGCTTACGTTTATGTGAGTCTCAATAATGAGAATATTCACGAGTGAATTGGAAGTTTACAGTACCAATACGATGAACATGGAGTTAGATATGTTTATATCAAAAATCTCCTGGGATGTTTTGTTCATTACTTTGTCATGGTGAGAAAACCTTTTTTGGTGGCACTATATCTGATTTTCAGTCTGCCACGTTTGTTGTGATGTTTATCTGTGGATATTCCACATGGAAGACTATGAGAGAACATAAGACAGCATCGGACCGTACTCGTCAACTCCAGAAGCAACTTTTCAAGGCACTCGTTCTTCAGGTCCGGATTACGGTGGCAGCACTTGTCAATTTACAGTTTTCAGACTCTCATCCCCACTATCTTTATGTATGCCCCCACTGGGGTCATGTTCATCGCTCCGTTCTTCAGCATTGATCTCAACGCGAACGCCAATTTCATTGTGTTCTGCTCCTTCCTTTATCCCGGACTTGACCCTCTTATTTTGATTTTAATCATTCGCGATTTCCGACAGACTATCATTGGTGAGCCAGAAATCTCACTACACCTTAGATTATTTTTCTTGTTTCAGGTTTTGTGTGTCGCCGGAAAAAGAGCGGTGTTGAAGACTCACGTTCGAATACGAGAGCCATGTCTCAAGTTGGAACTTCGTGAACGACAGAACTTCTCGAATGATAATGAATTGATAAACTAATTTTTGATCTTGAACAACAAAATGATTTTTACAGTTTTTTACAGGTTGTTACAGATTTCAAAATACAAAGAAACCTATATTTCTTGACGGGTTATTTTCAAAATTAGTTTTGAACAATGCAACGACATTTCTATGTTTTCCGTACGAACTGTTTCTATTGTGACCAAAAATTAATTAAATCACTTGGAGCTCTTTATAAACACTTTCGAAAATGCATTTCAACCACACGGAGCTATGAATTCTCTTGTCTTATTTCTAACCTTGCTCATTTCGAGTTGCTCCAGTCTTAAACGTCCATTTGACTTCGTTGAATATGGCATTCATCAGTTAGTGAAATACTTTTGTTTTTTTCACATTTTTTTAAAACTTCAGAGTAGTCGACTGGGATTCCGATCCTTGTGAAAATTTTTACCGTCATGCGTGCCCTCTTGACAAAGTCAAAGGATCACTTGTGACCGCATCCTTCGAAAATGTTATAACTGACATGAAAAACAGAAGAAAACATGAAGTATGGAAAAACGATCCGATTTTAGTGAGAAAATGATTCCAAACTTTTCGAGTAAGACTATTTTCAACACAGGATTCGTATTATCAGTTACCACCGCGATTCCTTTCTGATCCCGATCAAATCATTGACTTTTTCAATCAAACCTTCCGCACTTTGTGAGTTTATGCGTAGTTCATGCTCGTACATTGCAACATTCAGATGTAAAAGAAGGACTTCATCGGTGTCTTCATTTTTGAACAAAGTCGAACATGTATTCCAACTCCTCTTGAATGATTATAACAGTAAAAAACACATCGAATTCTTTGACATTAATTGCAACTTCGATTTTGATGGGTTCAAAGACATCAGGGAATATTATTTCAACAATATCGGAGAACAATCGGTACGTTTGCTCAAACATTGTCATAATAAAATTTTTTTTAGTCCAACTATTTGACTCTGTTCGCCAAAAAACTGTCCGAAGAAGTAGGAAATTTAACAGCTCTATACGGTCACTTGGATATCAATGTACTTGATGGAATTTCTAAAACCTACATCATGCTTTCTGAAATACTTGATTCAGTGTACGATCAGATTGAGGTGCGTTGGAAATTCGTTTATTAGACCATAATTTTTTTTCAGGAGACACCGTGGGCGATGAAAAACAATGTGGTTAAAACAATTCAGGAACGAGTGGATGAGATAAGAATGAAAAGAAACGTGGAACAATTGGCCGACAAATACTTAAAGATGTTAACGGAAGTAGCGGAAAACTTTGATAGCTGTCTTGAAGAGTTTAAAGTCATCAAGAAGGTCGATTTGCTTTGTTACATTTTTACGGCAGTACCGATCGAACAGACGAAAGAAATGTTTTTCACGGAGGATAATGCACATAACTATAACGATTGGTTGATAACTTTTGGATTTCCTCACTACTATCAAAACACGTTTGGTAGATGGTTACCAGCTAATGTCGGTTCGTTTGGTGAAATTCGTATTAAATTTTTTTTTCAAGCTTGGCTACACTGGATTCTTCGTGGCCCACGAAATTGGTCACACATTTGTGGAACACACTCAAGACATGCGCACTCTTGGCTACTTTTCCAACTTCTCTGTAGATTGCATTCAGGGACAATTCAGAAGGCTGTGCGAGTTTTATGAAGAAGTATAACTGTTGAAAAAAAGAGGAGACATCGTCATGAAAAATTTAGGGTAAATGTGAACCAACCTTTGAACAGTTTGATGACAACGGCGCTGACATATTTGGCTTGCAGTTCGCCTATAAGCTGTTGGAAAAGAAAATGAATAATACAATGGGAGTGAGTGTGCATTATTTGATATTTCAACTGATCATTCGTTAAGAACAAAGTGAAAACGTTGGAAAAATACGGAGTCACTAACGAACAACTATTCTTCTATTCGTATGCTCTTGGTTTTTGTAGCGTAAGTTTTTTGCGATTCGTTTTCCAACATAATAACAGTGTTGCAGGGTTCAATATCAAAAATGGGCCCATATCATTCAGCAAACAACGTCCGTGTCAACTTAGTAGCGCAGCATCCAGGATTCCAAAAAGCATTCCAGTGTCCAGACAACTCCAAGATGATGCAAGCGGCAACTGAGCAATGCCATCTTTACGGCAAGGATGCTCCGTTAAATCGAAGAAAGTTTTCGGGATCAAAATGAATCATTTCGATCGGTCACAATGAAAATTTTGATGCAATTTTTATTGTCTTCGCTTCCAGCCTGGTTAATAATTTGAACAATAGTATCCCCAATATTCCGAATAGTTGAAGAAATGGCTGGTGGATTGGAATGAGGGGCAGAATGAGCAGTAGGCAGTGGCTGGTCGACCGACCTGGTTTGAAAAAACTTCCCAAAGATGGTGCGGAAACAAAAATTCTGCTTCCTGCTTGGGAATTATGACAAAGATCTCTAGAAAAGAGGAAATGGATAGTTACCTCAAATGGTAGGTTTCGGCTGATCTTCTAGTACTCTATAAGGCCAAATATTAAGCTGCAATCAACGAGTTCGTGATGTTTCGAATTTTGAGAAACATCGCACTGGAAACTGATTTCTTGCTTTTCTTGCAGCCACGCGAAAATTCAGATTTAAGGTGATCATAGACTGTACGAAAATCCAGCACCTGAGTTTCAGAAGGCTTTAAACCTATTTTGTCAGTTTCTTATGCGTAAAACGGGCAAGTGAAATATTGTTTTCCAACAAAGTATCACTGAAATTGAAGATGACAGCATCTGTTTGTGGAAAATTTCATCACTGTTCATTTTGGGATTCTCAAATCCACTATGAAGACTCCCTTCAATGTTCATAACCACTGCTGACGTCAGGAATATTGTAAACATCGTCCAAAAAGAAAATGCGTAGATTTGTCGTACCTCAATTAATATCTAAGAGCTCAAAGTAAAAACTAAACACAGGTTTCGTGATATTTCAACAACGTCAGCAGTCACATTTCATGAATATGGACAAATATAGACTTCGATTCTGAAGTTTATCTTTCAACTTTTTTGCAGTCTAAAATAGGCTCGGACAAGTTTGAATTTTTGAGAGAAATAAACTAGACAGAAGATTATATTAGAGCATCGAGCTCGAATAGAAAGTTCGAGGCAGCAGCACCCAAACCAATTACTGATATTTAGTTTTAAGAGGTCATATTAAGAATCACTAGAATGGTTCACACAAGAAAAATTAATATATTTGGAGGAAACCGGGAACTCAAAACATTTTCGATACCCGCGGAAACGTAAAACTAACTCTAAAACGTGGTAAAGACTGAAACGGAAAATCGGTCCGTTGTTGATCCCACACGATCTGCAATGCGTGGGAAATCACTTTAACATTTTTTGCGGATGAAACTGTTTTGGATCTACTTTAGAACCCATGCTTGTTTTATCACAAATCAGATCACTACCAAATAAGATTCTGTTTGAGCACATACTTCCTGCTCGAAAGTTATGACAAAGATCTTGAGAGAAGAGGAAATGGATAGTTGCCCGAAATGCTAGGTTTCGACTGAACTTCTAGTACTCCATAAGCTGGAAATTTAAGCTACAATCAACGAGTTTTTGATGTTTCAAATTTCTTGAATTTTTCGAAATGTTGTCTTAAAAAATATTTCTTAAACTGTTTGCAGCTAACACAAAAATCCGGGGACATCTGAACTACATCGACAACAATAAATACAGAAAAAGGTCTAAAAGTATTCCACAAATGATTATTCGACATAAACTATCAAACAACTACAGGAATTGAGGATGAAATACTCGCTACTCTATTGCGTCCTCGTCTTCCTCGAAAAAGTTTCATATATGTCGAAACGTTCTCGTCCGAGTACAAAAAAACAAACGGTGGCGATAGTGTGACCTGAAAGCAACGCAATACGATGATTTTTTGCTCCAACAAAACCTTACTATATCAGAAAAGAAAGCGAGAAACCAGGAGCTTGTGTTTGCACTGTCAAATTTGTAAAAACGTTTGTAAGAGTTGTAAGCGCTTATGCAACCCCAACAGAGAATCGTGCCATGAGTAACACAAGTGATTATAGCAAGCACAGCTAGTTTCCTTGCAGCTTTCTTGGGCTTGAACATTTTAGCTTCTGCAAAAGAACAAATGACAAACATCTTTTGCTTCCTCATCTTACCGCCAATCTGCTCTGTTAAAATTAAAAATACCGTAATTGTCAAACACGCAAAGATTAAGCAGTAGCCAGCGGAAAATGTTGAAATAGTGTATTGAAACAGGTACATTTCATTCAATTCTGTTGTAGAGTATATTGTGCCGTTTAGAACAAAGACATGGGTCATTGTTGAAGGTCTTTTCAAATATACACAGACCGCACTGACAACAATCATCAATCCGAAATGGAAAAGCTGCAATGGAGACCAGGGCTGAAAGTCACCTTTATTTTCGGATCTCTTTACAATAATCACAAACCTTGAACTTGGAGTAACGAATTGCCATCGCATGCGTTGGGTAGATTGAAAGAATTCTGTGCACGATTATCGAGCAGGCGGTGTAAACTTGTAGGTGGAAAAAGAAGAAGGATATTACGTCTGTAGCATCCAAGAGACTTTCAGCGTGCGATGCTATGAATGTCAGCATGGGAATGAAGAACTTTTTGTTCCTCATTCTAATCGCAAGCCAAGCATTTATAGAGCATAAAACATTCTGAACATATATCACCTCTTTAGAATCAACAGTCTGTTATGAACTCACCGTGGCGAAATCCATTTGCACAAATCTATAAAATGAATGGTCGAACTTCTTTTTCACACAAAACGTGACGAAGAAAAATATCATAAGCAATATTGAGACCAACGCACATGTTCCCAATATAATGATATCCATGAAAGATTCATCCGTTTTGTCCACATCCCAATTGGAAATTTGGATCACCATGATTCGAGAATAAGAAAACCAAAGCACAGCCCAGCTTTTTAAACTAAGACTAAGGGGCGGGGTAGGGAATGAAAATGATCAAGTCTAATAACCAGTCTGGGAAACTTTAGGTTAAGTTTACTCAAATGGCGACTAATTTTAGGCCTTTTTTTGCAGGCTGGCGAAAGAACTTGAATGTACTTCGGTCCTATATGTAGTACTGTCATTTATTCGGGTTTCTAATAGTCCGAACTCCCATTTGCAACATCTAACGAGCGAATTCCGAATTTCTCATTCCGACAATTCTGAGTTACGAATTCTGAATACCGATCGAAAATTCCGATTTCGGATTGAGTATTGAACACTGAACTCCGAATTTGAAAGATCAAGAATTCTGACTTCAAACTTTCAATATTCGATTAAGTTTCGAATTTCGAGTTCCGAACTTCACAGGGATTGCATCATGATTTCAATTTTCAAATTCCAGAAATTCTAGATCTGATAAGTTTTCCCAAATTTCGAAACCATCTATTTTGACGATCCTCCGTTTTGAACATCAATGATAGACTTTTGAACTTCTGCCATCATTCTGTTTTGTGAGAGAGAATAGTGATTGTCTTTTATTCCGATTTCTGTCAAGTTGCAATTCTGATTAATCATGGCCTTCATCTCTTCTTCTCGAATCATTCATTCGTTCCATCACAATGTTTTTGAATCATAGTGATCACGAAATTCCATGTAATTTAGCTAATGCTCCGTACTCGAATGACATTCGCTGGCTTGCGAATAATTGCTTGTTTCACATTTGTATCGTGAATCATCAGAATGAACGGAAGAGAAAATGTCATCTGAAATTATAACTGATGTATGTTTTTTGTCTTGAATCTCACTAAATCCATGGATAAACCCAAAGAGACGGCTCGGACATCCGCGGTATAGGATGGGAGAAAATGATAGGTAGAATCCAGAGCACTCAGAAGACTCCAAACAAGTGTGGCAGGATACACGAAGAGATACCATGCAGTGACTTTACTCAGTTTCTTCCCGATTCCTCTATCACTCATGGACAGCTCTGAAAATTATCAACTGGAAAGTACATCGAGACCGATATTATTTACCACTGATCTTGCGTGAAGCCAGAAACGCAACAATGAATCCAACAAAAGGCAGGAGAAAAAAGTACACTCCTGTGAACATTGCCATCAGCATCATATGCTTAGGATAGCGCTCTAAGTATAATGTAGCCATCAGAGAGCCATCAACAATGTAAATATTATATGCGGATTCTGACATTGTTGGAGTAAGTGCCCAACTTACAACACCTATTATAAATCCATACAAAACGTACCAGAAGCGCCACATCTGAAAAAAAGGATCCCTTATTTTTAATGGGCACACAAACTCCCACTTTTTTTGTAAGCTTGTCAAAAACTCTCGGGTGACACAACGCGACATATCTGTGCAAACTCATGGAAAGTGCAGACAACACCTGCATGTGGAGAAACCAGAAATCCAAGTACTTGGTCAAGGAGAGGATTCCAGAAAATATATTTTCTGCTGCTTTGGGGATCGGAAGAAAGATTATATTGGTTTCGAAACGGTATGATAACCACGTGTTCCAGTAGTAAAGTAGGTTCTGAAAGTGAGTTAGGTTCCATCTAGTTTTCTGAGTTCATCGTAAACTTACCACAGACAAGTCAAGCTGCAGAACTCTATAAAAGGAGTTAGAAAATGTGGAAGATCTCCCAAAAAGAATGATCAATCGGATCATAAATAATGACATTAAAATTCCAAAAATCAACATGGGAAAAACCACATAGATAGTACGATTCGTTCCGCCCGTTTCCATATTTATTGTTATATTCAGCGACATTGCTTAGATAACAGAGTGATCTGAATTCTGATTCAGCGCGAAAAGAAATACTGGAAAGACAAAGCAACAAACAGCAATTCCAACTGAGAATAATGACAACCTTGAGGATTTGAGTTGACTCTCATTGGAGACCGAAAAATCAGTTTTTTGGATGTTGGATTCTTGGTAACTGACCACAGAAAACAGAAACACAGAAATGGACATAAACAATTTGTTATGTTACACAACATTAAAAGTTCCGAAGTAGACTTGGATGGGATCCGTGTAAAATCCAAGTTCAAAATTGAGTCTGAATTGAATGAAACGCGTGTTATTTGTGATACTTCTGTATCGAAATGTAAATTTCTCCATCTTCAAAGTGTCTTGATCAGTGGAGCGCATTTACACTAACCTTATGGAGAGTGTGTTGCATTGTCTGTACTCAATAGTGGTCCCACCGACCTCTCGTTGTCCGAACGTTCTTGTTTCCCCTCAGGTCCTCCCGCAGATGTGCAGGTACAGTAGAGTGGTTAGCGCTCCTGTCTACCCCGCTATACAGTCCAGAGGGGTCGAGTACGACACCGACTGTGGTAGTTGAGTCAGGGTTCGCCGTTCCAGGCTGTTCGGCCCCCTCACTCCCCTGCAATGATGGTCTATTTACCCATCCTATGTTTTGTTTTTTTTTTCATAAAAATTGTTGATCCTTTGAAGGTTTAAAACTCGAATCAATTCATTATATGCTGATTTGAACTCAGTAACAAAGGGAATTCATTTTTTCTGTAGCGCATCACTCATTTCGTGTTGTATGATATTTAAAATGTGACCTTCGTTTGCGTTAAACACGTTTAATTCTTCGAAAATAAGACCCGTTCACTATTTTGCAACTGCCGCATTTGGTTATTGCCAGTTTCAGTTTTTCACTCCTCACTCGTGATAGGTGAGGGGTGTATACACTCCGTGAACTTGGATGGTATCCGGCTGAAAAACCTGACCTCCGACCTACACTCGACAAACTGTTCGTGATCAGAAGTCAATCAATGTACCTGATAAATTAACAATTCATTCAGCAAATCAATTACGCTCATATGCTGACAATATTACTGAAGGTCGAAATAAATTGAAAATGTAGGACAACGGAACAAATAATGAAAAATAGGAAATTGTGAGAAAAAAACAGGAAACGTGAAGAGATTTAGACATTGAAAGCAGGTTGATTGGTAAAGCTGGGATTTTACAAAAAGCAATGGTAGCATGAGAGTGAGCAGCTAAATTCCAGAATCTAAAAAATGGTGCAGAATCTAAAATATCAAAAATCCAACTGAGACTCCATAATTAACAGTTAAAAAAAGAATCTTGAAACCTGTAATAGAAGGACTTGTGCTTCTATTTTTCGAAAATGCTGTGAGGGTGTGCTTTTTCAAACGTCAGAACTTAACACATCTGAACGGAATGAGATCTAGACGCTTTTTGCTAGCCATTTTTGCATAGAATTAGAAATGAAACAATTATTTTCTGGTCATCACTACTTTTTTCGAACTTATCGAGAAAAAACACTTGAAAATCCCGAAAAAAGTCTGCGATAACCATGATAGAAAGCGCCAAACGTACTGGGCCTCTGTTACGTGTTGTGCTTTTTTTACGGGTTCCACGTTAACAATAAATTCCTTTGCAGAAACCGCATCTTCTTGATTCTGTCGACGAAAAGTGATTAGACAGTATAAGACCGTAAGATAATGAACTTTCTTCCGGTTCAAAGTCCACGAGAGTGACTCTATTCGTCCATTTGCTCCAGTTCTGACTCAACTATTTCCGCGGATTTGTTCATTCCTCGATCTGGAAAAGGGCTAGCATCCCCCGATCTGGAAAAGGGTCCCTCTGGTGACGGACAACGTGAACTGGAGGCAGGTTTGGTTGTCTATGGTCTCGGACGCCGTTCTCTGGTCTTCTTCGTGCTCCTTCTCTATTCTCATGATCTCCTGAAAAATCAGCTGATTTGCATCTCAAACTTTTGTTTACCATGATTGCCTTCATTTTCATGACGTTCACGACGTTGAACTCGTGCTTCATAGAATTCACGAAGTCCTGAAAATGATCTAGTGTCTTGCATTCCTTTACATGTAGTTAGAAACACAACTCAATTGAGCTGCCATCTATCTGGATTCACAACTATGGAAACTCACTTCTTTCTAATCTCAGACGAACGCGAAGTTGTAGTTGCTCCCGTCGGCGACGTTCAGCTCGTTCCTCAGACACGTCACGGTATCCTGAGAACAAACGAATGTGTTCTACAGCGACAATAGTGTTTTTGGCTTCACGAACGGTCCAATTTATTACTCACTTCTAATGTGACAGTCACATCTGTGACATGGACAATGACAATGGCGGCAACAATGCCGGCAACAGTGCCTATCTTCATACAATTGTGAACGTGACCTCATTCGATGCCCTAAAAAAATCATAAAATTTTTCTCATACCAAGATGGAGTTGGATTCATTGTGAGGTAACACAGGTGAAGCTTTATATTCGGTGATCACCATAATAACAACTCACTTTCTCTAGATCTCGACCTCGACCTCGACCGGTTGCGGTGAGGCGATAAGAGGCGACGACGTTGAAGTAGTTCTTCGAAATCCTCCCGGTGTCCTGAAAAAAGAGCCTATTGCAAAACACCGCTGGTTTGAGCTTTTCCACCAAGTGGATTCTCCATGGTAAATACTTACTTCTCAACTGTAACCTCAAGTGCCGCCGATGGTGTCGATCCTCATCCCTGTTCATTCCTGCTGGTTTTCCTACTGAAAATTGACTGAATTAATGAAAAAATCTCCAAATTGTTTGTAAACATTACAGTTTCAGCAGTTGAAACGAAAGAGAGATAGCCCCATAAATGTCATGGTCCTGTTTTTTGTCAATATTTTCTTGCTGAAGAAGGAGACGTGTGTAAAATGGAGCGTCGTTGCACAATCTGAGTCTCTACGTATTATGCGTCCACTCGCTATTTCTCTGTTGGAGAAGTCAAACAGGAGAAAGTCGTGCTGAGTTCACATCGGACTGCATGAGAACTCAAAAATTATAGAAAAGAGAAAAATCACCAATCGAAAAGAAAAACGAATAAAGAAAATTGAAAAACAATTGGGTTTGGAGCTTCCGGATGATCTAACAAGTATTATTCGTAGAAAAATAAAAATTGACTGGAATGATGTTCCACTGGAAAACAACAATCGACAGCGGACTGATTGAATAATACTTTGGCTCAGTAAACTCTCAAAAATTTCATTCTGATATTTATTTCATGAACATTTATCAAGCACATTATAGTATAAGAAACTGAAAAATCCAAAACATCAAGAACCGTACGTTTCATTTTCAGTTGCACTAGCGAGAACAAACTGAATATTCATCAAAAGTGGGAATCAAAGGGGGCGGGGAGTATTGGAGGAAACCATTCACACGTTAATGTGATATAGAATACTATGTGCGTATCAGGAGAAAAATGAAAGATTCTGAAATTGAGAGAAGAGAGAAGTGTTCGGAACAAGTCAGAGCAGCTTGAGAGAAAACAATTATGAAAATAAAAGACAATTCACCGTTTTACAAAATTGACAATAAGATAGAATGAGAAGTCACTAGTTCAAATCAGACAAAAAGACGAATGAAGAAAAGTGTGGCAATAGTGAGGGGGATGGTGGTGTAGGATGCAGAATCCATCTCCAAGTCATGGTCGTCCAAAGTCTTGGCACGAAGAACGACACTGTCACCTGAAAAATCTCGAATGATGTTCAAGCATTCTCTAGAAATGAGCTCACCAAAACCAGCCTCGTTGATCTGTCTGAATCTCCACACGTACTCGTGTCCGTTTCTCAATCCATTGATTTCGTAGACTCCATCATCTTCTGTAAATAGGGAAACAAGATATTGACAGTTCTGATTTGTCACTCACTGATATTTCTCTGCATGAAGATAGAGTGACTCTTCCAGTAAGAATCGGAAATATCCTCGTCGGCTACCCCAGACGCTTCAGCAGTTCCAGCGCGAAGGTGGCGGATTTCAACAGCATTCACTGGGAGATCTGGCTCCTGATCGATGGATTCCACTTTCCAGATGATGGAGTGTCTTTTGGCTTCAATGAGAGTGACTTTCGGCTCGGCCGGGGCATCTGAAAAAGGTTGCATATTGAACAAGTTCTTAACAAAAGCTGTATCATTCGAAAATTTTCAAAACTCACTAGCTTCCCTGAGATGAACAGTGTGGATTGATTTGGCTTTGATGTTGTTAGCCTCGCACTTGTAAGTTCCCAAGTCGTTCTCATCTACATTGTGAATCTTGAGATGAGCCCCTTGTGTTGGTCCGACATTGACAAAGATGTTGAACTTGTCATTCAACTTGACTTCTTCATCTCCGTGATAGAATGTATAGTGACGGACTGGAGGGAAGGAGTGGGTGACGTTACAGTAAACATAAGCATCCCGGACATGGTTGTCGATCACAGTGTATTGCACAGATTCGTCGGAGTTGAACTCGGGGAGGGCTGAAAATGAAGGATTATAGTTAATTTTTAGCGGATTTGGTTTCTTACTGTAGACTTCAATCTTGACATCTTTGCGATCAACAACTGGGAACTCTTCGTTGTTACCCTCCTGGTGCATTTCGATCGTGATACAGGACACTGTCAATTCAGCATGCTCCTTCTTCAAACTATCAATGGTTGCTTCATTTCCAGCAATGGTCCAGGTTTCCTCATTCAAAGGCTCTCCGTTTCCATTGGTCATCTGAATCATTGGATCTCCTCCAGAAGAACTTTTAACTCCACAGTCAATGGTGATTGGTTCTCCGAGAAGGGCTCCTTTCACAGTTTCTTTGTCGTTCCACTCAATTGATGCTGAAACAGAGACAATACTTTCGGATTCTGATAAGTGTTGTTTTACGGAGGACAACCAATTTGATGGCTTTTTCGAATGTTTCTCCTCCGGCGGTTCTTCCAGAACACGTGTATAGTCCAGTGTCTCTAGTGTGGACCGATGAAAAATGCAAAGACGTCTTTCGGTGTTTGCTTCCTCTTTCGTTCAAAACCACAGCAAAAAGGCTGCAAGAAAAAACCAAATCATTTCTCATTGTTCTTCTCAGGTTTTTCGATGTAACAAAATTTGAATATCGAATTTCTGGGCTAAAAATTGGAAACGAAAAAATTGAAGCGGAAGGAAAGTATCCAATTGAAAATGGTAACATGACGCTTTTTGTGTGTTTTGTTTTATATTTTGTCGCTGTTTTTTGTAGACCGAGCAAAGACAATGATGTCAAACCAAACCTACCTTGGATTTGATTCTCCATCAATGTTGTTTCCGTTCGGTTGCTTCCACAGAAGATCGCTCTTATGGATTTGCTCATCACTTTCGAACACGCAGCTCACCATCAGCTTCTTTCCTGAAAAACTTGAAAATTTGGTGAACATAGGGCGTATCAAATGGCTACCCTCTCGGACAGTGACAGTGTTGGTATCATAGTCCATGGATTCTGCGGAGATGACGATTGGGTTTTCCTCGTTTGAAGATGGACCATCTGAAAATTATTAGTTGTGCTTTTTCATTCCCTTCGTTTCTTGTTTAGTCTTGAAAATGGTAGAAGCGTCTTCTCCTTATGGATACCCGTTTCCGGCTAATATATAATTAAAACAGAATATCGGGTTTCGAAGGGTGTGAGAATTTTCTCGAGTCATCTGTTTCGCCTCGGTTACACTCACAATTACCGATATATATTTCGTTTCAGTTTGCACCACTCACTTACTGGTGTTTGCACAAAATGACTCATCAAGACATATAGCTATAGATAGATGGAAACCACACACTTTTTGGAGCACATTGAAGACGTATGACGAACGGACGTGGACATTATTAATAGGCAGTTTTGTTATGCTCTCAATCACGGCAACCTAAAAATACTACTGACCGAAGAGCACTTTCTCTTCAAACAAAGGGATAAGGCGATTATCGCGTGTTCGCGCGAACAAACTTCTCTTTCTATAGAAGTCCTCGTATTCCAGGTAATCCACATCTGCAAGTTATGAATCTCTGAAATCCCCGCAAATCATTTTGACCCATAGGTGGTGTCTACGAGCAAAACGTGTCGGAACTGTATCGTGTTACGCAACTAAACGTTCACACAAATTTCACACCAACTGTTCCCTTTTGTACTGTTTACCAACCGATTCTCAAGTGTCTCCCAAAATGTGCTATCGGCGAGCTCATTTGCTCTTCTTCAACCAGCCACCCCGAAAAGGTGTCATCGGACACTGGATACGAGCTGTCTTGAATTTGCATAACGAGAGGAGAAGAAACAATGGTAATAATGATGTACACCAAAATCTGTTGTTACTCTTTCCCCCTTACGATCCTCCCCTTCCTGCTACCATGTGTCTTCATTAGTTTTACTAATATGCTAATATCCCTGTCTCCTAAGAAACGAATAAACAGAGTGTGGGAGGCGAACCTCGAGACAATCCATGAGCCGCATATGAAGAAAGTGATAAATTATGGATGCCTCAGAAAAACTATGGCATTTTCTCACGATATGGTACCTTTTCAACGTATTCATAATGAAGTCATTGCCCATTCAAGGTGTCACACTTCTCGCCCGCATGATCGAATCCTATGAATGCTCTGAGAGTTTTTTTTGAATAGATTCTTCCAAAAGAATGTTTGTTTAGGAAAAAAAAGAAGAACTGGTCAGTTATAACCAATCAATTTGGTAGGAAAGAAGGAAAAACGTAAATAACATCTATACATACATGTTACTTGTTCCTTTAGGGCGAAAAAGAACGAGTTAGATAGAGAGTGGCAGGTAATCGAATTTAGTCGCCGGTCCTTCCCTCCAAAAGGTCCCCCCTCAGGGGACTTTGCGTTCAACCGAAGAAAACTACAAATATCTTCGCATGGCTTTTCCTCAAGCGATGTGTAACTCGATCTGTTTGATGGTCATGTAAAAACCCAAGTCACTGTAGTTGGGCTCGTGCTTTGGGTAGAAAAGAGAAGACATGAAATTTCATACCGTACCGATTCGAATGAAATAACACACTGATTGTTTGAACATGAACACACATTAAGGGAACAGAAGTTCATGTGCTCGGAACACTGGAAAACAACCGTGCCCTTTGGTACAATACAGAAAAGTGAAACATGAATATATTCACATCTAGCTAGATTATTTCTTACCCTATAATTACCTAAACGTTTCTCTCAGACACAAAAGACTCGTTTCCAAATTCGTGGGTGTTTATCAAAACAGTGTCCAAACCCTTCGCCTCTATTGTTGACCCATCCATATTACTATCGAATTCAAGCATCCTTTCCCCGGCTTCCTCTTACAAACCATTCATGTATAATTCAGGGTTTCTAATTCGGACAACAAGAGAAACATGGTGTCCTCCCTCTCCGTGTCGGTCTGTCGGACCCCAATTCTTTTGACTTCTCTTTGACTCGAAAACCGCGCCTAATTGTCGTGTCACGCATGGTTTAGTAGGTGTTCACTTTTTTCAGGGTGAAATTTCCCACGAGAAATTCTGTGTCGTTTTATCATTTCAACTACTGTTAGTGTTGAGTAAGTCGAAAATACCGCCTGGTAAATGGTTGTAGGCAGTTGGGTAAACATGGGGATAAGTTTTTGTTTGTGACGGAAACGAAGAGCTGTAGTAAATGCCGATGTTATGTGATGCGTAATGGATTAATCTACGAAAGTTGCATAGGAAATAAAAGTCCTTTCGAATTTCCCTAGATGTTCACTTTTTGCACTACTGCAAACTTGACCGGAAAAATAGTTGGTTGTTTTCCTGTTTTCCGCGTCGCCAACTCCATTGACAAGTTACTATGGAGGTGCACCTGCCCAGTCGCAGTGTTCTTTTCTTGACCCCCTTTTACTATATATCAGAGATTTAGTGAAAGTCTATGTACTTAGTTGTTCTCGTTCATGTTTCCGCCACCTGCTGCATCCACAAAATTGCAACCAGTTCACCGCGATGGGATATATATTTCAACATACTGATCGATCAGTAGTAGTAGGAGGACCGCGCAAAAAATACACATGGCATACAGTACATGAACCTCGGAGAGCTGGAGGTCTTCTTGCAGGCATCTGAACACACAGAGTCAATCCTCCTGTGTTACCATCTTCTCTTGCCTTCTTGCTCTCCCCGAATGTCAAATAGACACGGAAAAAATTGCCAATCAATGAAAACGAAATGGACAAAAGGTTGACTAGGCCCATCCTTAGGTTTCATTTCTTTGGCCGCCTGTTTGCTTCCGAAATGTTAAGCCATTGAGAGGAGTGAAGGTGAGGAGAGGGGGGGGGGGCTCGATTCCTCTTCCCTTGCCCCCACTTCTTCGCACAAAACAAAAAAGCATGGCAAACAATTGAAATTATTGAAAAGCATTGCACATCGCTAGATAGCAACGATACTCTAAGGAGACATATTGTGTTGGACTTGTGGCACAGAAAATGCTGCCGTGACGACCAAACATTTTTTGAAGAAAAATTTTGTGTAGAAGAAAAAAGTCGGAAAGAAGGAAGAAGAAATCCAGGAAGAAGTCTTTTCCGGATGACAAAAATGAAGGGATCCTTCACATTTTGCTCTTTGAGCTCAGAAGTGAGAAGTTCCTCTTCAAAAATATTCTGATTTCCAAATACCCCCTACAACGTTTTCTGTTGTAGTCTGACCTAATTGAATCCGATATGCCCTTTTGACTATGAACCCATGTCTCGTATCTTCTTACTCAACCCTTTTCTTCATCATCACCACACAAAAACCAACCATAGATCCTAGAGTCCCTAGAATGCGATGCGACACGACAAAAGGGGTCTATTAGTGGAAAGTTGGCAAGTGTCTCTCTAGGGGAAAAAAGAGGGGCGCCGTGGTCCCAACACATGTTTCAAAACCCCTTAGTTGCTCAAGAAGAAGTTGAGAATGCATTTGTGTGTGTGTTTGTATGTGTGTGCTGTGATTCAGGGGATGAAATGGAGAAGATGGCACCAACGAAGTTTCTATAGGATATTGTATCATCTGGCTCGTGTTTATATCGAGCCACCCCACCCGCGGATTTCTTGGGAGAAGATAAACTTTTGAAGTGCGCAACCACTTGAAATGCTTGAACTATCGCAATTGATACACCACCAAGCGCTAATTCCAATATTCGATGGGAGGGTGACCCCAAGAACTTCCCAGATCATCTGCCCCAGAACTTCTGAAAATTAAAACCCAAAAACTAACCTGATGCAACAACTGCGGAGGCGAGAAGAAAGCACATCGCAAGTGGAAAGAGCATCTTTCCGAGTAGTCGTCCCATTTTTGAAAAGAAGAATGAAGTTCTTCTGCAAGGAGTGACAAATAGCTGTGAACCTTTTTAGGCAAACGCGAGAAAAGGAGGGAGAAAGGGTAAAATAATACTGGCGGATTGCGATGGGATCATTCAGGGGATTAAAAAAGGGGAGCGGAATGAAATTATGGGTGAATAGTAGAAAGTCTAGAGGGCGACTTGTTTTTGTCATTTTCTCAGGATGCTGGCTAGAAAATGGAAGAATTAAGTGACAAGTTTTTTGAATGGATTTTCTAAAAACAGGTAGTATGATAGAACTAGATGAAAAAAAAAGTCCAGGCTTTTTAGTATCACAAAATGTGGAACAAAAAATTCTAAATGATATATTAAGCAGTTACTGATAAGAAAAACTTTCTGGAAGTCTCTAACTGGACAACAATAAGTGTTGGTCTCTTTTCTCTCTTTTTCTGTGTGCAGAGAGAAGGGCATAGTGTATGAGTGCGCTGCCCCCGATTCTTCCTCCGCCCGCCCCCTCTCGTCGCGCACTAGGATAGAGCCAGACGGTTGCGAGAAACCGAAAAAGGACCGCCTACTTTCTGGGGAAGGAGGGCGATTGATGCTTGTAACCATCGGTGGGAAACACATACACGTAATGGTAGAATAAGTAGGTGGAAGATGACGAAATGGTAGCGAAATTAGTTTCGGAGTGAGTCATTTCTTTCGGGATTTCAAAATGGAAATGAAAAAAAAAACAGTTCTCAGAAATTTCCGGACCAGTTTTCTGATTGAAAACAATAATGGAAGCTCAAGCACAATTCTCAGTGATTACTCTACTTTTTTTGCTCATGAGAAAATATCAGCTCTTTTTATTTGCTCCACTCGAAAGTGAGAAAACTTGAAAACTGAGAACAGCGTTCTGGAAAACACAAATAATGTAAAGAAGATAGATAGTCACCAACCAGTGGAAGCATTTGAATGAACAATTTGTGAACAATATATGTTCGGGTGAAAAATGGGCGGAGTTAGAATTTTCGAATTCAATGATTCATCGTGGGTTTCTGGAAAATTCTCGTGATTTTCGGAGAAGAATACAGCCGAAAATTATGGGTGAAAAACTGCTGAACCTTCTGTATCTGTTGTTTTGTGCTTTTTGTTCCAATTTTTTGAGGAGGAGCAGCACCGAAAACCAAAACCACTTTGTGAAACGCTCCTCCTGATCCTTTATATTTGAAAGGCGTTGCGTGGGTTGCAGAGGCATTTTTCGGCAATCTGAGTCATATGAGAGCATTCAAACTGTAACACTTTACTGAATGAGATCCGGATTCTAAAACCACCCGCCTCCAAAATCACGTGCGGGGATTAGAAGAGATACTGAAAATTGGAGTATTTGAGATTTGAAGATTTCAATGTGTGGGTGGTTGGATACTGATCGACTTTTGCGAGAAGATTTTCCCATTTTCAAATTCGCAATCCGAAAAGCATCCTCTTCACCAAAAAAACTCATTTTCTCAGTATTAGCTACACACATTAATCTCACTCCTTGAAACCATTGGCTACTTCCATTTTCATTTCGACCTTCTTTTTACGACTATGGATTGAAAAGAGAGGTGCTCTATTCGATTCGAAAAAAAAGAGCCAGAAAGGTAAATTGAAGTGGAAATCGAATTAGGGGCTTCTGTCGGTCCAGGTGACCAGAACCTGAGGGATGCTGTTTGTTATTAAATGTGACAAAGGGAACCTTCTGATGGCTAAAACTGGGCAAAACAAAAACGATGGCTAATTGGAAAAATAGAAGAGGGGTAACAACAGAGACAGAAAAGAGCAACGCGATTTTTGGTGGAGAAGTGGAAAAAACTGAATAAAGACCACAGGAGTAGAAGAATATCCGATTACAAAGCGTGGAGTCCACGCATAAACCTAATGTTTTGGAACCTAGCGCTGATTGCCACCAAAGGGCGGGGAGGGGAAGTTTCCCAGATTTTATTGGGAGCATCTTCATTCTTTTTATGGCATTTTTTACATTCTGGTTCCGAGAGGTACCCCGCACAAAACAATGAATACCAAATTTTATGATTCTATCTTATCAGCCCATAAACAGTACCACTCGATGGCTCCGAGCGATAAATCACAGCCATATTATACAGTTTGACGGAAGGGAGAAGAAAAAGGGACCGACCACCACCTTGTAACAAAGGAAACGGGCGGAAACGATAGACCGCTCAGATTTCCGTTTCAACTCTATTGTAAGCCACTCATCTCTAATTAGAAGGACGTTTGGCGGATTAGGAGAGGAGACCCGACAGCTTGTACATGACAATAGAAACAATATGATGGGTCGCATTTCGACGTGTTTTGGTTTTGGTAAAAGTCAAAAACCGTCTGAAGTGAGTCGCTTTTGCAAAGATGTGATCTACTCCTAGAAGACCTTTCATGGAGGTTCGCTGTCCACACTTCTCATTATTGTTGGTGTGGTGTAATTCAATATGAGTCTCCCTAACTGGATAAGAGGAGATAGAATTCCGTAGAAGAAGTTGAAGGAGAGAGGGAGAGACTTGCTGTCCGTGGTGGTGGTGGTATGAATTTCATTGTGTGTGAGTGTGGTGTCACTTTCAGAAACTTCCTGGGAGGGAAGAGAGAGCTAACAAGGTGATGTGGATCCTTCGGAGAAAATGAAAGTACACACGTCCTTTAAGAAGTGCATGTCAATATATATGCATCTAAACACTTCTAGAAGTTTGTGCTGGTAGCCACATAGCACATTAGAAAGCTCAGAATTCGTTTATTATATGTTCCAAGGCTTTCTCGTGTGATGGAAAATTTTGAAAATGATCTAGAGAGTTTTGGTCACTCCTCAAGGTTATATGAATTACCGGAACGGGAAAGAAAAATTGAAATCGAAAGCATGGGAACGTGAATATTCTGGAGACGTTTTTTTTTCGGGAGAAAGAGAATGAGCTGTCGGCAACAATTTCCATCAAAATACTTCCATCAAAATGATTGCCAGAGAAATGTGCTTTTTTCTCGTGCGGAAATGGAAGGAGCTCAGAATTGGTTTATGAAATTTTTTCATATCGTACCTGAATTCAAACCTTAATAACCCTTGTTCTTAGCCGGAAATCTGACTTTGCTATTAATGAGCTGGAAAAAGGAAGCAGTATTCGAAAATAATGATGAAAATTCTGTCGATAACAGACTTGTTGGAATTTCGACTTTTGAATATTCAATTATGATAATGGCCACGAAAAACATTCAAAACCAAAATTTCACCATGAACGTTCTTATTCAGATCAACAAAAAAAAAGTGGGCGGAGCCATGAACAAGGAAAACTCTCGCAAAGAGAAGGACCAAGGAAACTGATCAGCGATAACAAACCTCGAAATCCAAAAGGAAGTGGTGTTGACGTTCGAGAAAAGATTCCAGAAAAAAGGAGTCTTGAAATCTCAGATTTCAAAAACCAAATCCGGTCTTCAAAACAGAATAAGAATAGAATAAAAGAAAAGAAGAAAACAACAGAATTAGAGACTGCCTCGATAAAATATTTGGAAAGAGCTCTATCTGCGTCTCAAGAAGAAACAAAGGAGAAGAGCAGTTTGAATGTTTTTGTTTTGTTTTTTTATTGCTTTATTCTCTTTTTCAACTATTTTTTTGCTAAGAAAATAACTTTTCATGATGGAAAATATAAAATGAGAAAAACTATATCGAAGAATCACGAAGGTTCCTTGTGTCATCATCACCTATCATAACAATATATCTTGTATATCCCCTCTGAAGAAAGGCACCGCACACGCGACGAGATCTTGTCACTAGATAAAGGTATGAGGTAAAAAGGATGGAGGAGAAAATTGAACGGTTTGGAAGACATCACCCTCCTCCCCTCACCGGGAGAAGGTTAACTTTTCCAATCCTACTATTTTACCTTTAATGAATAAAAGAGAGGCATTGGCACTCAATCAAATAGTAGGTAGCGTATAACTGCGCGGACCCAAACAGCGGGGAGGAAAAGTTTCTCACGATTCCATTAGGAATGGACGCGAGAAGTTTGTTACGCCTCGATTAACTATTGAAGGAATATCTTGATCACCCTCGCTCTCATTTTGAAGGTCCACCTGGAGTAGTACACTCGGCTGGGCCATATAAAGTTAGAAGAAAACGAGAACTTTACGAGTCGTAATAAACTTTGAATAACAAACTGGTGTAGCTTTTGTAGTTTTATGACATATTCTTATGGAAAAGTTCGAAAGTCTTGGGGATA
This sequence comes from Caenorhabditis sp. 40 LS-2015, assembly GCA_900536305.3. Taxonomy (NCBI): domain Eukaryota; kingdom Metazoa; phylum Nematoda; class Chromadorea; order Rhabditida; family Rhabditidae; genus Caenorhabditis; species Caenorhabditis tribulationis. The sequence goes on from LR544027.1 coordinate 106,456, forward strand.
CAGGTTTATTACATCTCAAATTGGTCAATTAAGACGAGAAAGCTCCTCGAAGTACTTGCAAAGTCCATTCAGACAAATTTTTCTATCTGGACAGTGCTTGTCACGAGTGCATTCCGAAATGGTGGCGTGGGCTTGAAGACGATGGGCAGATGAGGAAGAGGAGTACGAAGAGAAGACAGTGCCAGAGACAGGTCCGCTAACATCAGCGCAGAATCCGTTGATGCAGTTGAAGCCAGATCCACAATCAATGTTGTAGTTGCAGCGGGACATTTTCGGACGGAGACAAGAGCTGGAGTGGATGCATCGTCCGTCATCGTTGTAGACGTAACCGGGGATGCAGTTGCAGGCGGAGCGAGTGCAATCGACTCTGAATGAGAAAGTAAAGTGATAATCCTTATTATGCATTTTTCGGTGGACAAAATGTTGAGTGGTCAGTTTTGAGCTATTGCAAAGATGATGTTCACTTTCACAATTTTTTATGAAAACTTGTAAATGTGCAGTTTTTTTTTTTTTTGAAATCACGTTGTAGTTGAAATCTCTAAGATTGCGTATTGTGTGAGGTGGTTTAAATTGTGGTTATAAATTCAGTACTAATTGATGACTTTTCGGACATTGGTATTCCAACTCAAACTGATGACAAACAACATTTTAGAAGTGGCTATCTTTTGAAGAAACTATCTTGGTTCCCAGAAGTTCGTATACTTCAAAAATCTTTGATTTCGTTTTCTACTTTTACCAGTTTGGGGAATATTCTCGAGTTCAGACTATATGTTAATCGGTCCTCCATTTTTTTTGCTCACCTGCATTGCGAGTTCGGGTTGTCACAAGTTGGTGGACAAAGTTGTGTACACGGACTGTATCTCTCATTCATTCTACAAACACCTGGAGACACTTGGTAGTACTTGCCATCCACTGTTGTAGTGATCTATGAAAGTTTCCTTATAAACAAGTAAATACACGAAATTAACTCACCAACAGGAAGATCAAACAAACAGGAGCTTGAAGAGAAAACATGACGATGACGAATTCCTAGTGTTGGCAACATGGCAGTTTTATACTTATCTGTTCACATCTGGAACAAAGTGTAATCTTTTTTCCTAATATTCTGTCACATTGGCAAAACCTTCGCATCATCAATCTTATGACACATGCCCCGGCTTTTACAAAGACAGATTGCACAGAGAGTAAAAAAGTTTTGGAGCCATTGTGCTCTCACGCCTCCATTTCTTGTGTCCCCACAGACTTTGTCTTTTTGAAGGAAGATTTATGAAGCATTCATGATTCAAGAATGAGAATAAGAGATTGGCAATGTTTTATTGGAATTCGGTGTATAATGATACAAAGTGTACAATTTAAGAGCTTCTCTTCTGTCGGAGCACGTAGCTGGTGCAGTATCCGGAAGAGCAATATCTGTTGGATCCGCAGTCAGAGTTGTAGGTGCATCTAGAGTTGGAGTTTCCATAAGAGTTGGAGTTTCCATAAGTGTTGTATCCAGACGAGCCGGATCCGTAGGAGCTCGATCCGGTAGATTGGCACATGTTGTTCATGCATCTCTGGTTGAGTCCACAAGTGTTATCATAGGTACAGTAGTCTGAAAATATAAATTGACTTGTCTGAAATCAAAGTTTCTCTGTTACTAGCGGGAGTGCATAGACCGTTAACGCAGTTTTCATTGGTAGAACAGGAGAGATTGTTAAGACAGAGTTCTGAAATAGAGTGGGTAGGAGGGGGAGGTGCAAGGGAATCAGGATAGGTTGGTGCCTAAAACTTGACCTACTTCCAGTGGACGAGGAGTACATGGCGTTGTTGTAGGAAGTACCGTACTGAGCAACACACATTCCATTGGAGCACATTTGTCCGGACATACAGTCAGTGGTGTAACGGCAGGTGGATCCAGCTGAAGATTTCAGAAATATATTTTTTCGCTAGCACTTTGCAACTTACAGTTAGAGTACTGGTTCGAATACTGGCTATTGTACATGTTGTTGTTTCCATAGCTGCTCTGACATCTGTTGTTCATGCAAGTCTCTCCGGAGCGGCACGAGTAAGAGGTGGTGCAGTAGAGTCCAGATCCGGTGGTTCCATATTGGCTGTTCATGTCGTACTGGTTGTTGTTATAGGTGTTGGAGTAAAGTCCTCCGTTGTAACCAAGCGAGCTCATGCATTGCCCGTTCGAGCAAGTCTGGCCGGATGAGCACTCGTAGGAAGAGGAGCAACTTCTGTCTGGAAGTGTTTAAATTCTCGGTTTTCCTTTTCAGGGGGACTTACAAGAGTTGCTGTAGCTTGGGGTGGAGGTGTAGTAGGTGGCAGCAGAGGCAAAGCCGACGAGCTGAAAAGGACAGTTTGATATTGTACTAGTCAATCAAAAAATCTCACCGCAAGAAGAATGGAGAATTGCATTTTTGACTCGATGTGGTTTTACTCGCTCCATCCCGACCTTTTTATACCGTTTTCGTTTTTCTAGTGAGTTATTTGTCTTGGACTCGATAAACATGTGCCCTAGGGCCGTGCGTCGTCCAAGTAAACACATGTTTTGCCAGAAAAATCCTTCAGTTCACAAAAAAATGTCTGCCAAAGTCTTACAGAGTCAATAAACTTTGATAGGAAGTCGTTGATAAGTTCACGTATTGACTTATTTCGTGTTGTTTGACCCTGCCCATGTCACATATACTCCCGTGAATGTTGACATTTCGGTTACACGGAAGACTATAGTTTTTTTTGTTTGTCTCAATGTAACTTCTTATCACGAGAAGCTAATTTGATAGTTCAATCTAAATCCAGGAATAGATTCTACTCTTTGCACAAGATTAATATAACTTTTTTCTATTTCCATCACATGCCGCTTACTCATGAAACATTTGGAGCCACTGTTTCTCACATACAATATGTTGTTGTGGATTTCTTGAGCTAACACGATTCATTGTTCTCGATTTGCTCAGAAACCACAGATTGAAACGACAAACAACTTCAAGATGTTTGTTAGGTTAGTGTGTGAGTTGAAAAAACGGTTTGAGTTGAGGTAAGTAAACGGACTTCGGTTGACTTTGAAACGGGCAATTTGGGTACAAAACTGAAATATGGAATGCAATAATATGATTTGTGCATGGGAAAACGGAATAATGTTTCACAAATGAGTCATAATAGTCTAATCGTGGCTAAAATCCTAATCAGAAAAGTTTTTTCACTGCTAATCTGAGAAATGTTTCCAGTCCAAAAACAAGACCATGTGGTCTGTATCCGAAAAATCGTCTCGAAGACCTCATTTTTCAAGAACTTCGTCACTCGTGGCCATAAATATGGAAAAGGTGCCAAGAGTGACAACCTGATTTTGAACGTTTTCATAATGAAATTCGGATGTTAAATGCCTTATTACATAGTTAAAATCTTCAAAAAATGTGCAATATTTTATGAAAGTATTTCAGTCAATCTATAACCATCATGAAAGGTTTCAAAGTGAATTGTTCTGACCTAGTTTTACTCAGATTTCCCGCTCATCATGAAAATGCAGAGAAATGGGTCAACTTTGAGATCCAGTCATCACTGAATGTGTCTTTGGTATGAAGTCTCTAGTGGACATCTAAAACCATCATGAAAGGTTTCAAAGTGCATTGTTCTGACCTAGTTTTACTCAGATTTCCCGCTCATCTTTAGAACGCAGAGAACTGGGTCAACTTTAAGATCCAGTCATCACTGAATGTGTCTTTGGTATGAAGTCTCTAGTGGACATCTATAACCATCATGAAAGGTTTCAAAGTGCATTGTTCTGACCTAGTTTTACTCAGATTTCCCGCTCATCTTTAGAACGCAGAGAACTGGGTCAACTTTAACATCCAGTCATCACTGAATGTGTCTTTGGTATGAAGTCTCTAGTGGACATCTATAACCATCATGAAAGGTTTCAAAGTGCATTGTTCTGACCTAGTTTTACTCAGATTTCCCGCTCATCTTTAGAACGCAGAGAACTGGGTCAACTTTAAGATCCAGTCATCACTGAATGTGTCTTTGGTATGAAGTCTCTAGTGGACATCTATAACCATCATGAAAGGTTTCAAAGTGCATTGTTCTGAACTAGTTGTACTCAGGTTTCCCGCTCATCTTTAGAATGCAGAGAACTAGGTCAACTTTGAGATCCAGTCATCACTGAATGTGTCTTTGGTATGAAGTCTCTAGTGGGAATCTATAACCATCATGAACGGTTTCAAAGTGCATTGTTCTGAACTAGTTGTACTCAGATTTCCCGCTCATCTTTAGAACGCAGAGAACTGGGTCAACTTTAAGATCCAGTCATCACTGAATGTGTCTTTGGTATGAAGTCTCTAGTGGACATCTATAACCATCATGAACGGTTTCAAAGTGCATTGTTCTGAACTAGTTGTACTCAGATTTCCCGCTCATCTTTAGAATGCAGAGAACTAGGTCAACTTTGAGATCCAGTCATCACTGAATGTGTCTTTGGTATGAAGTCTCTAGTGGGAAACTATAACCATCATGAACGGTTTCAAAGTGCATTGTTCTGAACTAGTTGTACTCAGATTTCCCGCTCATCTTTAGAATGCAGAGAACTAGGTCAACTTTGAGATCCAGTCATCACTGAATGTGTCTTTGGTATGAAGTCTCTAGTGGGAATCTCTAACCATCATGAAAGGTTTCAAAGTGCACTATTTTGATCTATGTTTCATCTGATTACCCGTCAACTCTGATAAACTGTCGGTACAAAGTCTTGATCACAATTGCAAAAAAAAATACAGATTCTTTTCCCAAGTTATGTAATTCAGAAAACAAAAAGCAGAGATTCATTCAGACTCATTATTCATCTCAATACACAGAGTTCGAGTATTTGTCTTCTTCTCTTAGTCGTCGGCAAGTGGGCGCGATGGACGGCGCTCTTCGTCCACCTGAGACTCATCCACAATTCCGAAGAGCACCTTCTGAAAAATTCGGACATTTTATTTATTTTCGAAATATTGTTATTACCTTCATGGAATTCCCTTCGTCATTCATGTCGTGCCAGTTGAGCGGATCGATTTCAATAAAATGAAGAGGAATCAATGCGAAGTGGGTAGGACCCTCGCAGAACTTCTCCAAAAGGTCGGCTGACTTTGCGATCGACTTAGGATCCTGATTCACATCGTGCGTGAGGGAGTGGATTTCGAAAGTCAACCTGAAAAAAAAACAAAAGTTGTTAATATCGAATTTCAACTCACATGGCCGCGGGTGGTGGCCCGTCCTTCTCGAACATCGGAGTCCGAATGGTGAACTTGGATTCGGAGCCACGCATGACGATTCCATACTTGGGACTGACTCTGACGAGATGATGGTCCGTGGTGAAGGTGATGAGCAAGTCAACCTGTTCCTTGTTGACCATCGTAATGATTTTGGTTGACGCATGTTGGGGGTCGATGATGACATGAAAAAATGAATTAGTGCTGGGAGAAAACAGGAAAAAACTCACTCTCTCCGAAGGGTAAAACTTGATATTGTGAAGAGTGGCACCGGAAGTGGTCAAACGGAGCATAGCTGATGCGGAAGATTCGATTTCGTCTATAATCGAGACCAAATTGATCGGGAATAAATTTTTCTCTATGAAAATGAACAGATCAACGTGGATTTTTTCCGGAATCTGGCCAGTTCATGTCACGTGTTTAATACAAAGTACCCCACTTTTCGGAGCTGTCACATGACTCAGATAGAGGACCCGAAAAACTACCGAAAAAAAAATAATTGGAGTCAAACGGACTTCTCTTGACCCAGATATTCTGTGTTTAGTAATTTTAGGAAAAAAATTCATAACTAGGTCAGATATGAACCTTTAAGAATTTCGAAAGCTTGGTTAGAACGAGTACTGTGAGAGGTATTAGATAAAAATATATGACGTGTCTTTTTGAATAATCACGACCCAGATTCACCATTATTATAGATTTTCATTAAAAATAAGAGAACTGGGTCACCTTTCACATCCAGTCAACATTGATTGTGTCTTTGGTAGGGAGTCTCTAGTGGGCATCTATAACCATCATGAAAGGTTTCAAAGTGCATTGTTCTGACCTAGTTATACTCAGATTTCCCGCTCATCGTTAGAATGCAGAGAACTGGGTCAACTTTGAGATCCAGTCATCACTGAATGTGTCTTTGGTATGAAGTCTCTAGTGGACATCTATAACCATCATGAAAGGTTTCAAAGTGCATTGTTCTGACCTAGTTTTACTCAGATTTCCCGCTCATCGTTAGAATGCAGAGAACTGGGTCAACTTTGAGATCCAGTCATCACTGAATGTGTCTTTGAGAGGAAGTCTCTAGTGGGAATCTCTAACCATAATGAAAGGTTTCAAAGTGCATTGTTCTGACCTAGTTTCACACAGATTTCCCGCTCATCTTGAGAATGCAGAGAACTGGGTCAACTTTGAGATCCAGTCATCACT
>LR544041.1:0-13711 GCA_900536305.3 Caenorhabditis sp. 40 LS-2015
GGGGGGGGAGAACATCCAAATTTGTCTGGTGTTTCAATTCTTGTATGGTTCGGTTTGTTTTCCATTTTGAAAGGGAAGGGATCACTGAACTATCTATCAGGGGAAGTATGCTTTTCGACCGGAACTCGCATCATTTTCCATTCATTGTAGCTGTTTTCATTTCCTTCATTTCCGGCCCGCTTTTCATTAGCATTCAATTTCCCGTTTCGGTCGCTAGTAGCTACAAGTAATAAACCAACCGTTGCTCTTGGAGTTTCTCCCTTCCCCCGTCTAGTCTACTATACAATCCAGCTATTTTAAGATTTTGTCGGGGCTCGGTCAGACAAGTTAGAAGTTCACAGAATAACAAAAGAATATGTATTTACGATGATGGATTTATAGCATGTCACTACATATTCTCCAAGAGTCGTCGGTTGATCAAACACGCTGGTAACAAAGACAATAGTGAAGTGGGGATGAGAGGATGCAACAAAAAAAGTGAGGGGTGCCTGTTACCTAACAAGGGTCCATTCTTTGTCGGCTCTTGTTGTTCGGAAGAAGGAACGGTTACGACATAATAACACGGAAGGGCCGGTTCAAATGAGAAAGTTGGAGGGTGTTCAAGTTTCAAAGAAAGGTTGGGTTGAAGGATGTAGAATAAAGAAACTAGGGATCGATAGGATGGGTGAACGATGATACGAGGAAAAATGTTTTGAAATACGAGGTTCTTGTTTGGAATTCAAGACTGTTCGGAATGTCGAAAGCTCCGAATTTCGGAATTTCGGGATTCCGGAAAATTCCGAAGTTCAAACTCTCGGGTTTTCGGAGTATCTGAAACTGTTCCATTATCAAATTTCAGTTTTCAAATTTTCCGAGATTTCCAGGTCGCTTTTCGCTAGTTTTTCAAATTTTCAAGTCATACAAAAGCTTCCCCAAGAGTTTTTCTTGTCTCGATATTCTGAAGTCTTTCTTCGAGCACGTCTCATTTGGACTTTGCCATTCTTGAAGATTTTTTTGTAGTTTTTATACAATATGTACTACAACAAGCGGATGTAAAGAGCAAATCAGAAAATTGCAATATATGTACTCTGATTAGTATCTACGGAATGTTTTCGAAATTTCCAGAATGCCTCCGTTTTTCTTTCGGCTCGAATTGACGGGATCTATTTTCAGACCCCATTTAAAAAATTTAGTGAAGTTGAAGTGTTCTATTTGAAGACTGGATAAAAAATTTTGGATAAATTTTTATTCTGGAATCTTTTCGAAGGAAAATTCACGATTTCGTAAAACTGCACTGCCTACAGTATCTTGATTTATTTCAAAATAAATCATATTGGAATAGCATTTCGAAATCCGTCTCCTATTCAAACACAAAATCCAATCTGAGATTTCGTAACCTCGCATCTCTCTTCCACTCAATAAGTAATTTGTCAACCTGTTCAATTCAAGCTCATCGCGAATGGATTAACCAGTGAGGTCGTCTCAAGGTTTCGGGCCAGGTGTCCCGCGCCTCATTCGGCTCGTCCCATAATTCGCGTCTCCTTTTCAACCTCACTTTTCGTTTCACCACCCATCATGGATTCAACCTTCCACTTTTTTCTTCTACTTCTACTCGTTCCCCCCACGAAAGGTCGTTTCGATATCCAAAATATTTAATTACTGTTGCCTTGTCCTCATTCGCCTATTTTCTAGTTCCTCGCTCGTCTCAGTTACCACCTCGTGTCCTTTAATGGGTATGCAAAAAAGGAGGAGGAAAAACGGGCCACGGTTCAGTCACCGTCTCCTGGAAATCTGAAGGTTTTATTTGTGAAGAGGCACTCAAAAGAAAAGGGGACCGCGTCCACCAAAGAAAACAGTTGAACGCATAATAAGTATTATGGCGGGTTTTGATGGATTCGAGTCAGTTAGCGAGTGACACCAACCAATGAGCCCCGCATCCGAGGCACACAGAGAATCCAGAATGAAATATTGAATTCGTTCATCAACAAAGCTATGAATAATGCATGTAATATATGTGTTATCTCTTATTGTTCGTCAGCGAATTTGCCAAGCTCCCTCAATCTTCTCAATGGGACGAGGTCGATTTCAATGGATTACGCTGGAATGGAAAAATTAATGACGTTCTGGAAAAAATAAGTAATAACCTCTACGGTGGCAGCATATTCGATTTTCAATACGATAACGTCACGGCGAGGGAGCTTATTCCTTGGGATGCTGGCCGATGAGATAATCAAAGATTCTGATTTTCCGAAACCAGTTAAAACAGCATCGGTACCGAGGAATTTGACAATGGTCTGAAAACAACTTGATCCTCTTTCCGAATCAATTTATTACACTCACATTCTCTGTAGTCTTCACAGACTTGAGTTCAAAAACATCATGAGCAGTGTCCAAAATCCACGCATAAATTATCGTTTGTTTTTCTGACTGCGAATTGAACAACGGTGCCAGACCGCTCTTCTTGGAAATGTGCTTTCGAAGAATGTCCTTCTTTATTTTAGAAGTGTACCTGGAAATTGGAAATTGAAAAAGAGATTGAGTTTCGTGCTTTAAATTCTTACCAAACATTGGCCTGGTTTGTGTCGTTTTGGAAGATCCAAGGTTTCGATTCGTAGATGGCTTCGGAGTTGATGTCAACAAATCTGAAAAGGGGGAAGTTGAGGAATAACGGTTTCATGGACTACCTTCCAATCTCTGCTAGGCGGTCTTCAAAAATAGCAGGAATCAAGCCATGCATATTTGGACCCACGTTGAGTAGAAGATTTCCATTACAGGCGATAGTTCTAGCTAGTTGTTCAATGATCTCATAAGCTGTGTGCACATCCGACGCCTTCATATCCCTACGATTTCCCCACGACATCTTGTCCAGAGTCATACAGTTTTCCCACTTTCTTGACAAAAGTTTTCCGGGATCATAATGGTCGGCATACGTGAGAAATCCTCCATGCGACCCCATGGTTCCAGTACCCCATCTATCGTTGACGACCACTTGATCTTTGACTGGACTGAAATTCAAAATTTCAGAAGAACCGGAAACGATTCAATTATGAGTGGTACCTGGAATTGTATAGCCACGCAAGAAATTCTTTGGACTTCCAGTAATCGTCGGTCTTGTCCCATTCGCCGTCACTCCACACGATTTCCGGTTCATACTTGTTGACAATTTCGAACATTTGGGGGTAGGAAACTTGCTGAAACCATTGAACTTATTATTCGACCGAAATGAGATCATACATCTCTATAATTCGTTGTATTGAACTTCCCGTCATCTAGAAATAGAGGGTTGAACCACTCGAATTGCGAAAAGTAGAGTCCAAAATGGATGTCGGTTTTCTTGAATGCATTTTTCAGCTCTCCAACAATATCTCGTTTTGGTCCAATATCCAATGCATTCCAATTCCAAGAAGTTCTACTTGGCCACATCGTGAAACCTTCATGATGTTTACTGGTGAAGACAAAGTATCTGCAAAATATGACGTCATTTTGTGTGGAAGGACGTTGATCTCACTTTGCTCCAGAAGTCTTCACAATCTCAGCGAATCTTGAAGCATCAAAGTATTCAGCGGTGAACTAAAAACTGTTGAGTGTATGTAATCTCGCACTATGTAGTACTACAAACTATATGTTCTAGATTAATTTAGGATACTGTAGTCTATTAATAGTCTAAATCTTGATCATCATTCACTACATGTTCCATCAATTTCATGAGTGTACTTGTGTACAGAAGTTGTGTATTGTACGAAACTTCAAAAGACCAATAAATCGTGTTCAACTAACATCCTTTGCGAAATCAGCGTACGTCGTTCCGGGTTTGTAGTTTTTTTCCACAAACTTTACAACATTTGCATCTGGTTGATCGCCCTTCCAATACCACCACATCCATTCGGACCTGTATTATCGAAACGATTGGGTAATTCCTATCTTATCAGTTGAAACCCATTTGAAAAAAAAAACTGCTGAGAAATTCAAAGAGAAACGATTCTGTTTTTACTTTTAGTCATTATCTCTTTCTCCGTCGCCTGAGAGGAACTAAGACAGAAATAACAAATCTCGAATCGAAAGTGATGAAAAAATTGAAAACAGTGTTCTGATCGGAATTTGATAAGAAAAAGAGATAGAGAGAAAGTTCCTTGTTTGCAAACCAGTACTTTCTCTTCTTATCAATCAACAAAATTCTTTTCTGAACTTGAACTTGTCAAATCGAAAAAAAAGTACCTGATGGCAGGTACTGAATAGAGTCCCCAGTGACAAAAGATTCCAAACTTTGACTCATCATACCAAACGGGCAAACGACGTTTGTCAAGTGACGGCCAATCAGGCTAAAAAAAGATGATGGATGTGATTAGTCATTGATAAGACTTACAGTATAATCGGCCGCAGCAACCGGGATCAGAAGCAAAAAAAGTAGGAACATTGAGCGAAGTGAAGTGGAAAGACCTCGAACAATGGTGGATTGGATGAAGTCAGTTGTTGATTGAGGTCCCGAGAGCAAATGTGTAAAGAGTTTGGGATAAACATTGGAAGATGGATTGAGGGTTCGAAAGCATCAAGATAGCCACTCAGTTGACGGATCATAAACTCCACAATTTGTTTTTGAGTTCGATTATTGCTTGTTCCAATGATCACGATTTTTTGATCTCACATCGAGCCGAATTCTAGTGGGTCACAGTTCGGTTTCACTTTTCCTTCCCCTCATCAAATTCAAACAATCAGTTTGATAACAGCGTCTATCTCTGAAATGGTAAAACTGACAAACACAATCATTGCCAAAACCGTCGTTTCAGGAAGTTCACTGCCGCCCCTGCACTCTCTACCAATCGTCTTGTTCCTTGCCAACCAAAAAAAAAGCCCGAGAGAGAGAGAAAGAACAGAAACGGCCACAAATCAGGCGCCATCCGCGTATCACACAGTCATTATCTATCTCTCACTCTCTTCTCAACCATTTTTTCAAGCCGCTCTTTGTTTCTCTAACATGTGATAACGTTGCCAGGACGTATCAAACTGAAAAAAAAGTGCGCGGGCATGAAGAGATAGGCTGAAGAGACGCAGACTGTCTATCCACGAAACCCTTTTTTGTGTAACGTTTCGGTAACTATCAACAGCTACCCACAAAATGGTTGTGTATAAAAGAGAGCGCCATCTCATCCAATGTATCAGTTCCATCTTTTCTGGTGTTCTCAAAGGTAATTCACTTTCTAATCACTTCTCTTCTCATCAACCATCTTCACTTTTCAGATGACGATGGATAAGAAATTCGAAACCGAGAAGGTGAAGAGATTCGCTTTCTTCGGAATCACAGTCTCCACTGTGTCTACTCTCACCGCCATCGTCGCTGTTCCAATGCTCTGCTTGTACCTTCAATCGGTTTCTTCATCTCTTCAAGATGAGGTCAACTTCTGCCGGGTGCGCGCCACATCCCTTGAAGGAGAGCTTGCCAAGCTCCACGTTGTCCGTGCTCCAAGAAAGGCCCGTGCTGCCGAAGGAACCTGCTGCTCTTGCGGAGTCGGACAAGCTGGACCACCAGGACCACCAGGATTCGACGGAACCCCAGGAAAAGACGGATCCAACGGACGTGCCGGACAACCAGGAGAGGACGCCGATGGAGAGGACTACAAGCCAGATGCCAGCCAATTCTGCTTCGACTGCCCAGAGGCTCCAGCCGGACCACCAGGACGTCCAGGACCAGACGGAGAGAACGGAAGCGCCGGAGAACCAGGACGCGACGGACTTGCCGGACGCCCAGGAGCCCGCGGAGGACCAGGACCACGTGGACCAGCCGGAAATCCAGGAGCCGACGGACCAACTGGACCACTCGGACCACAAGGAGGATCCAATGTTGTTCCATCACCAGCTGGAGAGCCAGGATCCCCAGGAGCCTCAGGACCACAAGGACCACCGGGAGCCGCTGGACGCCCAGGACGCGACGGACAGCCCGGATCTCCAGGAGAGCAAGGACAAAACGGTCCAGACGGAGCTCCAGGAAAGCCAGGATCCGACGGACAGCCAGGAGCACCAGGAAAGGAAGGATCCCGCGGAGGATGCGACCACTGCCCACCACCAAGAACCGCTCCAGGATATTAATTCCTCTGCTAGAAATTCCAATAGTCAATTTCATTTCTCTTCTTCTCTCAATGTGTTTGATCCACACAAAATGAACTGCCATTTGAATACAATCAGTTTTGCAATGTCTTCTCCTCTACAAAAAAAAAAAACGCAAAAAACATCAGCCCAATGCGGGGCTCGAACCCGCGACAACCAGATTAAGAGTCTGGTGCTCTACCGACTGAGCTAACCGGGCGGCAATAGTATGAGGGGTAGAGGAAAAATATATAGAGGCAACATGTGGCGAGAAGAGAAAAAGAGAAAGGGCGAGAGACACGGCGTGTGTTTCTCTTTCCCTCTTCTTTCTAGAAGGTTCTCCTAGGCAAGCGCCTCTGGTGTAACAAGTGAAATAGTCTCTTACTTTACAACGTAACGAAAAAAAAATGGAACAAAAGAGAAAAAGAAGAATTTTACAGAACCTTTTGAGTTACAATCACTTAAAATTCGTCATCATCTTCATAGGTTTTTCTTCGATCCATTAGGAAAATCTGGAATCCAACGAGGCAGCAAGAGAAGGCCAACAGTCCTGCGCCCACAAGAAGATACATGATTTCCAAAAACCTTTGTTCTGTTCCGATCCAAGACGGATGTAAAATCCAGAAGTATTTTCTCATTTTGTGCGTGGTCCCATTGACCACTGTTGGATTATCTAAACAATCAAGGGAAAGATTCGGATGATTAGGAAAGATTCCACTCACAAACGTTATTTGTGTACAATCTATATACTCCAGCTTTCAAGCCGTTGTGTTTTTTGGTGTCCAGAATTCTGTACAACTTCTTAAAATTCTTGTTGGTCGCTGACTCAAGCCACTTAATCAGAGAGATGTTTCGGAACCCGCCCATTTCACATATGTGTTGTGACCATCCCGTTGGTTTCACTGTATTTCGAAACTGAAAACTAATTTGAAGGAACTGATAAGAATTCGGTTTTTGAACATACGACTTCAGCATTACACAAGTTCTCGTCTTCAGGTTGGAAAAACGCATCACGAAGTTTATCAACGATCACCCCTTCTTCTGTCCACGAAATTTCGTTGCCGTTGAGTGTCAATTTGAAGTAATCTGAAGAACGTATTCGTCATATGGGGCGAGAAGAGAAACTGTTGATACCGTTGAACATAATTGCAGCAGCGCCTCCGACGGGCGTGTATAGTTTCTGACCATCGACGCAAAACTTGGAGAACCCGGGGATCAGGGAAGGTCCGGGAGTAGCATTTTGACAAGAGTACTTGCTGTTCTTGAAGGTATCACAACCGGTGGTGTCTCCTGACCACAACTCTTTCTTGCAGTAGGCTTGGTTGAGGGAACGATGCATTTGGAAAGTTTCACGTAGTTCGTAGTAAAAGTAAACGGGTGCCTGTCGTTGAAAGAATTAGAGAGTTGCAGGAGATGAAGAGCTTACCGGAATAAATTTAGTGATATTGATATCAAGGTATCCAGTTTTAACAAAATCATATCTCCGTCTTATGAGAATCACTGAAAACTTTCTGTAATTTTGATATTTTGAAGTCTCCTACCTTGTTTGTTGGCAGATGCTATCAATTGAGATATTCCAAGAAACAGTAACGCAAAGAAAATAGTGATTGAAAGTGCGTATCTACGTGTCACCACAGGTATCTGTCCTTCCAGACGTTGTTGTTTCAACTTGGTTACTGGATGAAAGCTATGAAACCGAACGAAAATAGCGAAACTCACTGAAAGAATCTGCCGGGCTAGGCAGAGAAGCGGTGTCGTTGAACTGAACGTTTTCGTGGAAACTAACTCCCATTTTTACAATAATTTTTTTCTTCAGAATATGAAGAAAGGGAAAGTAGAATTTTTCACACTATACATGTTTTTCTTTGGTTTCTTTCTCTGCCTTGTGCCATGATTCACTTTGTAACAACAATTGTCCATTTTTAGTTGTATGTTTCTGATTGAATGCTCAAACGGTACATTTTGAGAGAGAGGGACTTCTGACTGAACACTTTGTTTCTTCAAAAACCTATAGGAGGAAGTACAAATCTTAAACCAAGAATTTATCCACTGCGACATTCCTCTCGACATATGTAGTTCATCTAAATCTGAATTACTGAGGGACCAAAAAAAAGTGGAAACGAGCATGATGATTGTTAGTATCTGATAAAGGAAATTTTATCAACACACGAACTGTCAGATGTTTTTGTTCCACTGTCTCTATTGCCATTAGCAGTTATTCTCAGCTTTGAACCAATTCAAACTCCTACGTCCGTATTTTTAGTACTAGAGTGTCGGATTTCATGCGACCTTTTTGACTTTTTTCGGGTCACGGGATACACTACCAATCTAAACTCATTTCGTTCTTGAGTTCAATCCGGAGATCATTTCCCTTTTTTCGTCCTATGTCGTTCTTTGGGCTTCTGACTATTTGGTACTGTGTCGAGAACTCATTTTCATTTTACTACGATCCCCAGCTATACGGTAACAAAAAGTTCAAATGTTCTATTTCTTGTCATCACCTTATTTTAGTGCCCAAATATCGAGACTATCTGGAAGCTCAAGGGAATCTGACAAGAGACCTGTTCAAAAACTACGAGAAAGATGTGTCTCCAGTCTACGCCTGGTGTTGGTTGAAAATATATCAGAAGTTTGAAATCCTCGATTTTCAGATGACACGACCAAACCGCTTGGATATGATGAAGATGCTCCAAAACGCTGGAACTACACTCTATTTCTGTATAGTTTGAAACTCGTAGAAGTCAATGAACCAGAAGAACAAGTCTCTGTGGTTTTAGAACTCATGGAGGTGAGGAAATTTGATATTCACCTATATGTAGGGTTTTTGGGCGTTTAAGGACTTGTGTATTGGTCTTGACAAATAGGAAACAAATGAAGAAGCAATAAAAATTTTCGAAATTTCATCTTGCAGTACTGGTATGATGCACGACTCTCCTGGAACGCTTCCGACTATAAAAATGTGACTGCGATATTCACAAGACAAGAAAAGGTTTGGAGTCCAACTCTGACACCTTTCGGAATGTATGTTCTCTACGGTCACATATTTGGGAACTCTCGGGTTTTTCAGAAACGAGTTGATCGATTTTCGAGACCAAGATTTTCGTCTAGTTTGTGTGGACAACCTTGGCATGATTTACGACTATCTGTCAGCTAGGGTGTCCGCAAACTGTCGAATGAATGTTGCCAATTTCCCGTTTGACACGCAAGTCTGTCAAATTCGATTCTCATTACCCATATTCAGTTACAAAGAAGTGCAGATTTTCAGCGATATTTATCCTGAAATCAAGAATGAATCCGCTTTTCAGAAAATGGTAATCTCGTTTCATTTTCATGGGTCTCGAATGGTTTTTTTTCAGGGAAACTCTGAATGGCAACTTGTCAATCTCACGAATCGAGTGGACTTTCTATCTTTCAGCGATAGATTTGATGTTGAGCTTGCGGTTTTCGAAATCAAGATATCGCGAAATCCGCTTTATTACTTCTATATGATAGTTTTCCCGTCATTTGTCATCAACTCGGTTTCTATAGCTGGAGTTTTCCTCAAAGGAGCAGATAAAATGTCAAAGGTGAGTTTCAATTTTTTTTCAAACCAAAAAGCGTAATCTTCAGTTAAACGTCGGGCTCACCAACATCATGACAATGACTTTCATCCTGGGTGTGATGTCTGATAAAATTCCAAGAACCGGAAGTATCCCATTACTTGGTGTCTACATAATCATAAATCTGTTGATCATGTTGGCAGCGATTCTTGTCGTGATGGTGTTAACGGAACTGAGGAGATGGTCAGCACCGTTTTTGAAAAAGAGGAAGACACCATGGAGGTAAAAAAGTTCCTTTTCTCCATTTCACAACAAGTTCAAAACTTACAGTCGCAAATTGGAAACGTTTCTTGGATCGCCGTTGGAGTACACTTGTGCAGTTTTTCTGGAGTTGTTGACATGCGCCAATTTTATTGTAATGATCGGATTTTGGATTGATGACTCATGAATGAAAAAAATCTGACTGTTGTGTCTGAGTTTCAAAAATAAAAAATTATTTCCGAAGAAGTGTATTGGCAACCAATCTCTCAGACCAGAATCAAGAAATGGCATATAATGATACGATTCGTTCAGAGAAAAAACATTTCAAGATCCTATTTGACGATAACATATGCAAAGTTAAAATTGACTTTGATGAGGAGGATCTCAGTTATTTCACCTTCACTTCTGTATCGGACTCACACGCATGACCAGTTTGTAAAATGTTCTTTGCATAAAAGTTCATAACAAATTAGCTACTGATCCAAAACCTAGGCCAATCCGTAACGGATCTTCAAAACCAACGAATGGATGGTGGTATAAATCACATGATATTAATGGAATCAGTTGCATTTTTCCAGTTCAAATTTCTGTACAAAACTGGTAAAAAGAAATGTTCTCAATCAGACATCGTACTATGCTGCAAATCAAAACTCTTCTGTAGAATTCGTCTGCCTTTAAGAAACAAAGTGGAATAGCTACAGTAAATAGTAATTTCAAGACGCAATATTTCACAGAAGTGTTGCGAATGTGTAGTGGAAACATCGTAACATTTCAAGTGCAGAGGCTAATTTGATGTGATTTCGTTCATTTCATTTTATTCGTCATTTTCTCCATAAGAATGACTTTTATGTGCCTTCTTACTGCAATTCGAAAATTCGGCATTTTTGAAGTTCTGTTAGGTTGCCGGTTGAAAAGTATCCCGAAAGGACGGAGATTTCTCTGAAACAATAAAACGAAAAGGAAAGTTTCAGAGTAAACCAAACCTTTACGACGTCTAGCCAAAATTTGCAAAACCACCTATTTTCTGTTTTTTTGTTTTATTCTAACCCGTCTTTCCGAATGTGGCGGCCAATTTGCATTTAGTCAAGAAACGTGTTTCCCCTTTCCCGCACTTTTCATCACTTTCTCTCAAAATTTTTATTTATTTCTGTGAAAATTTATACGATATATCTTCCCTTCGACCAATCGTTTCCTGATCAGTGAGACTGATTTTTGAAATGTAGGTTTTTTTTCTGTTCCTGATACGATAGTTAAATTAGAACAAAAATCAGAGATGAAATCGAAGTCCTATCCTTGTCGTTTCGTCTTTTATGTCTCTGAATCCTATTAAAAATTCAATTAGTGATTACAAATACACCTGTCGTTTCAGAATAACTACCTTTTCAAAAAGGCAAGGTAAGGTGACGTTTGGTTTCTCATGCCCTTCAGCTGGTTTGTTTTCATCATCTCTCCCATTTTCTCTTTTGTATAGTTATGGATGCAACCGCGATCTTTGAAGATCAAGTCGGTGACGCCAATTCCGCTCTTGACCGTTGATTTATTGTAGACGTGTAGGTGATTTCGGCGAATTTCGTTGATGCGATAATCGATTCAGATCAAACACTACATTCAGTCACCCGAAATGTAGTCATCTAGATCAAGTAGTCTCCTCCTCTTCACCTTTTCAGGTCTCGACTCTGTTTGTTATTCAGCCCGTCGGTGTCCGATCATCGTCTGCTTGTTTGCCCCCCTTCCACCACTGACGTCGTTAATTAGCAAGTAGATGTTTTAGACAATTTCAATTGTTACAATTCCTCTTTCAGTCAACTACCACACCCTCCCTTGTCATTTTCTCACTTTTGACAATTGTTATTCTTCATAAATCATCCCGACACTTTTCAGACACCATGAGATCTCTGGCCACCACATTGATAACAATAGGTTTATTATGTTTACTTCAACAAGTATCTTCTGAAATTGATGAGAATCAAGTGAACGAAAACAGTCTATCCGATGAATCCAAACCTCTAACACATCATCACCATCATCATCGGATTCGGCACGGAAAGGTTCACAGGAGAAGACAACCAGTGTTAGTCACTGACTTCATTATATATAAGAAATCCTCCGAAATTTCAGTTGCGTTAATGGGAAACCAGTGGATGGTGTTTGTGAATGTGAACTTGACTTTGTGGGAAAACACTGTGAGAAGAAGAAAAACTGCCAGTCTTACCGTCGTTATAAGAATGGAACGTAAGTGTTTCTCCTGAAAATCTTTTTCACTTTTCATATTTTCCGAAAACGAAAGTCAATTTCGAATACATCAAAGTTCTGCAGAAAGTTCAAAGTAATGCAATTACGTTTTCAGATGTCCCGAATGTTTGAATGGCTACAAAGGCGACTTCTGCGAGGAGATTGTTTGCTTTAATGGATCCCCAAACGTGCATTTAACCGAGTGCGAATGTGATGATCCGTATTCTGGGAAGCATTGTGATGAACTGGAAACCAAAAGAATTTATAGTTACTACAACCGTAAGGTGTGTTGATTTTGTCTTATTTTGTTTTATAGAAAACCAGAGAGTCACTTTCAACATCCCAAAATCTCAATTTCTTATACTACAAAAAGCCCGCACTATCTGGTTGCTCGTCGTTCTTCAACTTATTATACTCCTAATGGTTCTTGCTTTCTATGTATGTAGTGGTAAGCGTAGCTCAATTGGTTGACGCTTGTTCAACTTTCTTTGTGGAAAACGAAATCGAGCATCGTGACTAAGTCACTGTTGGACAAACGTTCTAGCGAAATTTAACGTAAGATAACGAAGAAAACGTGTTTCAATTTCGAATCTATTCTGAACATATACCATTTTTTCAGGTGTTCCTTCTTGGCCCACTCGGAGCCATCTCCCTTATTCCAATGTGTGCCATGTACATGATTTGTGAGTATTTTGCTAAAAAGCGACAGGTAATGAAATACAATCATTCATTTTCAAAAGAAAACTTAATTTTTTCCAGGTGAAAAGAGTGGGATTGATGATGGAGGGACAGAACATCAATGTGCAGGATAGAATGTTAGAGAAACTTCTGAACAATATGTGATGATTTTTTTATTGTTTCTGACTTGAGATGACTATTTTCAAGATCCTCATTGTTACGAGCTTCATTTTCTTGTTTTTTTTCTCTGTTGGAGTGTAGAGTCAATTTCTTGAATCTTCAGAATAAGTTTTACATTGCTGAGTTGTTCTTAGTTTTCAAATAAACCATCTGAAAGTTTTCTACTTTACTATCCCTTTTTTCATAGTGACCCGTGCGCCGCAAAATAGTCTGACGTTCTATGCCGACGAGTCTTATCAAAACATCAATCGAAAGTGCCTTATTTTGGGTTTTCCTTCACTCTACTGCTCTCAAAACGTGACAAAACTTCTCTCCTGTTTTTTCTACTCTCTCGTTATTATCAGCTCAATAGTCTACCTCAACTATTGGAAGTTGAATGAAAGTCTCGACGAACCAGTATCAGTAATTCACATTCATTTGAAACGATCATTCCATTTTGGTAGACGCGAAAATGGTGGCGCCAGTGTTTGTGATGTTAACGGTGACACTATCGATAGTACCTCAACTTCCTTGTCTGAAAATTGTGACCACGAGTTATGGAAAATTGAGAGGAATAACAGAATGGTCGGATGACACTGATCATAAATACATTTTCAAAGTGAGTTTACTAATACAGGATGAAAATTTATATACAGTAAGTTTAGAGTGTCCCCTTTGCAAATCCTCCTCTAGGTACTCTGCGGTTTTCTCCTCCACAACAACCCGAATCGTGGAGTGGTGTTCGAGACGCTTCTAAATACAGGTACCCCCCCCCCCCCCCCCCC
>LR544041.1:13758-179681 GCA_900536305.3 Caenorhabditis sp. 40 LS-2015
CCCCCCCCCCCCCCAAGGTCGAAAGTTTTTCCAATTCTTTCTTTAGTGCTGCTTGTATGAGCAGTTCTTCTCGTACCAGCCATCCCCAAGACACCGTTAGCGAAGATTGCCTCTATATCAACATCTTCACCAGTGAAAAGTGTTTGGTAATTTTTATCCCTTCACAGTACGGTCAATTTACTTCTAATATTCCAGAAACACAAATGTCCTGTGATCGTCTATTATCATGGAGGGGCATTCAACTTGGACTCGGCTACTATGTTCCCTGACACATTCATTCTCGATAGATACGTAGCGGAGGGAGTGATCTTCGCGATTCCCGCATTTCGATTAGGAGTTTTCGGACAATTGTACTTCGGTCCCAGCGCTGTTCTGACAGAGAACTTGTTTGTATTTGGTGGGACTGTAAACTACTTTGTTGTGAAGACTAATTCAAGTTCCAGACGCTGTTCAAGCATTGAACTATGTGCACAATGAGATCCAGAGTTTTGGAGGCGATCCCAGCCAGGTTACAATCATGGGTCACTCTTCTGGAGCCACGATAGTAGACGTCCTAGGATTCTCAAAGTTTTCCACGTTTTCCTTCTGAAGATGATAAAAGTTATTTTCAGGTTGATTGACCCAGATGTGAAAATGTTTCAACAAATGATCGTGCTCAGTGCTCCTGGAATGTTTGGGTTCTACGACTTAGTTGTTGATAATTCGTTCATTTTCGCTGGGAAGCTCGGGGTACGCTTTTTTTCAGTTGTTTATTGCGTTTCTACGAAAATTCAAAAATTTAGTGCTGGAATGGGACAAAGGAACTACGCGATCAAGCGAATATAGTTGAGATTCTGAGTTGTTTACGAGAAATAGACGGTTACGAAATGCTCAGAATGCAAAGACAAATGGAAGAGGAAGATGATCTAAACTTTAGAAGCATGATTAGAGGAGCACCGTTTCTACCATTAGATGGGAAAATTGCGGATCTGAAAAGGAACACTTCGGTAAGCTGAAGATCAAGAATTAGTGAAATTGAGATTTTCCAGCCAAGAAATATGATCTATGGTACAACGGAACACGAGTTTCGAACAATCGACTATAGGAATCCCTACATTTCAGGAAGCTTCCTAGACTTTGAAAATCCAGTTGCAGTATCTCGACATTTTGATGACATGCTTCATAATCATAGTACGTTGCTTGCAAAAGAATTTCGAAAAAGAATCATTCCGTTTTCAGTTGATGACTGGATCAACGGAGACACTGCCGCAATCTTCATATCAGCAGCCACTTATTCTACCGCTATGGCGAACGCTGGAGCGTCAGTGTATCTCTTTGAAACCAGACAGAAACCTTATAGTTTCCACGTTTCTGATATGCAGTACTTTATTGGAATTCACCGAGAAGTGTATCACTTCAAGGATATGAACATTTTGGACTCTTTCTACTCGAAACTGCTAGTCAACTTCACCAAAACTGGGGTGCCAAATCAGAGTAGGGGAATAAAATTAGTGTATTAATTATTCTGATGTTTCCAGAATGGGAACCTCTTGATCCGAGTAGGATGAACTACTTGGAGCTGAAAGTTGACTCGAAAACTGAAGAGGGACCGGTGATGAAAGAGGGATTCCACAGTCAGGAAATGGAGTTTTGGTTTGGAGAGATGATGGATTTCGATCGAAACATCACGAAAATTGTGATAATTTCACACAAGATTCTCATTGTTTTATATTTTGCAGAGGCAAGCTCACGGATCGCCACCAGAGAGTCATCAAGTCAGCTCACAACTTCAAACTGAAACAACAGCACCATCAACAACTAAATTAGACACCACTGTAGTCCCAGACAAATTTTCAATTATTATGGAAGTTTCAACATCTTTTACAGTAGCCGAACCACTCAACACTGGAAACACTTTATTCCAACAGTGGTGGTTTTATTTGATAATTGTTCTTGTAGTAATGATAATTGTTCTAGTTGTAATTTCGCTGGTCAAAACAAAAAGTGAAGAGGAACTTCCTCTTCTAAGATGAAAGATTATCTTGTATGTACATTTGAGTCAATAAACATATGAGAGCATCAATATTTTTCACTGAAAATCACTTGTCAGCGTCCGTCAGTCAGCATGTCAATATCACAGTGTCTACATAACGTAAACACCAGACGCATTTGGAGTGATAGACCGAGTATTAGCTCATCAGTTTAGTTTTTATCAGTTACTTGTTGAGAGCACATTTCCCTAAATGCTTCTTCTATTTCTTTTTTTACTGTTCACAGAGTCTCTTGGTTTAAAAATAGTGACCACGAGTTACGGAAGAGTTCGAGGGATCACGGATCACTTTGATGAAGAGCAGCACAAGTATATTTTCAAAGTGAGGGATAATAGAAACTAAAAGTGAGAAAACATATCAATTGGGATTTCAGGGAATTCCATTTGTAAGACCACCATTAGGAGAACTGAGATTTGCTCTTCCTCAAAAACCAGAACCGTGGGATGGCGTACTGGATGCTACCACATATAAGTAAGATAATCAAACTTTTGAGAATGCTGTCAGAAGTTTTCAGAGCTGCCTGCCTGAGCAATTCTTCACTTTCTTCCCATCCACAAGAAAACATTAGTGAGGACTGTCTCTACCTAAATATCTTCACCTCCAAATATTGTTTGGTAATTTGAATAACGCCGTCATAATGAAAAGGGTAATCATATTATAATACTTCCAGGAAAACACGTGTGATGTAATTGTATACTATCATGGAGGCTCGTTCAATTTGGATTCGGCCACAATGTTCCCTGACAGATTCATACTCGAGAGATACGTGGCGGCTGGAATTGTTTTCGTCATTCCCGCCTATAGGTTGGGTGTTTTGGGACAGTTTTGGTTGGGGAATGGGAGTATTGTGCCGTCTAATTTGTTGGTATACGGTGAGCAACTGATGAAGTAAGGAAAACAATCAAAATATCGTTCAGATGCAATTGAAGCTCTTCACTATGTTCAAAAAGATATTGCAAACTTTGGTGGCGACCCCAAACGTGTCACTATCATGGGACACTCGTCGGGAGGACAGTTGGTGAACGCTCTTGGTGTATCAAAATACGTGGATCCAGAACAGAAATTGTTTCAAAAGTTCATAGTTTTGAGCGCTTTTGAAATATTTGGATTCGAGAAGTTCAAGATCAGGAATTCATTCGATATAGCGAAAAAACTCAACGTAAATTTTAATTTTAAATTGACGTTATCTTTTTCTTTCTTTCAGTGTTTCTCAGAGAATCAACAACAAATCGTTGATTGTATAAGGAAAATAGATGCGATGGAACTTTTGAAGATGCAGAGAGAGTTGGAAGATAACCATATTTTATTCAAAAGTTTGATACAAGCTCCTCCTCTCATGAATTATGGTGAAAAGCTATCTGAAGTCAAAAAACACGTACCGGTTAGTTGATTAAGCAAGAATCAGTCTGAAGGAAATCAGTTTTTAGAGCAGAAAATTGCTATGTGGAATCACGGAACACGAGTTCGAGAAATACAAATACACCGAGGGATTCCATGTGGAAGGCGTCTTCTTGGACTTTGAAAACCCCGAAGAAGTCATCATGACATACCACGACAAGATCGCCAACAAAAGTAACATTATTCTAGCCCAGAGATGAATTATTGATCAGTTTTTTAGCCGCGAAAATGCTCAACAGTGATTCCTCTGCGGTTATTGTAGCAGCAGCGACATATTCAGAAGCTCTTGTGAATGCAGGAGGAGAAGTGTATCTATTTGAGACGAGACAGAAACCGTACAGCATGCATGTAACGGATATGCAGTATTTCATCGGGATCCATCGTGAATTGCATCACACTCCCGACATGGACATTTTGGATTCTTTCTATTCCCAAATGTTGGTGAACTTCACAAAATATGAGAAGCCGTCACCCAGTAAGTTTTTAGGCTAGTTTATCAATTCTGAAAGGGCTCATTGAGGCTGGAAAAAGCTCGATCCTGCTGAAATGAATTTTCTGGCTTTGGAAATCGATACGGAAAAAGGAATCAGTCCAAAAATGGAGGAAAGATTTCATGAGGAATTGGTCAACTTCTGGCTCATAAATATGATGGAACTAGATAAAAATATAACTGCACAGGTTAGTCCAACAGAATCAATAATATAATACATGTAGCAGATTTTTATAGAACAAGACAGGTGGAAAGGTGAACAATGAAACTACTATTAATGTAGTGGTGGATATGGGAAATATGTGGTCTACAATAACTTATGATGAGAAAACGCAACCTACAACTTTCACACCTTATGAACCTTTCACAGAAGAGAGCTTTCCTATTTACAACCAGTGGTGGTTTTATGCCGTCATTGTACTCATTGTTATTATCGCATCAATCTTGATACTCAGAGCTCTTAATAGACCTCCATCCCCCGAGAGGGAACCACTCTTATCATGAATGTTTAAAAGTATCCATTCAATCTGTTCGTTCGATTTCTATTGTTGTTTTGCTTCACGATAAATTTACTAAACAAAAGCAGCTTTACGTTGTTGACAAAAAAAGGTTAGTTGATTGCGTTCGTTGTTTGCTATTCAATAATTTTAATGCAGCACAAAAATAAAAAGAGACAGAAATTCAACGATGACCGGTTGCTATGTGACAACAAAGAAAAGATAGTTACGGCTTGTATGTACACATGTTTGAGTGATATCTATATGTATTGTCAGGGCCCCTTGCGAGACCCCGTGTCCAAAATTTTACTCATGTATTCTTGGTTAGTGCACTGCTCGTGTACTGGGTACCAAGGGGTTAGTTGAGAATAAAGGAAGAGGTGGGGAGGTCGTGTAGCCAGTGTACGGACATCTCACGAATTACGCCGTCCACCGTACTATCTGTGTGACATACAAAGTACGGTGGGCGGCGTAAGTCGTGAGATGTCCGTACACTGGCTACACGACCTCCCCACCTCTTTCTCTATTCTCAACTAATCCTTTGGTACCCAGTACACAATCGGAACTATAATCGGGAATTTTTGGAATACGGGGCCTCGCAAGGGGCCCTGACAATACACTTGTAAATGTCTCAAACTGAAGACTTGAAATTTGTGAACCAACCAGTCGGTTTCCACCCCGCTGAAGCGGAGCTCCACTTCCTGCCCTCCGCACCATATTGAGCGATAAATCACCGAAAGGGGATATTTAAGTACCCGTTACTATGATTGGTAAAATTGTGGTTTTAGGTCAAGAGTGTGAACGGATTTAAAAAATAAAGTGAAACATAACTTAAAATAACGATGAAAATGGAGGGAGAAAAAAAATGTATCAAAGGATAAAGGGATTCAGATTAGGGTCAAATCTCAGAAAAATAATTTGAACATTTTCTGATAACCATTTCCATTCTGACTCCATGTTTGTTGTAGATGATATTGATATCGATTTTATTAGTACACATTTGTGTTGCACTTTTGTGTTTAGTAAATAAAAATTGATAAGAATCTATAACAAATGTTGCAAAATTGAAACAACTGAACAAAAGAAAAATGATTGTCAGGTGTAAATTGTGATCAGACATTTCATATTCTGAATATTATACTACAGTCAGTTTCTTTTGTGAAGCACTGGGATGAGTATGTTGATCGGAACCATGAAAATACTTCTATGGACTCTCATTTTACTCCTGACCAGTGTACATTCCAAATTCATCGGAAACTCGTCTGATGGCGTGGGTTTTATGGTGCAGTTTAGAGCTTTATAATTTTTAACAATCTTGTTTCAGAATCGTACCGATGAGATTCTCAGTGATTTGAAACATTACCCTTACGTCAGGATTTACAACCAATGGTGGTGTTACGCGCTAATGGGTTCATCTATATTTCTGTTATTTGTCTATTTTCATATCAGACGGCAATGGAATTCAGAAGAAACTGAGCAACTTATCTTGAAGAAATAAATCAATTTTAGAAGCTTACTATTTTTGATCTCAATACACTCACAGTTTAATTCCCTCAAGTTAAAAAAATAGTACATTTAGCAAACATCAAATTGTTTTTCGAAGTTCAAATTACTCATTATCTGCATCCTAATGCTAGAAATCTCGAACGGCTGAGCTTCGTCCGGTTGCTGTATGAAATCATTCATCCGGCTACTTTCTTATCGTTGCACACTTTGTTGGAATGTTTTTGAATGAAATCGACCGATTGTCAGATAGAAAAAGTAACATGTGGTCATTCATTATTTGCAGACATCGAATCAGACTCGTACTCACTAACACGTGTAGTGTATCGAAATGATTAGCTTCAAAATTACAGGGTTTATTCTTATTTATTTGAATATTCGTGTAGTCTTCAGTCAAAGAATCATTTCCACTAGCTATGGTAGACTAGAAGGAAAAACAGTGAACGGCGATCAACACATGTTCAAGGTAAAAATCATATACCATCTCTAACCAAAATGTTATTTTCCAGAATGTCCCCTATGCCAAACCACCTCTTGGAAAGTTGCGATTTAGTCTCGCAGAATTGACGGATCCATGGTCTGATATAAGAGATGCAAAGGAATATAGTCCAGCATGCTTCAGTAACGCTTCAGTAGAAACTATGACAAACCACTTGCCCATGAGTGAAGATTGTTTGTATTTGAATGTGTTCACTAGTGAGAAATGTTTGGTATGTTTTTTCCATATCAATTAAAAGTACGAAAACGATTTGCAGGTATCCAAAAACTGCACAGCTATGATTTACTATCATGGAGGAGGTATAAACTCTGGCTCAGCCATCCAGTTCAATGACACTTTTATACTCGAGAGATATGTTCAGAATGGTGAGAATCAAGACTTTAATTTTTCACAAACTTTTATTTCAGATATCGTATTTTTGATCCCTGCCTATCGCATGGGAGTTTTGGGAATGTTGTATTTTGGAGACGACAATCTGGTGCCTCATAATCTTGGAATTCGGGGTAACACATTTTCCGTCTAGTCTTCTCATTCATATTCTGATACCAGATTGCAAGCTCGCCCTTCATTTTATCCATAAAGAGATCTCCAATTTTGGAGGCAACCCAGATGACATCAATCTGCTTGGACACTCAGCTGGTGGTCACATTTCACTTGTCTTTGGCTTCAGTCGGTAATAGCTTATATCGGACAGTGAGATTCGAAGATATTTTCCATGCTTCAGGTTGATTGATCCTGATCGTCGACTTATTAAAAGAATCACTATTATCAGTCCTCCCCCTTCCTACGTTATGCCTGAGTTGCTTATCAAGAACTGTTATGACTTGGCTGAGAGAGTCGGGGTTGGTGACGGCTAGTACGAAATGAAATGACCAGTGCGTATTATTTTCAGTGTTACAAGCCCAACATCACAAGTGATGAAGAAATAGTTGACTGCTTGAGACGGAAGGATGCTCGAGAGTTGATAATGATGCAGAGAGAGATGGAAGCTGATCGTTTGTACTTTTGGAACTTCTTACCAGGAGAACCTTTCATGCATTTGAATCAGACCATAGCGGAGTTTAAGAAGAACGCAGTGGTAACTAGTTTTTGACCGTATAAAATCTCGATAAAAGTTTTCAGCCTCGAGAAATGATAATTGGAAACACTGTGGATGAAATGAAATTCGACAGAAGAATCAAAGAAAACCCATCGATCGCAGGAAGTTTTATGGATTGGGAGAATCCTTACGAAGTGGCACACCGCTTCAATTTCATTCATGATAGTGCTCCAAGTATGTGCAAAAACTCCGCGAACAATGAGAACGTTCTCCAATCTTTTCAGAAGGTTCAATGTATGAGTCGTTTACTCAAGGAATTTTTGTTTCCGTTGCAACCTATTCTACAGCAGAAGTGGCCGCTGGAGGAAAAGTGTTCCTGTTCCAATCCAAGTATTTATTTTTCAGTTCTAGCATTGTAATTTTTCATTCCGTTTCAGCCAGCAGCCATCTAGTCACGTTTCCGATATGCAATATTTTGTGGGTACTCACCGAGAAGATTATCATACTCCTGATATGGATATCATGGACACTTTTTTTTCAAAGCTGATTGTGAACTTCACTAAATTTGGAAACCCTTCTCCAGTTTGGGAACCCCTTGATCCAAAAAGAATGAACTATTATGCCATTGAAGTCAACACTAAGAAGAACATATGGCCCAAAATGGAGGAGAATTTCCACGTAGCAGATGTCAACTTTTGGTTCATCAATATGACTGCGTTTGACAGAGAGGTGACGAGACAGGTATGCTCGACGTCTTTCTAAACATGCATGCTTTCTCGCCCCCCTGAAACATCTCTCACAATCATATTCTTGTTGCTTTTCAGAAACAACTTCTCAACGAAACTATCATCCCAAGGTATCCAATGTACCCTGGACCGGTCATCAGTCCACAAATAGTCACTGAATCATCAGTCTACGACGTCTCCTCGGAATGGTGGTTCTACGTGCTCGTCGTTGTGGTTGCCGCCGTTGTTTTCTATTTCACCTACGTCTTGAAAAAGAAATGTCTGAAAAAGCCAACTGAAGAGTCGAGACCACTGCTCAAATAATAAATGATACTTTGTCTCAAGAATTTGTATAATTTTTGTAAAATAAAAAAGTTCGAGATGAACCGCTATGTCTGGTTTTATCTCATAATTGAGAAAATCAGGAGTTTAGATTAAAACCGTTTATGAATTTCTTTCACACAATAACAGTTTTCAATTCATGTTCAAGTTTTGAAATTGTACACCAGGAAAGTGAAAGTTGATACCAAAACTGGGAAAACATACAGTGGCGAGAAGTGGTGAGTGTACCTTTGTTCAGCGATTCATAACTTTCTTTAAGCTCGTCCAAATTTCATAAACTTTTTTGCAAAATGTAAAAAAAGTCTTCAGTGACACACTCATAAGTTTTTTGAACGTCAAACGTTTTCAGAATTTTCAGAGTACATTCAGATGTAGACGTCACCCGAAAATTTTTTTAAAAACTTTTTCAAAGTTGGTCCCTTCAGGCTGTTTTTTGGATATGATGTGTCTCACAACCTCAATAGTTATAATGGAAAGTTTGGTGCACTTTGAACGACGGGCTCTCAAGTTGTGATGCTCCGAGCCAAAAAGGTATAGTTTTTCTCGTTGGCTATAACTCAGCTGAAAATAGTTCAAATGAGCTCAGAATTTCACAAAAGATGCGTTTCAAGTTAATCTACAGTGTTGTATAAACATTTTTTAAATTTGGAAAAAAAAAATTTTTTCGTCCAGTTCAACTGTTTTCCTTAAAAATTTTATGTACTAGACCAAAAAAAAAATCTTTTCCAAAATATTACATTTTTATGCAAAAATGTGAACTAACNTTACAGTGTTGTATAAACATTTTTTAAATTTGAAAAAAAAAATTTTTTCGTCCAGTTCAACTGTTTTCCTTAAAAATTTTATGTACTAGACCAAAAAAAAAATCTTTTCCAAAATATTACATTTTTATGCAAAAATGTGAACTAACTAGAAAAGCATGTTTTGTGAAATTCTGAGCTCATTTGAACTGTTTTCAGCCGAGTTATAGCCAACGAGAAAAATCATACCTTTTCGGCTCGGAGCATCATAATTTGAGAGCCCGTCGTTCAAAGTGCACCAAACTTTCCATTATAACTATTGAGGCTGTGAGACACATCATATCCAAAAAACAGCCTGAAGGGACCAACTTAGAAAAAGTTTTTAAAAAAATTTCCGGGTGACGTCTACATCTGAAAGTACTCTGAAAATTCTGAAAACGTTTGACGTTCAAAAAACTTATGAGTGTGTTACTGAAGACTTTTTCTACATTTTGCAAAAAAGTTTATGAAATTTGGACAAGCTTAAAGAAAGTTATGAATCGCTGAACAAAGGTACACTCACCACTTCTCGCCACTGTAAAGGGAGACTTCATGAAGTAGATGTCACCTTTGGGTTCATCAAAATGACGGCGTTTGACACAGAAGTGACGAGACGGGTACTTTTGACGTTTACCTCAACTTTCATTTCTTCATTCCATTTTTTTCAGTTTAATAATAATAATAATAATAATTTTATTGATTCAGGACTATCAGTCACTTATAAAATCAATGTGTTACAAATAAAAATAAGAGTTAGAAATTATGATGGTTTAAAAATAAGAAAGNTGGCTCGGAGCATCATAATTTGAGAGCCCGTCGTTCAAAGTGCACCAAACTTTCCATTATAACTATTGAGGCTGTGAGACACATCATATCCAAAAAACAGCCTGAAGGGACCAACTTAGAAAAAGTTTTTTAAAAAATTTCCGGGTGACGTCTACATCTGAAAGTACTCTGAAAATTCTGAAAACGTTTGACGTTCAAAAAACTTATGAGTGTGTTACTGAAGACTTTTTCTACATTTTGCAAAAAAGTTTATGAAATTTGGACAAGCTTAAAGAAAGTTATGAATCGCTGAACAAAGGTACACTCACCACTTCTCGCCACTGTATGTATAAAATGTGGATAGTACACATTCCTATCAGCTGACTCATCCACTCAATTGTGACCACTTGATGATGAATCGCTTCCGCTGGAAAACCTTCAGCGCCCGAGCAGTTGTTTTGGACTTCGAAACAGTTGTTCAATGACCGACTTCTCCGTTTTTTCGAAACGACCTCTTTATTTTCCTCGGGTTTCGACCAAAAATCCTCGTTGATGATTCCCATCTCTCAGTCTCTCTCCATCTCTGTCTCTGTCAGTCACTAATTTTTGAACTTTGAACATTGCAAAGTGAACCTCTCTGCAGCCTTCAGACACTGGCTATTTTAAAAGTGTACATCAACACACACTCCAGCAAAAAAACGCTAACCAGAATAGGAAACACCATAACTCATTTCAGAAATCGAATTGCTTCTGATCTTCCATTTTTAATGTGTAGCTGGTTAATGGAATTCCTCAATGTGATGTCAGAATCTAACACTGATGTCATTCCAAAATTAGAAAATCTTGTAGGTGTCGAGGGCGCATTGCAAAGGTCAGCAAACAGGAACAGGAATATTCAAATCATGAGAACTTGATTCGCAACAACTCGTGAGAACCAAACTTTCCAAACTGTATGCATACATAATCGTGAGATTTACGGAAACCTGTGTGGGCGAATGAAATGTGTTTTGTTTCTTTTTCAAACATCACTGACATCAAAAATCGACTGGAAATCAGGCAGCCAAAGGGGTCATGTTTCGTTTGCATGAATTAAGAATCTAGGATTCAGAATTCAGAAGACAAAAGCAAGGAATCAGAATTCCCAATTTCTGGTTTCTGCGTTGCTCTCGGATCAAATTACACAACGCTTCAGGAAATGAGAAGGGAAGGTTTTTGGTGACATGATGATCTCATGTTTTCTGGAAAAGAGCGGGGTGACTGAAATAACTCGGGAAAGTTCTAGAAGCATGATTATGTTATGACGGAAGCTTGAAACGCCTGAAAAACTGAACTTTCTCTATTATAGACATGTGAAGTTTTGGAGAAAGAAAAAATTACCAAAATGAGGCCTTCTAGTAGATTCCAAAACCCTGAAGCCGAAGAAAAAGTCTGACGATAAAATTTGGTTTCTGAAAACAATACGATGTTTTGAAATACGGTCAACTTTTGTTATTAGCTTGAAACTTCTCAAAAAAAGATTTTGCGAGTTTCACTTATTCCACTTGGTTCCTCGAGTAGACCAATAATTTTTGAAATGTTAGAAACCAAATTTTCAAAATCTTGTTATGTTTGAGTTTCCAAATTAGGATTACGGTAGCAACGTATGACTAAGAAACCAGATCTCCATGTTTTCATGATTTTTGATGCTCCGACAGAGCAAGCTTTGTTTAATCTGACGTTTTCTCAGTTTCGAAACAATACGATATTCAGTAACGCTTTGTTGTTCTGACTCAGTTCTTGTTTCCGATGCATTCTCAAACTTTGATCATCCTTCCAGTTTTTGGTATGCAGACTAATGTTCAGTATGGTATATGACAAAACGGGGGAGGCATAACCGGTCCATCACGTCATGTGACACAGAAATTCACGGAAAACATCAAGTTCATCGATGAGTCAAAGCATGGCCTCCGATCAAATTCCATTGTGTTAGTCAATGTGTGTTACAACCTTCGAAAGTTTTCGAAATCGTGGCTGCTGGCCGATGGGATCAACATCGGCGCGGGGGATTTTTCGTGAAAAATCAACTTCTATTTTGCAATGAGCAGGTTTATTCAACTAGCGATTCGCGATTATGTATGCGGGGGAAAAGGATGGCGGAGGCGAAAAGTCACGTTGTCAACTGACAGAATAGGATCACAACTGAATCATGGAAAGAGAATACGGAAAGTTTCAGGAAATAAGTAAGGAAGCGAAAGTTTTGAACTCACACAAGACAATGATAATTAGAATGTGACGAAACGGCGAGTGGAAAGATAAGACGCGAGAAATGTACAAAAATTAGTCCTCGTCTTGCTCAATGGACAGGGCTTTGATGCGGAGGCGCAGTGGTTTCTTCTTCTTGCGGTCGACGATCTGGATGCAAGAATCGTGCACATGGATGCCGAGACGGAGACGGTTTTCAGTGATGACATCGTCTTTGGCGAATGCTCCCAAGTGGGTGATGATCTCATCATCAATGGTGGCGGAGAGTTGATTGACATGGACCTGTAATAATTGTATTGTAGCTTGAAAACGTTCAGACAGAATTTTGGAGTTGTTCCAAGTATGCTGGAAACACAATAACCTGGAGAATGGAAAAGCAAAAAATAGCCCTCTGAAAATTTCGAGGTGAGCACCAATTCAAATGATTTTCAAAGTTTGGAAGCGGTCAGCGGTCTTGTCTTACTGGGAAGTGGTGCAAAAAAAGGCATGACACTTCGAATGGGTACTAATGGAGAGAAAAGTTTTTGAATCATATTATCGCATTTTCAAAAACTGCTGATGGCCTCTAGAAGTGAAGTTATGATATTCGCTTCATGTGCATGCAACAAGTCAGTCACTCAAATAACCAAAGCCACCATAGTTCAAAACTTGGTTACTAGAGGTTGAGAACAGTTTCGCTAACAAAAAGAAGCCATAATACATTTCAAAATGTGCTATTCGATATTTCTTCGAATCTTTACTATGCCTATTGAAAACGTGTAAGATTTGAATATTTCCGAACTTCCATCTGAACTTCGATCGAACCTCCGAACTTTAAAAATTTATTTCCACTTTTCTGTTTTCATGACTTGAGAATCAGAGAAAGCTTCAATGCTTGAAAAATTTTTCTCTAGACTTTCTCTATGAAAAAATCTTACCGAAACCATCGAAATCTTCTCATTTGCCGGAGACAAGAATTTGAACGTTGCCGCATTGTGCTCTGGCATATTTGTCTCAAGATCATCTCCTGGAGACCTCATCAGATCGTTGATTTCACGTCGAATGATGCCGAGTTTCTCTCCAAGATCAATGCTGAAAACCAACAATTGACAGAGTACAGTCTGGATTTTAACTCACTTTGTCAAGGACCCATTGATCTGCAAGGTCTCCTTAATTACATTTCCAGAAAGCGCAATGTTTCTCAATACAACCATGAAGAGGTTTGCCTGAAAACAAGGTGTGTGCTCAGTGACACTATGACGAATTCGGGTACCTGTTTGGCCATAGTGTGTCTGAAGGTGCGGTCATTGATGGCTGGCTCATCGATAGTGATGGCTTCATCGGCATACTCTGGCAGGCCGAATGGATCATCGCTCGTCATTTCGGTGTAGTCAAACACGGCCTCGTCCTCAACCGAAGTGGCGATGGAAGCGATTTCGTCGAGCATTGGTGAGCTATCTGGAATGGAAGGAATATGCTTCGACGTTTTTTTTTGTGTCTTGACAACTGTTGGCTAGTTATAAACTTGTTTTTCTGAACAAATTTCTAATCTGTATTTGGAACAAAAGAATGGTTCTTGACTGAAGATTTCTTGGTTGCTACAGCTAAAATGTTCCCTATTATCTGGGTCAAAGTGGATTCAAGGCTCCAAGCTCAGATACTCTAACTGAATTTCTTTGCAAAAGCTTTGACTCGAATAGGATTCCATCAATGTTATTTAAGATTCTGAATCCGTGAGCTCTATTCTACCTTCACCCAAATGTTAAGAAAAGCTTCATCCAAATGAGTCAAGAAATTTCCTTTTTAGTCAGAGGTCCTATCAGAAACCTCTTGTAATAGTGAAATCTGAGATCTATCATCCAAGATAACTTTCGAAATCTTACCATTCCCGACAATTCCTCTTGGGAACTCTGGAAACTCTTCTGGGGTGGCTGTCTGATTGATTCTGCGCTGAGGCTCATTGATAACCTTGATCTCATTGACATTTGTATACGAGGCTGCATTAGTCATGGACTTGGTGCTGGCGATATCTGAAAAATCAAACTTGAAACTTTCCACTTTCTTTGCCATTGGTGTATAATCCAACACCTTGTTAACACCGTGTTCTATGTTTCAAGCGAAAACTGCTACTTTCCGCGGACAAAAACACCGCGGCGGCGCTTCGGCGAGCCCGCGCAAAAGCCCGTGCTAATATTTTCATAAGCGTACAGTCACCCCGCGGTTCGGTATTCTTGAATGCCGATGTTGACCGGATGCTTATGTTTCCCCCCTCATCATCTCTTGCTCTCTCCCCCTCTCTCAACTCATTTCTACCGTCCGGTTGCCTATTTTGAAAAGCTTACAATCTAATGAGCACTTGGGGCAGTGACTGTTTGTTTATGGTCAGACAACAGTGTTATGCCCGATGAAAAAAGAAAAATAGACTTTGTTTGACTGAATGGGTCAAGTGCTAGGAGGCCCACCTATGAGCGAAATCGACGAGGAAGAGACACGGCCGAGCCGGTGAGCCGCCTTGTCCCAGGACTGGACAACAATTTTCATGAAGTTCTTTCCCTTTGATCTACGTGTTCAGGTTCTCATTTGTGGATACATAGCCGCTCACTTTTGAAAAAACGTGTTCTTGCGTGAGCTCTTTTCAGTTTATTGTGTTGGATTATGTTTCACGGCGAACTTTCTATTCATTGCCTTTTGTGGAAAAAAAATGTTGGGCGTCATTCGCTAACTATACATGCCGGTACTTTCTAAAGGTTGCAGGCTTATAGATCATGGTGAATTCATGCCTTCCTTCTTCTCGAAAACATTTTTTACGGTTTTTCCAGTTGAATCTGGGTCAAGATAAAATGGAGCCCAGAGATTCGGAATCTGAAATGAAAATCAGCCATATTCTAACGTGATGTGAGTAATGACCTGGCAAAGTTATCCCTATGGTTAATAATGATTAAATTAATATCCTAAACGCTACGGACACGTTCATATTTTTTTTCAAAATTTCAAACCAACAGGATTGTTTTTTCTTTTACCTGGATTATCAACTGAATGAGCTGGGGAATCTCCATTTGTTGGGAAACGAGTGTTTTCTTATGTTTCCTTCTTTCCTTATCTCTTTAAAACTTTATCATTGATCCCATATCTATCTCATTTTGCTGTGCGGACCCTCAGCACATCCCCATCGAAGTTAAGTACACTTCTTCAACTCTCACGGATAACCCAAAAAATCCCATAAAGGAAATAGTGAAAATGAAGGTAGTCCCTTTTCAAAGGTGTTTCTCGACCACTACAAACAAGCTGATGATTTTTAAGTGGGGTCAGTTTTTTGTTCAATTTGAGTCATTTTCCTGGATTAGTAGAAGAGCCTATAAGTTTAGTGGTGAAAATTTTTACCCATTCAAAGACGGGTGAATTCTTTGGATTTCTCCTGTTTCCCTCTCCAATCATTTGTTCAATAACTTGATCACTGATCCCATATCCATTTCATTCCTCTCGCTCTGCAACCTCTCAACTCAACCCCATGAAAGTTCATTCCACTTTTTCAACTCCCACGGATAACCCAAAAAAAAAACACACACACACATACACTTGTCTGACATAAAGTGTGGTAGAGATTTCGCAAAGAGTAAATACTCCCGGGAAGACACTTGACACGCTACAAGGCTTATTATGGTGGCCTACGAGATATATTTGTCCGCCCATTGCTATCCCCCCCCCCCCACCTTTTTTGTCGTGATTTTTCTCTTTGATAACCTTTTCAGCTATNCGGGAAGCGAGTTCCAGCTAGATATAACACGAAGAGTGAGAAATTGAGCAGAAAGTTTTGAAGCGTTTTTCAATGAACAGCGAATGTAATATGGATGGCGTCTTAGATGATTATGATGAAACGGGACATTTGCTTTCAAACTTTTTTATTTCCAGACTTCATCTCAACCAGGCCACTTACTCTTCATACCGAATACATCCGAGACCCGTCAACATTCCTCCCAGAAACAATGAATCGTCCACCTCGAAATGGTGGTTTTACGCTCTTGGTGGTGACAGCCCTCGTTATATTATACCTGATTTAGGTTTTGAAACGGACATTCTTCAAATCGCCATGTCAAGACCACCCCGTTACTCGAATGAAATCAGATCCCCGCTCTTCTTCTTTGCATTGTTTTTTCTTCATCTCATTCCATTTCATTTCGTTTCATTCGCAATGACAAAGAGATTTGCCTTCATTTTTATTCGGAAGAGTGGGACCACGGACATTGAAACATGCACACACAAACACAACAGCAACAACACTGACTCAAAAATCGTGTCAATTGAATTATGTGGTGCCGGGTGCATCGTATGTATATCATTGCTGATGGGGCACTGCTTGCTTCCTCTTTCTCAAATGTGTAAAGTATTCGGAAATCATCAATTTGATTTGAAAATGATTTTGATAGTGAGATAGATATAACGATAGGTGGGATCAAGAGAGAGAGTCAGAGATTCCTGGCTCCCACAAGAAGATAATAGAAAACATGATCCACTCACATGATGATTTCGTAGGAGCGAAAGTGTGTAAGCCCACTAATTGGTGGTCCAGGAAGAGCCACCATCTAAAGTTTTATGCAAATCTTGCACTTTTCACCACTTCTTTTTTTTTCTCTTCTCGTCTCATCAGAAGACGTTTCAAGTAGGTGTGAAAAGCTTAGTTAGCCTTCGAGCATTTTTGTTTATTTTGTGTTTCATTTTTGTCTTCTTTTTATGTTTACTTTCAAGTTTCTACTTCCCACTCGTTTTTTCTCATGTTTTACGCATGTTCCGCGTATCCATTTCATTGAGCTATCAAGTTACTCTTCGAGTATTTTTTTTCTCCTGGGCACCGACAATGAAAAAACTTTCAACTTTTTTATCTTACATGTGGCTTTTGTGACGATGTGACAGATGCATAATTGCAGAGAGGCCAATGATAAAAGAGAGTCAAAGAGATTGACCAGGCAGATGTCAGAACCCTTTTTATTGTTTTTTATCTCTTCGCTCAAGCTCTCTGTCTCCATCTCTCCCTTTCTCTTGAGACTATTGTTTCAA
The DNA here is from genome assembly GCA_900536305.3 of Caenorhabditis sp. 40 LS-2015. Classification (NCBI taxonomy): domain Eukaryota; kingdom Metazoa; phylum Nematoda; class Chromadorea; order Rhabditida; family Rhabditidae; genus Caenorhabditis; species Caenorhabditis tribulationis. The sequence continues at coordinate 31,098 of LR544041.1, forward strand.
ATCCAAATCCTTCCCATCGAATTGTTCTTTTCGCCTCATCCTCTTGTTCTTTGCCAATTCAATCTTTTCGAATCAAATCCCAAAAAGTTACACAATTTCGTTGTCCACACGGGAGGGGATAAAAACACAAGGACATCACGTTGTGTGTTGTAAGTGTAATTTCGGAATGTCCCTATTCCCATCATCACTTTTTTGAACGGCTTCCTACGACATTGAGTGAGAAGTGGATTTTCATTGAGTTCGTTCATTCGGTTCTAGCGGATGTCTGATAAGAACATTCTTGAAAATTGATTGATTTCATGGTCATGGGATTATTTCAGACATCTAACTTCAACATCTAAACTTTGTCCGTCATTCTTGAAGTTCATGAATTTGTCTCAAAAAATATCTGCGATTACTTGAACAGGAAATTCCAAACATTTTTGAAATCTAATTTTCCAAACTCAATTCTAAACTTATTTTTGATTGCATTCACTGTCATCATTGAATAATTGTTCAACTAGAAATCTACAAAGTCACAGTTTCAGAACCCACCGATTTTCTTGTTTATTCTTGTTATGTAATCCCCTAACAACATGATCCTCTTCCATAGCGTCTGTATCCACTAATTAGATTATGAGAAATCTGATCCAATCTAACAAAGTTGCTCCACTGATTGTCTAATAATCGAAACCAGACCACCACAGTCATCGTCTCCCCCCTCGATGAAAAGTGACACCTCTCGCTAATTGACTAATTGGATATCATTGTCATCTGCTTTGGTGTATTCAACACCTCCACTCCTCTTCTCCCTATCGCCAGACGGCTGGACAGGTGGTGGTCCAGGTACCACACCCCAATAAACTTCTTCTAGGTGGCGCAGTCAGATGAACAGAGACCTTTTGAAACGAAGATTGGGTTATCAATTGTCACTTTCGGGATATGTGAGTGTTGTGAGTGATACGCATATGAATATAACCTATATCTTCATTTTATCTCAGGTTTCATGTTCGTGTTGTTTCCGATTCCTTGTGAACTTCTTGACAAGATTTTGAAGGTTTGAAAATACAAAAGGATTCAGTGAAATTCCAAAAAGATCAGCTGGAAGATTCTGTTGGATTCCAAATAATCCCGTTCAAGGAAAACTCTAGTCTAATTTTTAGTCTCTGGCCCAACTTTTTAGTGCTCCTTCCCTGACCTAGCTTTCTAAATAACTACTGTTTGCCCATTCTTTTCAAGTGTGTAAATCTCTCAAGACCAAACAAAAAACAAATTACTACCTTCGTTCAAACTAACTCCTTTTTCCGAAACCCTCCGTCTTCATAACTCAAAGCCAGGTCACTCATAAAAACGTCTTGGCCATTCTCTTTCCTTTTTTTGGGTCTTCTAATCCGTTTCTCCTTCTGTTGCAAATATTTATGTTCTTCCTCCACCCCGATGGTGTCTTTTTTAACTGCTGTCGTCGCCCGCCATGACTGAAGAAACCGCACTCCACCACCACCGAATTGCAAATGACCCCCCGTCTTCTTCTTATTCTTCTTCTGTTTCGACACCCCACACCGATCCTAAATATCTTCTCCGCCACACTGTCAGCTGTTGTTTTATGATTGTTTTGTGGTTACTCTTTTTTGCCGATGGACCCCCAACCCGCCAAGTATCTATCACTATCACACCTTGGTTGATAGGTAGAGGAACGTGTCAACGTTGGTCTTCATTTGCTACGAACCTGTTTTTTTTTTGTTTCAAAAGGTGTCAAAAATAAAAGCTAAATGAGAGACAATATTTCAAAAAAAGGACGACTAGTGGAGGTGACAGCTAGCATTCCTATTTTCTTCATTCCTGCTTCTTCTCCTTTCCTAGATAGTACACCTAATACTAAAGGTGTTATGAGGTTGAGCACCATACAAGCTCTTGACTATATTGACCAATGGAATTATGACACGGGCAAGCCCTTCTTCGTCTTCCTTTTCCCGCTCAATCGTTCGGTTCGCATGTTGTCATACTCGACCTCGGTATGGATGGTGTATGTTCCCAAAAAGGACCACTCCCCCCTATTCCCTCCGCGCGTCTCAAAATTTATGAACTGATTTTATCGGATGGAAGGCATCCGATTCTATGTGATGATTCCATGATTCCACCCTCTCGATCCGTTCCTAATCCTAGCCGAGACGTTTTATGGCCCCCTTCTTTGGTGTCCATGTTTCCAACCATATTGTGTGCACTAGTAGATCAAATTATATTTTACAACCAGGACACTCCATCTGTCAATAAAGACATATTTCTTTTGTAATTAGCGCGCGCCGCTATCTCATTCTTATTATGGCTATTATTCTGCATTATCACGGTTAACATATAATCAAGTTGTGCTGATTACGATACGCTCATTAGCACAGCTCATGAAAACTGTATACTCACTTTTGTAGAGATTTCCTAGGTCGACTAACCTCAACAAAAATAGACTGGCATTCACAACAAGCCAATCACATTAGATTTCTCTCAACGACCCATGATTTGTCATCGCTTCTGGGGGGCGTTTCGAATTTCAAGTGACTGGTTTTTGGAAATCGGGGAGGGTTTTGGTTACTGGTTGAATTTGATGGTCATTTTTTTTCATTAGTGGAAATCCTTTTGAAGAAATGAAACCAAAAGATGAGCAAATTGAAGTCTGAAGGGATTCAAGAATCTAGTCAGAAACGTTCAAACATCCTCATTTTTCATTACGGAAAACAATCATTTCTCAAATCCACACATATATCCGTTCGGGTGCTCCTTCTCCTTGCCACCCTCACATACTTTATACTCAATGTAATACGGGCACAAAAGATACGGAGGGTGTCAAGAGACGACGCAACAAATGTTATTCTCTAGATCTTCCGGAACGCTTCAATATTGATATGAAGAAGTCTCTCTGGAGCTCGGCGAATGTCAGAAATCCGGCTGTGTTTTTATTTTTCGTTTCGAGTTTTCAAAAAAGAAAAAGTAACCCTCGAAAAAGAGTGTTTCGGAATGTATCTTTCCACATCAAAAGACTCGACACAGAGAAGAAGACTGACTCGTATTCAAATGTAATTTTTCATTCTTCTCAAACACTGATGACCTCCGCCATCGGGGTTGTCTCATCCCTCCACCCTCTTAGTTGGCAACTCACAAGTCCCACTTTTTCTTCGAATCCTCACATGGTAATATTCAATTTTTTTCAAATCCAAAGACCGATATATGTTTTTTTCTATGTTTTCTTTTTCCATGTAGCCAAGGACACCTCCGTCTACAATTTTCCCGCCTTTTGTTCCTCGCCGAAAACGCATATGTAACCTTCACAGAAGCTGTGATGACTAATTCTCGTGTCCCGGACAGGTGACCAATTTTTTTGAAAAATGGATGTCTAATTATACAGAAAAACTTTTTTTTCGCTTCTTTTTTTGATAGATCTAGTGTTTCAATTGTGCGCCATATTGCAGACAGATGTTTCAATTTTTCGAACGCCGTCTGGCTCTTTTCACTTTTTATTGTGACCCCTTTTTGCATAAATTAAGTTTTGCGAGTGCTCTTTTGAATCGAAAGGGATGACATTTTCCGCTTGTTGTAATTCCTGAGGTTCGAAATAATTGACTGTGTAATACAGTAACACTTTGTAGTATGCGTCATTTTTTTCATACTGTAATGCTTTTCGATTTGCTCTAATGATCTCTACTTTTCTTTTCTTGGGCTTTCAAAAATATCCATCTACCTATTCATCACTCTTTTCAAACTGCGGAAGAAGCTCATAAACTTGAAAACCCTTTCCTTTTTTTTTCCAGAAAAAAGTTGGCTTTGCTCTTGTGCTCTTCCCCGCCTTTCCCGTCAATTGAATTGTCGTGATTTGGAGCAAATCTGGCATTGAAAAAAGCGAAAGCTAGCCCTTTCAACCCAAAACTATCACTTTCTTCTTTCCGACAGATGGGATTCATGGGGAGGGAGGGGAGGAGGGAAATGCACATCCATGGGATTAGAAAAAGTTTTATGTGGTAGAAGAGAAGCGCATCAGATTGGTATTTCGGTATTATCTCTCGCTTTGATCATCGAGTTTTTGGGCAGTTTTCGTGACTGCCAATCCGCTCTCAAAACACACCCTTTCTCAAGTACCCAACCGCTCTTTTCTCTACGCTTAAGCGTTCCTCTAATCCAACTTGTCAGATTGAAATGTGATCCTATCTTTTTTTCGTTCGTTCTCCCCCAAAGACACATCCCCCATATTCTCAATTCAATACCGTCCGAATTCGTTGTCCCTTTTCATTTCGATTCTCACTTGCCGTCATCTCGGCTGTTCGTCTCCTCACCGCAGGTGGTCCAGCTGGCATATTTATTCCGCCTCCCTTTATTGGACACTGGACTATATCGTTTGATGGAAAAGTGTGCATGTGAACACTAAATGATTGTTCGCTTTTCCGGAGTGCATAATTTGGTTGTCATCGGTCTAGGTCGACGAGGTAATAGGATCCTAACGTTTTCTCCTAACAAATTGATTCTGAACTCTGTGGTGGAGATTTAGAATCCCGCGCAGATAAAGAAATTCTTGCAGTTTTTTGGTCCAGACCAGCTTGAGTTATTTAGATCTACCGTACCCTACTGTTTTTTTTTTCTTCCCTGTGAGTTCTTCGTTATGTCATTTCTAGCATGAAAGAAGCTCCAATTTGAAAGACCCACCCATAGTATCTTCTCTCTCCTTTGTAACAACCCCCACCAGAAACCATAAAAGTAGCGTTGTTATTCATGAGACCCATTTGGTATGTATGGGATTCCGGGGATATTGAGATGGCTCCAATGACTTTGTCGGCAGCCGAGTGGGCGCATCTTTTGGCAATCATCCAAACTTTTAGAATCCAGCGTTTTCCCTTTCCACTTCCTCTATTTGTCGAGAGTTTGTTTCTAAAGTTTATTGCTCGTTTTCTTCATGATAGTTTACTCACCACCCTCTAACCCTATTTCTAACGCAAAACGCCTTATCACGTTTTCTTAGCGTCTTGGTTTCGGCGAGACTAACAAACCTTGAAATTCGACTATGGTTCATTAAACGCACAGAGAGTGAGAATAGACAGTGTCTTTATGCATTCTAGGGTCAACAATCCAGCTGAAGGAGATTCTCTTCATTCCAGAAGTATTCCGCTTGGGATGCGGCAAAAAGTGCGGATCATTCATGCCTACTGTAATTCGAACAAAAACGATAATTATACGCGGATCCCCTCTATTATCCTATTAAGTGTACTTTGTAACTCTAGTGGAAAAGTGAGACGCCTATTTTTTTTCTTCCTTTTCAGGAAACTTTGGTTATCGTATAGTAATGTTCTCTCAAGCCATGAACCTCGAAAACCTCTGTCGGTATCTACCTCTTACCCTAATGTTTGTCATGCCAACAGTTGTGGGGCTGAAGTTGAAGAAGCATAGGGGTCACAGTGTTTGGTTTGCTTTTTTCGTGCCTTTTCTTTATTCCCTGCCGAGAAGAGTCGAGCTATCAACTTTTTTATAGGTTCTGAAAAAAGAAAGAAAAACATTTGGAATGTTTCTTTTTTTCCATCTATTTTTGAGCAAACAGTATCCATTCCCACGAATTAGGATTATAATTATTCGGCTTCTGACAAATCTTCTGAGCAAACACAGCTCAGGTCCCAGTGACGAACTCTCAATGTTTTGATTCAAGTTTTCCAAAAGAATAAACATAAACAAACAACGTCACAGAGTTACAGTAAGATGTCATTTTATTTTCATGGAATATCGAAAAACGATGGCAAACAGAAAAACGTCGAGAATAGAAATAGAAAGTTCTCAATTTCACTTCATGAGCATCTTTTTGAGTTGTTTCGCCATTACAAGAAAAGAAGGTCAAACTTTTTTTGTTCTCCGAATGTTTGCTGAGCAAACTGCCAGCTTCTTCTAATTCCACCATAAACACGAGTCAACTGTTCATGTCAAGCAAAAAAACTTGCCAAAATTCTAACTTTTTTCCTACTACTAGCTGTCTCCATCTCTACCAAAGAAGGTACATAGAAATTTCTGACTCATGTTACGATTTCTTTTTTTGACATCTTGCTATCGAGAACACAATTTCATCACCAATTCTATACGTATACACTACTAGCCTACTTTTCTGGATAACTTATATGTAAGGAATTTACTTATTGTATACTTCTTTGAAAGTACAACTGCATGGTTTTGTCATCAATCACTTTCCGCAAGTTAGAGTCACAACACTATACTGTTTCTATTTCTATCTCTCACTTTCACTTCCGTCGTTTTCATATAGTCTTATTTCTGAAGATATCTGTGTTAGGAAAATTCGAGTATAGTTACCAAAAGTTGACAGACTCTAGCAAGTAATGCCCCTAACAATGATTTTAAAAAACTTTGATTTCGAACATTTAGGTCATTCTAAATATATGCAGTTTGAGAACTTTCTTCCAAAACTGACACCTACCTTGTTCGCTCTAATAGGCTGGCACCCTTTTCCAGTTAATTTTACCGAATTTATCTCAATTCTCATCTCATATGTAGAATAGTGGTCCGTTCACGTTGTGTCTAACAATGTGTTTTTTGATGACATCTCAAACCTGCTACAGAACCTCAGATAAATGTGATCGAAGTAACCGTAAAAAGTGCAAATGTATTAGAGAAAATACGGTATATAGAGCGAAACAGTGATACCGACCAGTCTGCCTTTTAGAGCAAATATCTTCACTTCTGGAATTTTGCTTACAATTATATGTTGAATTAGTATGCTCAAAGAACCAGCATTTTTTTCATATTCCATATAAGATCGAAATTGTAGAAAACCAATTTGAGTATATGTTGGCCTTCCTGAACTTGCATTCCATTTCCAAAAATTCGAATCGTTCAATCTTACATAAATTTTATAAACCGCCTCCATATTTCTATTTTTTATGATGTGCATCGTCATGATACCTTCTCTGAAATTGCTATAAAAGCGACACGATTTCCTTCAAATTCTCATTCTTTCAGATTCTCCATGAGTGAGAAGAAGTCTCCGTTTCTCTCGTTATTTCGCCGAAAGAAGCAGCGAGTGACTGAGGATGTGCCCCAATCTGGAGTGCTGTCGCCAGTGAAGAAAAATGTGAGTTTTATGGCATTTATCCATGCGGACCCTCCTTCCGGAAAAAGAAACATGAAGCATGACAATAGCGTGTGACTTCTTCTTGTCACGCCAAACACCACCACCCCCTTGCCAATATCCAAAGAGATATAGGCTGATGTCCCCCTGGGATCAGGCCTCCTGGAAAACATAGAGGTTTTCAACAAGTGCCCCTTTCTTCACGGCGGCTCCCCGCCTTTACACCACTTGTTGCCATTTCTCTTTCATCTTTCATAACACAACAAGAACTGAACTAGCAGTAGTTTCTTCGAAGTTTTTTTTTGGTGCTGTCTCTCGGCTTTTTCTAGTTCTTTTTTTTCTTGCTCATCCTTTTTCTCAAGTAGTCACCCTTAGACTTAAGCTCTTTGTAAACAGTGTAAACAACTCTGCACTTTAAGAATCTGATTTTCTTCCCCATTTCAGGACAAAGAGAAAACTGGAAAGGAAAACAAAGGTATTGTGAACAGCAACACGATGCCTGCTGATATGGATGGAGGCAAGAAGAACAAGAAGACTAAGGCGAAGAATGGAAAGGATTTTGGAAAGGTTTGTGCATGATTCTCGACCCATTATAAAATTGAACGAAACTGAATCTAATTTTTCTGTAGGCTATTATATTTTTTGAAAGAGTCTCACAGAATACTCAAAACGAACTAAGAAAACATCGAGTTATTTCAGTCACTATCGATGGATGTTCTCCTGGAAGACGAAGCAGCTGCACTTGTCGAGGCGCTCGAAACATTTGGTGATGAGAAACCAACAGTTGCCAGAAGTATTCCGAAGCATGCTCGAGTCGTCAAAAAAGAGGACACCTCGATGAAGAACTGCATTTTCGAGAAAGAAGTACGTCGAACTGCCCCATTTTTTGATGGCTTCGAATGAATTGCGCTCAAAAAAAAACTTTTTTTTATAGGTTTACGATACAATGCTGAGTGATTCGTTGCGAGTGTGTGAAATGCTCCAATCGCATTTGGACGATTGCATCGTTTCCGTCAGAGCAAAGAGTCCGGAGCCAACCTCGTCGTACTCGCTGGATGGAAGGGATTCGGGACGTGGAGCATCATCACCATCGTCGACCATGTCTTCTACCACCAGCCCGGGGCTCAGAAGAATCGCCAAAGAGACGCATATGTAGAATGGCAGTTTTTCTCTTCAATTATACTCGACAACTCTCATTTCATTCCAACCTCTTTTTTGACTGCTGTAACTTTCTGCTATTCTACAAACTTTACTCCTTTTCGGGTTCACAATCCCAGCTTTGACACCTTTCTTAGTAGTACTCTCAGTAATTTTGACTTTGTCTCCCTATTTTCTATTTTCAGCTCACTCTAGCTTTCACCACTGCAATATACCAAAAAAACATTGACCAATCTACAAAAATACTCCGCATGATAAATGTATTTAGATCTACAACCATATGTAGTACAGGTTCCCCATTTCCATTTTCTGTCTTCACCCCTTTTCTCTTCTCTCTTGCAATTCCTATTCTTCCAACTGTAATAAATTCATTGAAAATAGTGATCCGCGCAAGTTAGTTGTGTTTTACCTTCCGGACACGGCCTATGACTCATGCTCCCCGTCAGCCGCAGACACACTTGAAATACGTCGACTGACGTGTGCTTTCTATGCCATTGAACATCTGATCGCAATCATTGCTCGGTTGAGGAAAGAGGAAAAAAATGGAACAGGAAACCAGCCACCGCCACCCGCAACCCGACAAAACGGTGATTAATTTGTTTGAAAAGAGTCTAAAGAGGAAAATCTCGAGTGATTCGCATGAACTGAATACAAAGTACAGTGTTGTTTCAGAACTGGTACCCTGAAAAGTGACGTGGATTCGAAAAAGCCTTCTGATCTTATCATCCCGCTTTGTTCTTTGAAACATTCCCCGACAATCACGTCGCACCAAAAATGCGCATTTTGTTTGTCGATGTTTTCGAACAACAGTGATCGGATGTACTCGGGACAAAATGAGGAGAAAGATGAAGAGATGAGAACAAGGAGGGCGAAAAATGGAGATGGAATGTTGTTTGTTGTTCTAGTGGTTTTTCACTTTCAACGACTGAGCTGAGTATTATTAGCTTCGAAAGAGCTCTAGACAGGTTTTTGAATAAGACAATTGATTATGAAATTTTGGGTAATGTTGAAATTCTTGACCGGATCTGATGTCGGGAAGATTTAGAACTTGAAATTAGGGTAGTGAAACCGGTCAACTCTTTTTTTGAATTATTTTGTGTTTGACTTGGATAAATTTATGCTTGCACAGAGTCAGACCCAATTTTTAAATGAAATGATCAAGGTATACAGATCTGCAAGCACAACCCTCCATCTTTTTTCATACGGTCCATTGGTAGAATACATAGTTTTTCACCTACAGTTAGCTTTCCCAGCACTTTTCTATTTCATCAGATGACCTAATTTGAATTCGAAATATCACATTTCGAAAGAAAACTTCCTGTTCCTGTTCCTGTTCGCGTCTTCCTCAGTTCAATGAGCTTTAACACTTTCGGCATATTTGGCGGCTTCCTTCTTCCCCGTTGCTTCATCTTTTCCTCCCTACCCATCAGTTTTAGTGCCCCCCAGTGCGAACCGAAATCGAAAAACAAACGACACAGTGCCGAACAATGCTTCTTCCTTTAGTCATTGCGCCAATTAAAAACATTCGGGGCGCCGAAATAGTGTGGCACCAGGCGACGAAGCTCTTCCCAATGGGTCATGTCTATCTGTTGCTCTCGTTTCCGCGCGGCAGACATGCATCGAGCTGTTTGCCTGTAGCACCAGCACCAGCAGCTCCGGTGGCTTGACCGTAGCGCCTCGGAGACGGCGGGGCGGTACACGGAGCCGGTTTCGTGTTCTTGGCTGGGAGGGCAGGGCATGTGCCTTCCTACTTGAGGCCCGTGTTTGGCCACCTCCATCATATATATCGTCTTCGCCGGGGGCATTACAGCCTATCACATTCACGTTTCAATTTTTCCTCATTTTCTCCGCTCTTTTTTCTTTCGTCTTTGAAACTTGTTCATAACTCATTTGTTTCAGAAAAATGCGCTGGTGTACTATAAGGCACCTATTCAGTGTAAGTGATTACATTTTCCACCAAAATTCCCATCTTTTTTGTTTCAGATATCCACAGTAATCTTTCTCGTAAAAGCCGGGTTGGAGTGTGATCCAACTTCCAATGTCAAAAAGCCAGATCCGGGAAGTCCCGAGTCTTACTTGTTCTGTAATTTGGAAGGGTGAGAGTTCAGAGTCACCAGTTATCACTTATGATACTATATCCAGATCCTTCTCGAAACGAAAATGTGCGAGTGGCAAGATATTCAATAGTGAAACCGGAGAATGCGACTCATTAATGCAGGCCGACGATCCAATAGACGATATTTTCTCGCAACCGTTTTTCCAAGCACCAGGTAGGAAATATTATTTTTCGATAGGCTACCAAGAAATTAAAACTTCAGATGACTTGTGTGGAGAGGGAATTCCATTGACCATTCTTTCTGCCCCTGTCACTTGTAACCCATCTATTAGCAGCTGTCCTGACGGTTAGTTCAAAAATCATAAGCATGATTTAATCCTATGATTTTTAGGCTACAGTTGTCAGTTCTACGAGCGCACCGGATCCAGCTATTGTTGTCAGAACCCGACCCCAACCGCTAAGAGTGCTCATGATAAGATTAACTGCGGCGAGGGACGAGTTACATATATCGAGGTGAGGTCTTCTTCTTCTTCTTTTTGTGTTTGTCCCTTCCGGTATGTTTGCACAATTTTCATAAACTTTCTGGGTGGTCAGTCACACTAAGCAGGACTGGCCGGAATCAAAAAAAAAAAAGAAAACAGCGGTCACCTGGAAGGAAATGATTCTTTGTTCCACCGAGAAAAAGAATACAATAGCCGCCAAAAGGTCAAATATTTGTCTACTTTGTTTTTTCCCTTGTAGATGGCCACTGGAAAACCACGTTCCTGTGTTCTCGACAGCGACAACTCTTGTCCAACTGGATTCGGATGTACACTGGTCGCTGGGACAACCACCAGATGCTGTGCCAAGGATATGGGATGTGCTATCAACTCGGCTCCTCAGCTGAGAGGAAGTAATCCGATTGAATGCTCGCCTACTGATGGCAGCGCTTGCAAGAGTGGCTATGTCTGCAGCAAGAGTCAATACTTGAACAAATTCATTTGTTGCTCAAATCCGGATGGTGAAATTATGGGTGAGTAATACGATCCGCTTCATCCACTTGTTTTCTTTTTGCGAGAGAGGAAGAGAGGAAAATAAGACACACTTAACAAAGAATGAAAATCAGGGCAACAAAAGCAATCGTATCCTCCCTATATCTTTCCTATTTAGGCTCCTGTCCTGGAGGTGAAACACCACTTGAGAACATCCAATGCTCTGCCACCAAGCCATGTCCGAACGGATTTTCTTGCAACGACAAAAAGTGTTGTCCATACGCCAGTGTCTGTCCGGCAGGAGCTCCATTGAACAACGGTCCGATGAAATGTAGTGAGAATGCACCATGCCCAGAGGGCCACTCCTGTATCAGTAATGCTGGAATCCAATACTGCTGCCCTGCCAAGGAAAAAGTGTGTTCTTTGCCAAGAAACGGTGGAGTTCAATGCGCCTCCACCATGAAATCCTCTACTCGTTACTACTTCGACATTGCCACAGCCACCTGCCGTTCATTCAAATTCACCCAGTGTGGAGGGAATGCCAACAACTTCGCATCACTTGAGGAGTGCGAGGGATTCTGTGTTGACACTCAGTGCCCCAACGGTCAGGCTCATCGAGTCGGCGCGGTGAATGCCAACTGCGCTCTCGCTCAAGCAGACACTTGCCCAAATCAGCACTTCTGTCAACTTCCGCTATTTGGCCCGAGCCCTATTTGCTGCCCTACTCCGGAATTGACGTGCAATGAAATGGTGTCAGCGGGAACTCCGTGTTTCGGAAGAGGGCTCACCATTCAGAGATACTACTTCAACCCATCCACTCAGTGAGTTTTCGAAAATAGGGTCATGCGCACAACTTTGATGTTTTAGGAAATGTCAGCCATTCCATTACTACGGATGTAACGGAAACGGAAACAACTTTGAGACCATTGATCAATGCCAAAACTTCTGTCTTCACTCTGCTGATAATGGTTTGTCATACTGTCTTGAATGGTTTTTAATGATATGCTCTTTTTCAGCTTGCGATGGTCTTGTACCCTTGAAAAATCCAAACAGCGAACTTCAAAGATGCAGTGAGGACGACCCATGCCCGGCTGGATATGAATGTAACGATTCTGCATTCTGCTGTCCATCTTCTGAAAACGCCTGCAATGCTAACATGTCCAGAGGAAACGGATGCAAGGGATCAACCCAAAGAAGCATGTGGTTCTATGACAAGTCCAAGAAAAAGTGTTCCCAATTTGTTTATAATGGTTTGTGGAATACTCTGAAATACTTTTGACTTTTGATAGTGACTTTGACATTTTAGGATGTGGAGGAACTGCCAACAGATTCACCAACAAAGTCGCTTGTACCGAGTCTTGTGTTCAATCAAGTGCTTATGGATTGTGTCCAAGAGGAATGAACCCGTTCACTGAGGAAGGAGAGATCACTCCAAAGACTTGCACTTTGAACGTTCGAGCCACTTGCCCAAGTGGAGCTTCATGTGTCAAATCTTCTACCAATCAACCGATATGCTGCAAAGCTGTGACTGCCTGCCCCAACAACCGTATCCCATACAACATCCCCGGAACAAACTCGGTGGTCGCTTGTAGCATTGAACGCGATGATTGTCCAGAAGACTTCCAATGTCTCGAATCTGCAACTGCTCCAGGATTCCATATGTGTTGCTCTGGACCACTCCCATCCTCTCAACGGCCAGTTCGTCCACTTCCACCACCGCCAGCTCCCAAGACCAGAAGACCATATGAGCCAGATAGCTTTGCTGAACTTCTCTCAAATATCTCTCCATGCCCACCACAACTTTTGAGCAGTGGTCAAAGCTGTACTGTTAATCAAATTGGTGACTGTCCAAGAAATCACATCTGCTTCCGTGACGTTGGATTCAAGCAAGGATCGTGCTGCAGAACCACTCCACCAAAATGCAGTCAAAAAGGATACGTTCCAGTTTTCCTCGACAAAACTCAAGTCCAAGTTTGCCAAGTGGATATTGACGGATGTCCAGAAGATTCGAAGTGCATGACATCGAGTGTAGCAAAACTCGCAATTTGCTGCCAGAAATATCAGCCACCAAACCCGAACAACCGTCCGGCAAACAGAGGAGTCAATCAAGGATCAGCAGCAAACAACAACAACAATCACAACAACAATAAAGGAGCAATGTGTGCGAACGGCGAGACACCGTTCCGTGGCGTTGACAACAAATTCCAAGAGTGCAACTTTGTCCATAACACTTGCCCGTCCGGCTACCAATGCGAGTTCTCTTCCACCGGTCAAGCTGTCTGCTGTACTAACAGTAATGTTATCCGTTGTCCAGCAGGATCTTCAGTTTTCGAATATGGAGGAAGACCACTTGCCTGCCCAGCAGGAAGTAACAAGTGCCCACAGGGATACACCTGTATGCCGTCCACAAACCCACAACATCACCTTTGCTGCTCTTCTGGTGCTCCTGGAATGGGAATGTCTCAACCACAATGTCTTCGTGGAGTTGCCTACGTCAATCCTTCTACCAACCAACGCCAGTTCTGTTCTCCAATGAGAGCTGACTGTCCAGCTGGATATACCTGTTTCGAGTCTGATCAATCTTCTCAATTCATCTGCTGTACTCATGGAGACCTCAGTGACAGATTCCAAGGATATTGTCCACCTCGCCAAATCCCATACATCTCAAGAGACGGATTCCCACCAACTTGCCACATGCAACTCTCCCCATGCCCAACCACTGCTCCATACGTTTGCATCTACTCTCCAGAGAAACAAGACTCATACTGCTGCGCTCCAATTGACACCGCCGTCCACGTCGTTAATCCGGATAGAGGATTTGCCTCGCCAGCCAGGAATGTGGATCTTCTCGAAACCCCTGAGACACCGTCATCTAATGTTCCAGGAATGACTCGAACTTTCTTGGGAGGGCCGATTGCTCCAGGAATGGGACCAGTCGCCATGCCAGATCCGATTCCAGGAGTTGATAAGGCCAGAATTCTACCGCCAGCCTTGGCTCAAGCAGAGATGGAGAAGAAAATTCGTGAGCAGTTCGCTAATAAGAATACTGAGAACTCTGGAAACTTTGAAACCAACGGAGAGTCTGGGAATAATGGAAATTTTGGAAACTTTGGAAACTTTGGAAACAACAACTTCAACCTGGGAAATGGCGCCGTCCCAGCATTCAACAACCAAGCCTCCCAAAGCGGCTGTCCTCTCGGATCTCGTCCACTGATCGGTTTCAACCAACAAATCACCGAATGCTCTCAGCAACCTTGCCCTGACGGATTCTCATGTGTCTTTGCTGAAAAGGACAACAGATTCCAGTGTTGCTCATCTGTCTCCATCATGCTTGCTGTTAACAAGCCTGTTAACAAACAACAAACCACACCATCTCCAAACGGACAAATTGAGTGCCCACCAGGATTTTTCAATATGGATGGAAAATGTCTGAAGATCCTTTTCGCAGGACAGAAGGGATGTATCTCTGATGAACAATGCAGTGCTCGTGAGGCCAACTCAACCTGTGACAATGGATACTGTATCTGTCCGACTAACAAGCCCCTCGTCCATGGAGGAAAATGTATCTCAACATGCCCAGAAGGATTCGCCAACATTGCCGGAAGATGTTACGACCCAACAACTGTCATTTTCATGGACTCTGTAGACGAGAGAAAGAACGGAACTATCGGTGGATACTGTCTGGAGACTCTGATTGAGGAGAAGAGATGCCTAGTTCAGAACAGTTATTGCTCAGAGAAGACTGTAACATGTACTTGCCAACTTGGCTACGAACTGGAGATGAATTTTGAAGACAAGGATGACAAGGGAACGTGTAAGAAGAACAGCGACTCCAAGTACCACGATCTGAAAGCCACCACAGCCACTCCATTCGATGACGAGCTTTACTTCATTGATATTAGTGAGTTCCAAAACTATTCGGCAGCCTCTAAATTTTCAATTTCCAGGTTCGATGAATCACGAAAGCCCGCTTAATGACACTGGTGTAGAAAGTGAGGATTTGAACAAGTATTTGTTCCAATCCGACGAAATGATACCAGTTTTCGCTTAATTTGTTTATGACTGACGCATCGATTTCTGTATATTTCGGTTTGATACATGTTACCAACTTTGAGATACGGGAAAAAAACGAACATTAATGTGCTAATTTATCTATATTATTTTATTTTATTTATTTATGATTACGCATTAATATTATTATTGAACTATTTATTTGTTGACATTTCACAATAAATTTTTAACAGAATTTTGAACAACTGTTTTCAATGTATGTTGTAGACGTTGTAGATTACAGTGATCAAAAAACGAGAGAACGTGAGAAAGGAGAATATAGGGTTTCAGAGTCTAATCCACTTACATTAGGATACAAAGGGTGCTGAAACTAAATTAGAAACATAGCCAGATTAAAATGAAGAATCGCACATTTCTCAGAAAAATCCGGCTTCGATCAGTGACGTACTGTTGCTACAAAATTCTTTGATTTTACAGAATCCTTATAAGGGGAAGAAGTAGTGTAAGAGTATGAGAGGTGTCTTTATATGAAGTGAGGGTAAAGGAGGTGTAATTATGTGAAGAGGGAGGAAGAAACGTCGACTGGAGAGTCTAGGTAGTGGACAAGATAAACATTCATGGTAAGAAAGCTTCTGGATAGAGATTTCTAGCTTCAAGCAAAAACTCTTCAAGTCTCTCTGCTGGTAGCTTGATTCGAGCAATCTGGATTGCTTCCTTTCTTTGTTGAAGCGTGAGTCCTGGCTGCAAATAAAAGAATGAAACATGCTAAGAAAGAACAACAAGCAGCTCACTTTCTCTGGGAGCAGAAGCTGCAATCGTCCTCCCCGTCCGCTCCACGAAATGGCTGTCTGCTGAAAATGTTCACTTCGTACTGTAGAACAAGATGTTCAATATTATTGAACTCAAAACTCTATGTTTGTGTGTTTGTTTGTGTCGTGTCTACCGCCTTGGTTAGCAAGGTCCACCCTGTTTCCAATTTACCCAAATTTCATAGGTCATCAGAATTTTGCTCTGAATGATGCCCGTCTTTCTTAATTTTCAATTCATCAAAAAGGACATCATGAGGTCGTGAAGGCATAATCAATCAGTAGTTTCAGTTTTGAAAGACAAGAGTGACAAGTTAACGTAATTAATTCACACATTTTCGAAAATTTTAAAAATTCACGTTGTCCCGAAGAGTCCTAGAGTGGCATGCCCTCTGATACTAAATAAACTGACCTCGTCGACTTTTGCTTGAAAATTATCCCAGTATTCTTCATTCCACAAGTGCCAAAAATTTCTCCGTCTATAGGCAATATCCTGAAAAGCCAAAGATGATTGAGACATTTCATGAGTGAAGTCAATATTGGATTACAAACCTCCGCATCCATGTTACCGACGTAATCCGGATAATACGGTGCAATGCGGACAGCAGGTTCATCAAGGTGATCATAGTCATCGTCGACGGCTGGGGACAGAACTGGTTGACAATCGTCCGGATCCGTTGGAGCCACAACTAGTGGAAGTGGTGGTTCGAGGGTAACCGAATCCGCTAGTGCTGGAAGACTAGCTTCAGCACGACGATGAGCGTTCATCGATGCTGGTGGAGCCACGGTAGCAACTTTTGGTCGTGCTCGACCTCCACGCCTTCCCGTGTTCGGGGCTTCAGCAGTTGGCTCAACGATCGGGTTGAAGCGATTACTGTACTTAGGGCGGCCGTTGGGGTTTCGCATAGTAGAATGCATGAAGAATTGGCAGTGTCTCTTGCGGAGAAAATGAATAGAATGGAGATAGTATGAAACAGCTCTTCTCATATCTGCTCAATTTACACCCCGCCCACCCAGAGAGCTCTACGCGAGAGACATCTGGATGTCTCCCTTTTTCCTCTTCTTTCTAATTAGAGGCATGGGCTTAAATGCGTGGATTAGCCGGTGCGACGTACGCCTGTTACGCACCAAAAGGTGTATTGTGCAACAAATAATTTAATTGGGAACAGTATATTAACGAACGCGTTCCTTGATCGGTTCAAACGTTCCTGGTTGGGGCCAAACGAGGCCACGGACATGAGCATGTCAGAAAAACTTCAAAATTATTTCGTGAGATTCATAGCTTGTTTGCCGGTAGGTTCAAAGCTGAAAATACAGTGCATGGAAAAATAGGAATCTACGGAAAAGATCAAGTAAACATCGAAAATCGTCGACGGAGGAAAAAACATGAATCCATCAACAACAAAACACCCAAAGAGTCAAATTGCGTAAAAGAGTATTATTTTTCATAAGAAATGCGCCTAATTAGAAGTGCAAAAGACTTGTGAATCGTGTCATTGGAAAACAGAAAAAAGACGAGGGATATAACCAAGTGAAATGGGAAGGGCTGAAAAAAAGTATAGGGAAGCACACAACCAAATGCTACACTTTCTAAGGTGCACATCATGACATTCGACAAAGAAACACAACTGATTTTAGTGTTTGCAGTGAGAAGTTGGTATGGGAGAATAAAGCAAAAAATATCAAGGCATCTTGACTTATTTCAGCGGCTTGAAGTGTTTCGTTTCTCTCTCCAGTATTCCAGCAACACGTTGACATTTCGAGGAACAGTTAAAACTGAACCAACTGCTGGAAACCATTCTCCGGTGACGCAGAAACTAAGATTTGTGATCCACGCGAATCGAGTCTGTGGAAAATCTTCAATAGGTTTCTCGTATTCTTGTCGCGTTATCAGCCTCAACTTCCTCAACCACATTACTGCTCTGAAAATATGAACCTGTCCCTCATTAATTTCTCTTCATTTCTTGGCACTTTAGTGGTAAACATCAGATGGGTAAGATTTCCTTCTCGAAGAGCGGAGTGGACGTTCTGCTCCGTAAAACTGTAAAACTCGATCAAACCGAAATAAATTTGAAGCAACACTATAAGATTGCTCGAGGCCCAACAGGCGCTTGCCGTATAAGTAGCTAACTCCAGTTACGCACACGCATGCAACCAGATTATTTCCGCGGTTTGTCCTTTATCCAAAAACCGTTATGCCGCTATGGTGCAGGTGTCCGGCTCATACCAGGATGTTAATTGCTGACCTTTCTTTTCAGCCGCACACAAACGTCCTGCAGGTGGCCCGATGTATCTAATCTTAATCATCTAAAGGTTATCTAACATAATCCCCGTTTTGTGCCAGATGCAAAGCGGAAATTGGCGAGAACAGCAGGTCTATTATAAGAGAACAATATTCATCCAGGAGAAATACACAATCAAGAACATCCCGAAGTGAAGAAAACTAGTTACACAAAAATAATCCCGCGTGGTGGTTTGAAAAATATCAATAATCAAGATTAACAAGTACGAGTGAAAGATCATAGTGGGGGGTTTGAGAAAACGTACAATCAGCATTGCATACGAAATGAATATGATAAATCTTGAGAGAAATATTTAGTGCTTTAGAAGGTCCGTCGGCGATTGCGCATCCTCGTTCTTCCCATCGGAAATTGGAGTGATTGCAGTGAGGTTGCTGTCGGAAAGTGACATGTTGTGTTCGTGATCGTAATCGCTGCTTTTGGTGCTGTAGGTGTGCTTCCAAATTTCCGCGAGGCACGCAGAACTGTGGAATCTGTAAAGACTTCATGAAACTAATAACTTCTCTGACGTAATGTACCTATAGAAAACCAAAAGTGGACCAACTGCATAAATAATGTAATTGTACTGGGTGGCTGCTTTGCTAGAAAACCCGAAACTTGATTTCATCCCTTCGAACGTGTGAAAGACGAATAGCGTGACATTGGAGACCAATAGGAATGTTATTATTTCCTTTCCGGGTTTGTACTTGATGGAGTACTTTGAAAGACAACGCAATCTGGAGTGAAAATTTTAGAGAACATCAGTTTGAGGAGACTGTACCTGGATGTAGTCAAAATGAAAGCAGCTTGAATTACAACTTGAATCATTCGAATCACGAAAACAAACGCTGGAAGAGCACTGACTGTCAAATCAGCAGATCTGCGGCACGTGATAAAAACATCGATTCCCACAGCGCAATATAAAATTTCTCCGATTAATCCAATGATGAGTAAAATTTCATCGATCACCTCCCCATGAGCGTGTAGGCGATATTGTAAAAGTCTCATTCTGAAAATTGAATCTTGTAAAATGAACAAAACAAAACTTATCTTACCTCCACAAACCAATGACACATGCACCCAAAGCGATGGAAAATAATGAAAGATCGACGATCCCGAAAACAAGTTGAGCCCCGGAGCTGTTCCTCAAAGTTTCGAATATAGTGTACATTCCCATGGACACCAGAGATCCGATTAGGAAGATGATTCCGGCAAAAAGACCAGTAGAGGAGGAGCTGAAAATCAAACCAGATTTCCAAAACTGATCTAGGAGCCTTACCTGCAATCGATCCTCATCTTCACTTTTCTTTTTCCACTATTACTCTGGTGATGGCTATTTTGTCCGATGGATTTCCACAAAATGAACATAATTGCAGCTCCAATAAGTGAGTATCTGAAATCGTTGATGTTCCTGTAACTCCATTGCTTTTCCCACTCACTCCACAATGCAAGTGGTCAAAAAAGTGGCAACATCTCCGAAGTGCTCGAGAGCAAACAATCTGCTGACCACCGCCGGCGCTACCGTTTTGGTCTCGGGAGTGTTGTTGATCTAGAAAAGAGTAAGTTTGAGGGTTTGACTTGTGGTACTGCAAAGTACAGTTGAGTTTAACACCGCGCTAATAAGGTCGTGAATCTCTTCAGATGATGATGACGAGGAGGAGGAGTAGTACTTTCGGAAAGTTTGCTTCAGCTGTGCTTTTTTGTGAGCTTTAGCTTCCTGAAAATGAATGTATGATTATCATGAAAAACTTAACGAAAACTAACTTGTTTAGCTAGCACAAATCGAAACCATGTCCACAAATTGACTGAGATAAGATGCATCATTCCAAATGCAACTATTTTTTGCGAGCTGTTCACCGTGATCTGAATTGTTTTGGTTGGCTCAGTTGATTGGGAATTTGAAATGTACCTTGGAGTTGCAGAAAATGAAATGCATTTGAATAAAAGTAAAAATAATCGCAACAATCATCTTTGCAATAGTCACTTTTTTGCATGTCGCGTTCTCAATGCAAAGGAACAGCTCTAACCCAAAAAGTACAATCCCGACACTTCCAAAAACTGAAAATTGCTTTCTTTTTCACATCCGAGCATCTTGAAACTCACAAAGAGCCCCCAATCGTAAGTACAATGTACCAGCTCCTTCTCCATTGTGTTGGCTCTCCATAATAAACCAGTCCTGTAAAATGTGATATTTCGGTTTCCCGATGAACTTTCGAGTTATGCTACCTCGGAGTTTTTGATGAGTTTGTATCTTCGTAGAACTGATATCAAATAGTTATAGGGACCCGGGTAAATTATGAAAACGTAGCAATACGCGAAGAATAATATGCCAACACCATACATTGCTATGTAGAAAATCTGAAACAATCTGAATTCTGCAGAGAAGAAAGTCTGATCTCTTACAGTTTCAGCCTGCCACATATCAGTCCTCCAAGTTGGTGAAACCTCTACTACTAGTGAGAGAATAGTGATGATGAGTGCGTACAAACTGGTTATGAGGCGAACGAAAAAGTTTCTAGAAAATAATATAGTTAATATCAAAAACCAATAATATAACTCACGTTGCTCTTGGCTCGTGAATCCAAGGTCGTCGATAGATTTCGTGATGATGTGTGGGCGATGAAGGAAGACTGTCACTGTCACTTCCACCTTTCTCCATATCATCGGCAATTACGATGGCTAAAGACATAGTACTGACTTGATTGAACATGGTTCCAGTAGGGAGATGAAAACTAGGAGGTTTATCGTGTTTGAGGAGCGAAAAGTGCAAAAATAAGTCCTTTGTGTTTGCTCGAAAAGACCAAAACTAAGCGAAAATGTGGTTGGTCATGATCAAAAACTAATTCCAGACACAGAACAAAGCTATCTATTCAGAAAACAGTTTGTTCCAAAAACTCACGGTTCGGTCCTGGTCTGTACATCGATATCGGACCAATTTTTAATTGCTCATCAACCATCAACATTTCCTGAAACACGACACTTAAAACAAAGAACATATGCACATTCCAACAAGAAAGTTGATGTTTAGACAGTGAAAGTGAGTTCAAGTGTGTATTTTTTGCATGTCCCTCTCGAATCCAGTTATAAGGCTAGCAACACAATATTAAAGGTAGCTGACAAAAATGCAAAATGAAATACAAATGAGATGGGAGGTTAAGAAATGAGAGTTGAGAAAAGATAATAACGGAACAACTGGTTACCGTATCGAAGTGCATTCCTATTTTTAACTGACTGGTTTTGTTACTCACTGATGATCAGCTATCAGTTGGGTGAGTTGCTACCGAAACGAGGAAACGAAAGCCGTTCACAGGTTTTTGAGTGGACAAAAGTAAAAAGTTAAGAGGGGCGATTGGACTCAAAATATATAATATGCTGGGTAAACAATGAAGAGTTGATTGAAGAAAGGTTGCCTTCTTTTTTCTTGGTTCATGTTAAAATCTATGACTTGTCAAGGTTGTTCTTTAGACGAAAGCATAAATGACCGGAAGTTTGACCACACTTTTTTTGCTCAAAGACAGTAACCAATGTTTAGAAAGTGCTTCTCGCGGCGGATGACGGAAAAAAAACGTGAAAAGTAGTGTTTTTGTAAGCCGAGGTAAGTGTTTTCCGAAAAGCACAGAGTACTACTACTACTGCTTCATTAGTTTGGGGAGCCCCTCAATGTGTTAAATTCGCTCAAAATGAGCACATCTACCGAAGACGAATCAGCTTTAAAACGAAAACTTTGGGGAGGGTGAATGAAGTAAAGTAACTTGGTAGGTGCTAGTAAGTAGGTAGATTCGGAAAAGTTGGTGGGAAGTGAGAATTAATCAAAACTGGAATATATATTTGTACTGTGTACATAGAGCTTGAAACGAGGGGAGAGAGGTAATGGGAGGTACAGAAAGGTGAGCGCTTGGCAATGTTTGTTTGACATCACAGATGGCAACCATTTTTGGAACACTCGCTGTCTCTTTTCTTCTTTTTTCAGCCATTCTGAGTGACAAATTTTTGACTTCAGCTTGTGTCAAGTTGAGAAAAAATGTTATAGTGGTATGATCTGCAAATAAACACTAGTACACACATTGACGATTGACATGAACAAAGAGCATTGGAACATGGAACAAGCTGAAAATAGAACATTGGGTCAGAGTTCACAGTGTAGCCTATTACTGTTAAATTGTCCCTGTTTGCCAATGAGAGTTCATGATGTACGTTGAATAACTAAAATATAGTTTTCACACCTATAATCATCACGTATAGAAACCAAAAAGCTGCATAATCCTTATCGCATAAAACTTGTTCTTCAAGTTCGAGAGTCAATATTTTTCAGATCCAGAGGTATCATCATTCTTAATAACTTCTTTTTTTATTGACAAATCATGTGCGCGAAAAGGTAAACTCTGATTACTTCTTCGCACCCCGCAAAAGCAAAGTTCAAAGCATCAGCGCTTTTAGAATAACTCGATTGTGAATCATGAACTTGTTCTTGTTTTTTTAACCGATAATGAAATGGTAGTTCCCCATTGGGATTCATACAGTAGTCCCGTTGTCCAAATTTGTTTACCAGACTGTTATAACTACCTACTATTATTATGTTTTCTCTATACAACTCATATCATGTTTTCAATTGGCTCCAATGGAGAGCTCAATTCTTTTCTTCGAATTGCCACACCCCTATGAATATTGGAGCTAATCTCAAATGTCAAGATGATACATCGTACAAACAGTATGCATCCACAAAACATTTCGCGTCTCACTTTTTTTCTTCGACATGTCCGACTACTATCCGAATATACTATTCCATGAACTCATCATTAACAATGTTCCAAAGTTTGGGAAGAGAGAAGCTCTAGTGAGACTCTTCAAGTGCTGCAAATGCATATTACGATTAATTTCAGATTCAAAATGACCAGGTTGTTACTTTCGAAGAAATACCAGATCTAGTGACTAAAATGGTGACCAAGTTATTGGAACTTGGAGTATCTCAAGGTTTAAATATCCTTATTTGAAACTCAAATTCAACCTATATTTTTCAGGATCGTATGTTATGGTTTGTCTTCCGAATTCAATCTGGTACCCGATTTTGTTTCTGGCTTGTGCTAAAATTGGAGCTATCCTTTCTGGAATCAGCTCCGAAAGTACACCGAACGAGATCAATTATTGTTTGCAAGAGAGTGGAGCGAAGCTGATGTTCACAAATGAAACGGTTGCTACTGAAAACTCATGGACTCTCAAAAATGTATGTTACAAGAGAAAATGAGAAGAAAAGTATGAACTTAAGGTCATTATCGAGGTGCTCCCGGAAAACGTGAAAACCTACACTGACAGGATAATAGAAATCGAGCATTTGAATGTGGAAACCAAAGACATCGACTCGTTGCTTCTCGCTCCGTTCTCCAGTGGAACGACTGGTTCGCCAAAGTGTTGTCTTCTGACTCATCGGAATTTCCTAGCCTCCACTTTTTCTCTCAAAAAGTATTATAATTTTCTTAAAAAGTTTTTTTCTTCTGAAAGTTTTCAATTTACAGATTTCTATTTGACCAACTTCTGTCACAGAGCTCAATGAGAACTTTGGCATTTTTGCCATTTCATCACGCGTCTGGATTCTGGGCACTGCTTTTGTGTCTTCTGGAAGGATGCACTACTGTCATCATGTCGGATTTTCACCCAGTTGTAATGATGGATTTAGTGGAGAAGTATCAGGTAATCTTCAATCATTCAAAGTTGTTGTTTTTGTTGAGCAGCTTTCAAAGTTTCCCAATACGTTCAGATTGACACTATCAACATTGTTCCTTCCATCGCCAACATATTCTTGAAGATGGGAATGCTACAAGGAAGGTGTCCGAGTCTGAGGTAGTTCAGCTGAACACATTTCGGAAAAAAAACTTTAAAAAATTCAGAACTATTCTCTGTGGATCGTCTGGTTTGACAAAAGAGCGCTGCAAACGATTACTCGCTATTTTCCCTCAAGTGAAGCATTTCATACAAGGTTCTCACATGGCACAGTTTATCAATTTATCCATAATTTCAGGCTATGGAATGACGGAGTTAGTAGTGCTCAGCTGTGTGACTCCACTTGACGAGAACTTTGAACACTTGGGCTCTTGTGGACGCCTCTTGCCTGGATTCGAGGCGAAGGTACGTAAGCCAAACAGAATCAAGTAAACCTTATTTTCAGCGTTTCGAGCATTCAACTGGAGAAACCGAGATGCTCTTGAAATCCGATGCAATCATGAAGTATTACAAGAATGGAACAGCAAACCTCGATGATGACGGATACCTTCATACTGGAGACGTTGTCAACGAGAAAGATGGATTTTATTACGTTGTGGATAGAATGAAGGATTTGATCAAGCTCAATGGATATCAAGTTTCTCCAACTGAAATCGTGAGTTGATATTCTTCACATACCCTTCCATTTCATCAGTCCAGGAAAACGTCATTCTAACGGTCCCGAAAGTGGTAGAAGTTGCAGTCGTTGGAATTGAAGACGAGTTATGTGGACAGCTCCCAAAAGCCTACATCGTTTTGGAAGAAAACGCTGATGAACTGCTGGTCCGCAAACATTTGGATCATACTATGAGAGGTTCATTCATTTACATTTTATTTAAAATTCCATGAGACAGTGTGAATTACAGAAAAACTGTCAGCTGTGAAACAACTCCGTGGTGGAGTCGTTATAATAAAAAAGATGCCCAAATCAGCAAGTGGAAAAGTTCAGAAGGCTAAATTGATCAATTATTGAGATTGGCCCAATTCGATAATGAATATTTTTTGAATTTTGAACGAGAAAATGTCTGGAAAAGTAATATTAGTGGTTAGGATTTCACTGTTTGTCCTCTGGAGCTTCATGACCGGTCTTCGTTGATTCAGAATCCTTTTCTTCTGGTTTCGGTTCTTGTAGATTTTTAGCTTCCTTTTTTCCCTTCAGACGATTCGAAAAACGAGTTGGGTGTGCAGTTGATGTGCTGGGCTCCGAGGACGTTTTTTCCTCGTCATCGGAGTTGTCCTCGTAGCAAAGTGTGGTTTGGTCGATCTTTCTTCTCTGCAAAAATTGAATTCATCTCAGTCATATGGTTCAATTTTAAGAACCGAAGCAACTCCAACTAACCTTCGCTGCTTGTTTTCGAGCGGTGTTTCGACCTACAGGACTGGTGACTCCTGTCTTCTTGCCAGACTCCATAACTGGTGTTTTCTCCTCTTGGACACTCGGTTTTATTTTTTCCGGGGTTTGGCTATCAAAAAGTTTTTGCATCTTCTTGTCAATAGAACGAGTTGCTTTCTTAGTACGGATTTCTTCCAGAGGACTTGGTTTAGGAGAAGGAGTGACGGTTCGCGATTGCGGCATCTCTTCTTCTTGACGATGCTCAAACTTCTCCTCTTGTAGATTTGCTTCCACTTCCATTTCCTCTTCTGGTAGCATATTGTTTCCCGATGAAACATCGCCTTCGTCTTCTTGGTACATCTGTAACTCTTCTCCTTCTGCAATTTCGTACTCTTCTTCTTCAAAGTAGTCATAGTCCTGCTCTGGCATTTGGAAAACGCCGTCCTCTTGTATCACTTGCTCATATGTGTAATCGTCTTGCTCAACCACCAGACTATCGAACTCAGGATCAATAATGACATCGTTTTCAGGATCGTAATCGATAGGATATCTGCTGCATGCAAGTTGAGCCTTTCCAACTGGATACGCTTGAGCTACTTCACGATCCTGACCAAGATTCAAAAGATCAGGAATTGGTTCGCCGTTCTCGATCTGTAAAAAAAATATTTTTTTAAGTTGGGGCATTCAACAAACTTTTCTCTTGAACTCTTCTTTGAATTTATCAATTTTTATGAAGACATTGCGAACTTCATAGGGCTGCAAGTAGAACCTGCGGTCGGAGACATCGGACTCCAAACGCATTTTCTCGATAATCTCATCCTCTTCCATTCCAGTAATCAACATATGAGCGATTTCCATTTTGATCTCTTCCGTCAACGGTAACAGTCGAACGTCGCGACCATGACCAGAATGTTTAGTGCATCCACGTAGAATAACGGATCTGAAAAATGTTTCTCTTCTCTTTGACAATCATTTTTTCACCTCCACTCACCCATCCTCGTCCTCTCGAACATGGAAGAAAGCGGTGCAGGCTTTCGCAAGTTTCTTACTGGCTCGTTGTCTAGGGATATCTTGACTGCCATGATAGGATACTGATGGTCGGGATTTCGAGCCGCAACCGTTTCCAGAAAGTTGGCATTGATAGTAACTGAAAAACGAGAATATAGCCTACACAAACCACTGAAGTCTCTCTTACGTTGACTTGCTATAAGCGTTTTTTCTTCCAGAAGTCCTACTATATTTTGACATTGTGAGTCGCTCAAGCTCCGCTTTCCACAGTTTGAACTCTGTCATATTCTTGAATACGATACGTTCGAAAGAGAGATCATAAATTTGATGGTCGACTTTCATGTGCTTCACTGTAGACGCCAGAGTATCACAACGAGTATTACACTCGGACACCGGGCACAACATACCAATCGAGGGTCTGAAAATTGGTATTGAACAATTTCAAATTTTGTTTGAAGCTTCTCACTTAATGATTGGAAAGTCACGGTTCTCGTGTTTCTTCATATGACTAGCTAGCAGAGCTCTCTGCCGGAAAATGAAATCGCATATCAAACACTTTGCGTTATCAGATTTGAATCCGATCTGTTCAGCAGTTCCTGTGAGACGCTTTTGGAAATAGATGTTGGGAAGTGGAGTCATCGAGTCCATGTGCTCTTGATTTCTCGAATCCGGATAACAAACTGGTCTCGGACGTGCCGCCTTTCTTATCGCCACACTCATTTTGTGGTTTATAATGTCAGCTGGTTCAGTGGGTCTTGGTGGTCTTCTCTTTGGTTTCTTCTGAAAATGAGGAGCACTTTGTTGGATATCATCTGGAAAAAAACTAACTAGACGAGGATCTACAGCAGGTTTCACAAATATTTCGCCGTGTTTCGGATAAATCTTATTCCGATGCAGCATGTGGTTCTCGCTAGATTCCTCCGGATCCAATGACTTGCCACATATCGGCATGTATGGTGAAGAGTCATCTTCCGTGGAGTAATTCGGTCGCCAATGTCGACGTACTGGACGTATTTGGTGTTGCTCTGGATACGCCGCTAGCCGTCTTGCCGTACTAGTTGGCTCAAGGAATTTCGCTGAAAAAACAAACGTGATGATTGAATACAGGGTGTCATTTTTCTTACGATTATCAAATATATCCTGTGCCAGATTCGCATTCTGTTGAGCGAGAAACTCTTGGTCCGTGTTGATGTAATGAGCGTCGATGAATTCCGGGTTGACATCTGGTGCGTAGTGTGGATTGTGTAGGTATGGCTGGAAGAAGGGGATATTCGAATATGCATTGTACATTGAGGTGCCATTTCTCTAAGAAGTGTTGGACTAACGTTTGACGAATTCAGTGCAGAAAAGCATACTGGCTAACCTCTTTGAGGTCTTTCTTTTAAGCAGTTTGTCACTGGATCGTACAGGACAAATAGGAATGTGAAAATCTATCATTTGATACGACACTCGACGTGGTTTTTCATTTGAAGACGATTAATTTCCTGGCCAGTTCCCGAGCATACAAAAAATCACTCACTTCGACATCCTCATAGACATGTTCCAATCCTTCATCGTAGATCTCTTCATATTGTTCTACCTGCTCCTCATCCACTTCTTCATCCATGTACATATCATGATATTGTTGACGATCATGATGGTCCACCAGCAGTCTGTCATCTTCACCGGCAAAATTTAGCATTTCGTCATCGTCCAAATCCATCCCGTCGAAAGGGTCGTCATCTTTTGAAACGGACAGCATTTCGGTGGTGCTGAAAGGAAAAAGTTGGTGAGAAAACAGAAAACTGGAAAGGTTTGCGAGAAAAATACCAAAAAAGCGATCAAAGAATTATATTTTACAATGCTGATGTAATTCTGATCTGATTCAAGAATCTTAACGAAAGGGATGAGAATCGGCCCAATCTATTCAAAAAATAACTTGTGTTGATTTACGCGCCACAAGGTGCACTACGGCCAAACGGAGTGTCGTTTAGTAAAGTGAAAATTTTGTGAACCAAATACAATGAAGGGGAAATTAGTAAAATTCTGAAGTGGGTAAGAAACAATTCAGCTAAAATACAAGGTTTTTCTAGCTCAAAATCTTTGAAAATGCACTCGAATGAAAAACGGGAAGAAAAAAAGGTGCATTCTGGCTAAACAATGGGTAACCTCTCTGCCCGCGAAGATAGTGGACACAAGGAGGGCTGGAGAGGCGAAGGCCGCTCGGGGCCATTATGTATATGTGTACACTGAATGCCCTCCTCTGCGTCTCTTCACAGCACACACACGTCTTGTAGCACTGGCATTATATTGTGTGTCGTCACTCGCACCCCCTCCTATCTATCTTGCTGTCCATCATTCACCCATTTCTTGGTCTCTTTGTCTTGCACACTCTCTGCGCGCTGTGTTCTTTGTAGCCGTACGATTCGGGCGTGTACCAATTGGATTCATCTGGATCAAGTGCAGACGGTTATAAGAAAACATATGGCCTCTTATTCGTCTACGTACTTGCAGCTAATTTCTGTTCTTTTGTTGTGAAAACAATGCGAGAAAAAAAAACTACTTATTATGCAGACACTGTTCTGGCTCTCATTTTCTTCCATTCTTTTCTCATCCTATTTTTGTTTTTCTCACTTGCCACTGCTGCGGTATGCTCTCAATGCTATTAGTCTATAAAAATTACGAACATCCGTTGTCAATTCCGTTTTGAGTGAGAGCAGTGAAGCGTGTAATTTGTTGCTGGTGTTCGTCTTCTAACTCAACTGACCGCAATCTGGCCACTAAACGAGGAGGAAGAAAAAAAGCTCTCATTAGAGAAAAAATGTGTCTATTTCGGTTCTTCGTGGTATCTTGTCTTCAGTCTTTCATCATCGTCTGCTAATTTAGAACCTGATTGGATATTCAATCCCACGTGTTAAACGCGCGACTTCTATTCTTTCCACTATACGCCAGACTATTGAAGATAGATGGTCGATGATGGCGTTGTAGAAGTTTTGCCTCTTCCTCTTCACAATCGAAAATCAAAAGTCACCGCGCACTTTTGTAGTTTACCGCAACTGAAATTATGCTAAAACTTGCAAGTTGCGACCACAATTTCCATTAGTTTTCACCCGGTTTCATATTTCAAACCGATCAATAGGTTCTTGAAGAACTAACAAGAACCGGTGTTCTTTTGTGTGGTAGCACGATGAGCTGAGTGTGTGTGGGGCAAAAATAAATAGATTACGCTGAACAAAGTCTACGAGAATTTTTTGGGGAAACAAAAAGTTTGCCTTTCCGCTTCCTTTTCCTCAAATTCATCATCTTGGCCCGGCAATCTTTCTTTTTGTCTCAAACCCTGCTTTCTAATCCCTGGAGATCAAGAAAACGAGCCAATTTTTTCCTACTTTCCATATATTAGAGTCGTCTTCAAAGCGGTTTCAGGCTGTTCAAATCTGCACTTTTTCCCAATTCTTTTCTCACAACGTATTCGTTTTCTTGTTTCCGCTTCTTTTCTTTTGCTTGCCAAATCTAATTTCCATGTACTTCTCTGCGTCATTCGGTCTTTTTTCGGGCTTCCGTTTTATTCTAGAAACATTCCTCAAGTGCCCTCTGTGTGCATCTTGTTGGTACGTGCACTTTCTGGTTTTTTTTAGGGAAAAGGGGTGCCAAAACGTACATTGTCCTCCTCCTGTTGCTTATCAATCGATTTTGTTCTCTGTATGTATATGCATGTCTGTGTGTGCAAACAGTGATATGATTCAGGAAACGGACAGAGAAACAAAATCGCATGATATTTCTGTTTCCATTCAACAAAAGTTGTACCAGTTTGAATAGCAAACGGAAACGTTGTAGGGCATGAAACGAAATCGCGTGGAAAGATTCTTATCGGAAGTTTTCCACGAGAAACGTCACCGGGAAAAGTAGCAGATTCATAATGAAGACAGACGCTTGACCGAGTTTTCGTCAGCTGGAGCCTTTTGGTTTTCGATATCTTCCCACTTCTTTCCTTTTCTCTCTCCCTCTCTCTGCCTCCTAAAATTTCACGTCTAGCCTAGTATTTATCGGAAGAGATAGCTCAATTATCTTTTCTTCTCCGTTTTCTTCTCTTTCAGTTCGAAATTTCGAAAGATTCCATTTCTATCTCTTTTCAGGTTTTCGTGCCAAAATATGTCCTCTTTCAAAGACATCCACCACCAGCGAATCAGTCACATGACTGCGTCAAAGTCGACGACGATGAATGAGTCAGATGAGGTTCTTCCGAAAACGGTGAGATACTTTTTTTGCTAGATTGAAAAAGTAGTGAAGTAATATTGCATCAAAACATATGGTTTTCAGCCGAATGACAAGGAAGCGTTCGCTCGTCTTCTCTGGATCAATCAGTGTTATGAGGCGATGCCGTCAAGTTCGAAAATGGTCGTCTTCGATCAAGGACTTCTGATGCACAAAGCGTTCAATGGTCTCCTCGCTCAGAGCACTCGCCATGTGCTGCTGTCGGATCCAGAACTGGGAGGAAAGCTCGATGGAATTCTGAGCGTCACTGATTTCATCAAAGTTATGCTCAAGATTTACAGGTGAGTGGTTCTGAAGCTGCAGAGATGCTTTGTTCAGCATGAATCAGAATCGTGTTGCTGCCCAAATCTCATTAGTGAGAAAGTGTATCTCGTTAATGAAATCTCTTTTCTTCAGAGACAGAGCAAAGGCTGGGAAACCAGAGTCGACGGAGCTTGACATGACTCAAATTGCAAACGAGGAGATTGGAAACATGACTATTCGTCAATATCGGGGTATGTGAACCATAAAAAGAACAGAAGGAGCAGATGACAGAAAGCAATCTATACGAGCTCCGAGTGAAGTTGAACAAAATCAGAGAACTCAAAGTTATGTATAAAACTCAGGTGTCGCCATGGAATTTTACTAGAGTGGGAATAATTCGACATTTAATTAAACCTCGTCCTCTTCGAATCAGTAGTTGATGGTCAGATAGGACCGTGGCCAGCTTTTGGCCAAAGTTTGCAATACTCGGCCTACTCCGGCCCTATAGTTGCTGGCGATACTTGTGAAGTATATCAAAATCCGTCACAGCATAGTTAAAACGTGCATGGCAATACCACTGGGTCACCCAAAAAGAAACCGGTTCCACCTACTAGTTAGTCCGTAATCTGTATGCGCACACCATTTCTATAAAATTTGATAATGAACAAGTGAACAACTGAATTATTTCGACTCATCGGCGCGGTACACGTAAAAAACCGAAGAATTGAAATGAGGCGCATATGCATACCATGTACCTAACCAGTAGTTTCGAAGCTCATTCCTAGCGAAAAAGTCGATTGGAACAGTTGTATGTCGTTTGCTGATAGGACGCCATATTATCAGTGTACTAGAACCGAACCAACAAAACTAGCCAGAAACACAATGAAGATGTTAGCCAGAGACACAATGAAGGTATACCGAAACTCAGAAAAAAGGCCGTTCAATTTGTTTTATCCAAAATCTTATAACTTTCAGAACTCGTCCGGAAGGAAGGAAACCTGAAGGAGCTCGTCTCTGTAGACGCCAGCTCTAGTCTCCTTGACGCCGCTTGCATCCTCGCTGAGAACCGTGTTCACCGCATTCCAGTTATCGACACTATTGATGGATCGGCTCTCTTCATTCTCACTCACAAACGGATTCTCAAGTTCCTCTGGCTCTATGTAAGCACTTTTCACTTTTCATGGTCAGATTTCACTTATTTAAACCAAGATGTTGTTTTTCTTGTCAACTTTTCACACCAGAATGTGTTCTTCCAGGGAAAACACTTGGCTCCACTCGAGTATCTTCATAAATCACCAAAAGAACTCGGTATCGGAACGTGGAGTGGAATTCGTGTCGTCTTCCCGGACACTCAACTCGTCGACTGCTTGGATATTCTTCTCAACAAGGGTGTCTCTGGTCTTCCGGTCGTCGAACGTGATTCGTTCAAGTGAGTTTTTTTTATTTTCGAGAAAGCAAAGGTCATCGTATCTCTTCAGAGTGGTCGACATGTACTCGAGATTCGACGCCGTCGGCATCGCCCTCGAAAACCGTCTTGATATCACTGTTCAGGAGGCGTTGGCGTTCAAGTCGCAAGGTGGACCGATGAAAGTGAGTGAGACGACAGAGGTTGAATGTTTTGTAATCTCCATCGAATCGGTTCTATTTCCAAAAAAACTGGTTTTCGGTGAATCGAAAACTTATCAACGATTAGCGACTCGACAGAAGGAGTCTTTTTTTTTGGTTAGCAACAAAAATCACAGTCAAAGATCACACATCGATGGAATTGTTACAACGCCGTGGTTTGCGTCGAATAGGGTTTTGAATAATTTTTTTCGTAAAACTGTGCGAAGTAAGGATGACATGTAGCGCGATCTAGGAAGAACACGGAAAATCACAACTATGAAGAATGCCGAATTTTTCAGAATGACGAACGCGTCGTGTCCGTTCGAGACAACGAAAGCTTCTGGAAAGCCGTCAACGTACTCGTCGACCACAATGTCCATCGTTTGTGCGCTGTCAACGAGCATGGCGGTATCGAAGGTGTCATTTCACTCTCCGATGTCATCAACTTCATGGTCGTCCAACCAGGAAGCCACCTGAGAAACGTTGTCGCTCCGAAGAAACACTGGGCTCGTCACCACGTTGGCGATATGAACGACAAAGTATGACATTGATTTATGCTCCAAATGACCCGATGTTTTTTTGCAGGAGCTCCGCGAGATTCTTCTCACCAACGCGGCAAACTTTGAGCAGGAGTCAAACTCGAGCAGTGCGTCCAACTCGGCTCTTCCGAGCAACCAGAACAGCTACTCTAAGCACCCACCTCATCATTGAAATTGATGGATTGTTCCAATAGCACTCTTACTTTTCATGTATACATGTTCCCCCCACCTCAAGAATTTCCATCTTTTTTCGTCTAATATCACGTCAACATTCGTATTCGATTTGGAGTTCGTCTTGCCTTGCCATAGGATTTTCCTCTTCTAGGCATATTTTTGTCAATGATTTGTATTGATTAGAGCTCAATTTCTCCTTTCTTTCTTTTCATCTTAAGTTTCCTTGACCTGAAAAAGTTGTGATATATTCCTAAGTCATTCACCCCCAACAGATTCTATTTGGTTTTTTTTCCTGAGATGGTGGTCCTTCTCAGTTGATAAATTTCATTTCCTTTTCCATTGTCAAAGAAGGAAGTTCGATATGATAAAATATCACCTCCGAAAAATTGTTGGCAGACACGAATTGTGTTTTTCATCCCGCTCAACACCTCTCTATACAACAAAATATTGTCGTTCGTAATCAGCGAGTATTCGAAAACCGCTGCACTATCGGACAATGTAGTAAAGTGCAACAGGCACAAAGCGAAAACGATTTTCTGTTTTTGACTGCACTTTGCACTCTCTTCCACTGTCAATTAGTTCAATATCATCGTTTCCCCCTTTCTCTTTCTTCCACACGACAGTTGGATAATTCGAGAACCTATTACACTCCCACAAATCACTCGTTTTCGTTGTCTTGTGAGTGAATCGACTGAACCGACACACTGTTATCGATCATTCGAACTTTTTTTGTGGACAACGAAAGCGAGAGAGAGAGAGAGAAAGAAGTACCTTTGTTCATAATCTCTCCTCGTTTCCCTATCGACTACTGATATGGAGGCGGAGGAGGGCAGTCTATCTGTAATGTGACTGATTGGATTTCGACTTTTCATTTCTTCCAACGACAACCAGAGATCTCAGCTCTTCTTTTTCCAATGAGTTGAGACAAGTTTTTGCTGGCACTGATAAAAGTTGAGTTTCGTTTTGAGTTGCAAACACATTGTGCAGGCCAATCAATGATATGAAAAACCACACAATCGCTACATTTCAAGTTTGAGCCTTACTTCCTTTCATTTTTGAACCTTGCAAGGTTCAGTTTTGAGCAGCTAAGATAGCTCGCGTGAGAAAATCCAAGTTGTAATTCGGGGGGATCCATGAGAAAACTTGAGATTCAGAACCACTGAATTTCTGGAGAATTCTCCAGATGAATTTCCAACACTAGTCCATTTACGAATTCTCCAGTAATTTTTTTCAAGTAATTCCCATTCTTTCATCAGCCCCCGTTGCATTTTGAACACTTTGAACAGCTGACGGGTGGCGTTTCGCATATTTTTAGATTTTCCTCACGAGGTCCAGTCCTCGTTTTCATTCCGTTAACATGACTAATTTGAAATTCTTATTCATTTTTGGGCCGTTTTTCGACATATTCGCCTCTGTTGCCTGTCCGTCGTTTCGACCAGTGGTTGTTCATCAAAAAAGCACTTTGCTCGTCGTGTCGTCCCCGACCGGCACATTGCTTTCTCACTCTCTCCCTCTCTTTTTCTTCGCCTTCAAAAACACACGCAAGTAGCATACTCCTCTTCTGAACACGTGCGGGCGATGAAGTACGATGCGCGGTGTGGAGACGGAGCTGTAGAGAAGACATCAATCTGGCCGACGACGAGAACGGGGTGGGCGCCGAAGAGAGGACCTCCGGTCGTTTGCACTTTTTGGGAGGAGAGGAGGTCAGAAAGACAGAAGGAAAGTGAAAATGAAAATAAGATGTACCATGTGGTGGCGAAGAGCAAAGCGAGGAGAGCTCTGGAGTCGTTCTTTTGTGAGCGGGAAAGGAAACTAAATGGAAATGAGAAGGCGCCCTTCCCCCTTCCCTCTTCGGTACCTTTCTTGGAGCACTTTTCATTTCATCCTCTCCATTTTGATTCCTTTTGCTTGGAGTCACGAAGAATCGAGAGGCTTTTAGATTGACGACCTTTCGGGTCTTCTAGATTGATGAGGTTTTGCGTCGTAGACAGCCAGCCAGCTGTACACCTTATTAATGAAGCTTCCTTGGAATTAATACCTTGGGGATACCGTAGTCTTCAGATTGAAAACTTATTGCCAAGACCATTACAGTAAGCATGATTTCAGAAAAAAAAACCCCTCGCTAAACTTTTCAGTGTTCCCCCTTTCCATTCCTGTCCTCAGTTTCTGTCCCGAGTTTTTATATTCCCATGACAACTGTCTCGATTCTCCTTTCACATTCGTACATCTTCAAACTACTTTTTCCGACGGCTTGCCACCAATTTTGTGTTTGACTACAATCCGATCTCGTTTTCAGGGTAATCGAAAACGATCAGAAGCGCAGTCATCAAGCAAACACCATCAACTGCAAGTACAACACGTAGCTAGTCAGGTATGTACAAAACGAGAGGGTTACTGTAGACTAGATGGGTCGGAATCAAATATCGAAATTATCGTTATCGGTTCGACAAAAACCAGAACAAAAGCTCCAGTTATCAGTGAAGTGGTTTGCAAATTCAACCTGAGAAGACTGCAAACTAGAAAAACTTGAAAATGGAAAAAACCAAGTTCTCAGAAAAATCTGGAGGCCACATGCAACGGTAATTCAAAGCAAAATTCATTCAGAAAAAAATCGGGGAAAAAGTGAGGGTTCCATAGGACTCCCCACAAAATTTATGCAGCATTTCAAAACCAGTATACCAAAAAGTACCATAAAATCAAAACTACGAGTTATTGGCAAGCATTCGGAGGAGATTGGTGATTCCTAGAATAGCACCTTTGTCGACGTCGTCGTACTGTGGGGATCCTTCCTCAGAACGAGCCATGCTGGAGAAGTCGATCAGTTTGACTTTCACCAATGAGTCGTCGTTGTCGTCAACAATGATAAGGAGTGAACTTCCGAAGTAGCGATGCTTGGGACTTGTCTCGAGGACCACCTTGATTTTCAGCAATTGTCTGATTGCTGAGTATCTTTGTTCACTTGGGAGATCGAAGAACATTGTCATGGCGTTCCAGAACGTTTCCTTGTTCACACTTTTCCCTGAAAATTTAGCAAAGTTTTGAATCGATCTGGTCACAAAGTACCGAAATCTTTTTTCCAATGAACAAGTTGCCCGTCTATCTTCCGTACAAATCTGGCCCCACAGAGACGAAGGCCCAAAGTAGAAGTCGTGGTGACTTTTGACTTCAAGATGTGGTTGGACTTCTTTTGTTCAGATATGTAATCACTGTGGGTTCTCGTTCCGAGTTTCAAGTCGAGGAAACGAGGCTTGCTCATTCCATGAGCAATGTCCTTCAGTATGATATAGTTCCTGAAGTTTTGCTTTTAGTTTGTTTGTCATAAATTGGGTGATTTACCCGGCCGGGTCAGCATTAATCAGTGCCATGATCTTTTTGACAGAGGTCGGATGGCAGCATACTTTGCACTTTCTCATTGCAGTAAGTTCTCCGCGCTGTAGGTGTTCGATTCGAATGTTTTATACTCCACAAACTTACTGCATAGACAAAACAACAATCGGGAGCTACAGCTTCGAGTTGTTTCGACATTCTCAAGTAGCTATCAACCTCGTAAATTGTAGTGGGTTTGAGCAGATGATCCTCGAGAAGTTTGACCATCTCTGCGCGTCCGCCGATTTGATGTTCATACTCCATGGTAGACGACTGAAAAAATACCTGCTGATAAGGCACGAGGAAAAGGAAATGGGAAGAAAAGGAAATGAGAACTGAAATCAGCACAGTTCACTGAATATTGGTGACCTTATATATCCAGAATATCTTTTGCATACCATTATCATAATTATGGTTTCGCTGTGACCTTTAAACAAACTGAGTCCCGGACAATGCCTAGATAAGTGGAAAATGATCAAGCAGAGAATGTGTGGGTAATTCTTATCAATACATGTCAAACCTCTTGCTCTATCGCCGTTGTTGGACATAAGAGATTGGTAAGACTGAAAAACCTCTCATTCGGTAAGCATCGAAACTATATTGACGTCGGCGAGCAGTGGAAAACTAATCTGTAGATTGAGAAGTGAAAGGCGAAAGGGCAAGAAATGAAGATCTTTCTATCTGTGCGATTGCGAAAAACTTTTTTGAAGCACTCTATCCAAATTAGACGAAGTGGTGACAATCCTGGACTGATAGAAAGAGAGCCCAATTTTGAGCTTTGAGTTACAGAAACTCACATGACCTTGTCTTCGAAAGTTGAGACTTGTCGTTAGAAGTTGGGCACTTTCGGTCGAGGTGATTTTCGGGATACTTTCTATTTCTGAAACTGAAATACTTTCAAGTCAGTCACAAGGCACTCTTGAGTTTTTCCTCGATGCAGTTGTTTCCGACTTCCCTCCGAATCTCTGTGTTTTCATTTTGGCGAAGATGTAATACATGTTTGCGTTTACAAAAGGAAGACTTGGGAAGATAATTGCCAAGCTCTGACTTTGAACAGAAATTGATGCTTTTCTTTTTCTCCCACCCTGCAAGGTACCAATTTTCATGTGCGTCGAGAGTGTTTTTGTATATACAATTTCACACCGTTTCATCGTCTGAGCCCACAATCCAATTTTCCGGAAACCAACTTCACATGCGAAAAGATACAAATTGCCATTGTCCTACTGTAACTGAACTTCATGGATGACGTCTCGATTTCCGGTATTGGTTCAGATGGAAGGGATTGGGCAATGAGAAAATAACGCTTTATATTCTTCACAGCCCTCGCTCTTTTCTTCTGGGGGCTCAAAATTGGGCAGATGTTTATTGAAGATGCTGCACACGGGGGCCAAAGAACAAGATGGATGGAGCAGGAGGGCATCGAATCTTGGAAATGGGTCATCGGTTTGGCAGAGTGGTAGCTCTTCCCGTTTTCGTGGAGCATTCACTTTTATTAGGTCAGGATTCGGGTGGCTTCTCATTCTTCATTCTCGCACACGTCGACTCATTTTTCAGTTTTCTGCGCGGCGCAATTTGTAGAAGAAAGTTAATGTCCGACGAAAAAAGTCCTTTCAGTCGTCAAAAAGTTGTTAGGTCAGATTACACGCATTTTGTTGTTTTTCTCTTCACTCATAACCTATTCCGCAAGATTTGTTATTCAGAAAATGTCCTCTAAATTCGGCGGAACATTTACGGCTCCTTCCCGATGAATTTATGTTTCTGACTCAGTTTTCTTTCAAATTTATGTCCTCCTTGCTTATTTCACAACACTCTTCTCATTCTCGCCAATTTTTCGAGGGACTGGGACTACTTTCATGATCCAATTGCACTGATGGAGAGAACTTGAGTCGCAGCCAACACCTAATGTCCTTTTTTATGTTGGATTGGAGTACAGACTAGCTGACGTCACAAAAAACGGAAAATTCGTTGAAAAATCGGGAAAAGAAAAGACAATGATTCATTATCATTTTTGGAAACCAAAAGAGAAACAAGACATTTTCAATGATAACAACGAGTACAGTTCGAATTTTTGTCCCAGACAAAAACTTTTGCTGCCTAGAAGTCTAGAGAAACAAATTGGAAGGGTTAAACGTTCAAGATGAAATTCGGATAAAAAACAAATAGGATCAACTTAGAAATTTCCGTATTTTGAAGATTCTGCAAACTCGAGAACATTTTTACTCTGTATGCTCAAGAGAATGCGATGAAGAATTACAAAAACTAAACACTCACCTATGTATAGTCATTGTAGAGTTCACGACCAACTCAAAAACTTTTAAAAAACTTCAACAAATCCACCGAAAAAAATGACTAGATTTTTTTACCGACCTTCTGAGTCCTACCAGATTTTTTGGAGCATATCAGCATCGTCTCTTTTCTGGCGGCACACTCCTCTACCGCATATTCATATACAGATCGGCTGAACTATCCACACTTGTGGCTTCGCAAAACTCCAATTTTTTGTACATCGTACTATCCTTCTGATCTCCGTTTTGTATTCTTGTTCCACGTCAATCAAATGACTCCTCCCATCCTAATCCAAGCAAATTCTACAGTAGTCTCACTCCGGGAGCTACTGGCTGGACCCTCCTGTTTCAAAACGTTTTCGCAAGCTCCGCCCATTCCCTTTGTTTCTTCATCCTTTGTTGGCAGTTGTTCTCATCCTCTCACTGAATCATCCGCGGACAAGTCCAAACGAACTACTACCTTCTTCTCGGACTCTTCGCCTCCTTTTTTCCATATTTCACTTTGTAGACTTTCGGGTCTCTCTCTTGGAGGTCTATGAAACTAATTCGAACCCTACGACCAACTCTACTGTTGGCTATTCTCGTGGCGGTAAGTGTGAAATCATGATAAACGAAAAGGAGTTCACAATATCAGTGTTGGTAGACATGAGCGATCGGTAGTTGTGAATGAGTTTTTTCACAACAAAAACAAGTTTGAACTTTTGAAATCGTATTGAAAATAGTAAGTTACCTGACACTCGTAATAGAAGCCCGCTTGTAATGGTAGCACATTCTTACAAAACCTTTCAAAAATAGAAGCCCGCTTGCTTCGATTATAGGTTTTACAATAACCATTATTTTCGAAATTTTAACACACCTAAATATGCTGTACACAATCTCTCTTCGTTAGCTGAGAAATAATTGGTTTTGTGCATTGTCAAATCTATTCCATCGTTATTCACAGTAACTCAATCTGATACAGTGATTCCAATAATTTTAAGATCCACATGACTTTTGATTTCTGAAGTCAACGAGAGTGGAGTCAACAATCTGTGATGATTGCCACATGATTCCGGAAGGTCGAAATATAGTCTAATTTCCTTAACTTCCAACGAAAAGTTCTAACAAGAAACCTGCATTCATTGAAAAAAAAACCTTAATTTCGAATATTCCAGGTCCATCTGCTTGCCAGGGCGATGACCCGCTACAAACATCCTGGAAATGTGGTTGATTTCACTGGAGTCGGCCAATCTAACCAACAAGGTGGTGGCCAATTATACTCCAACCCTCCAGGAAACTTCATGCCAAATGGTCAGCTTGGCAACTGGAGCGGACAACCCTCTGGCAATGTGAATGGGTACGGACAAACGAGCTACAGATACCAAACCGGCTACAACAATGGCAACAATCAGCATAACAACAACCAACAGTATAATGGACCACCGCCTACCCACATTTCCTCTCATCAAAGCGGCGTCGTTCCATACCAGCCTCCAAACCAATACGTCAACGCCCCTATGGTTCATGGAATGGCTCCGAATGGAAACTATCCTCCACAAGTTTATTCGTACAGTGCTCCTCCACCGCCACCACCAGTTTACGTGCCTCAACCGCCACAAATGGCTTACATGGTTCCGATGAACCAGTCCACTCAAATGGAACCACCGAAGCAATATCATCAAAACAACTTTCAGCAAGCTCCCCAACATCAAGGTATGGTCTGGGGGTTCTGATTTATACCAACTTTTAATTTTCAGGACCTGCACAACAGTATCCAGTGTACAACAATTTGCAAAACTCCAATGGAGCGTACTACAGTAACCAGCAAAAAACCAACGGATACGTCCAACAACAATCACAGGCAGCAATGATGCCTCCGTCGCAATCTCAAGCAACAACAGCAAATTATCAAAGCGCTCCTCAAATGCTAAGCCATCTGAACTCCAATTCGCAGAACATGCAAGAGCAAATCTCGTCTCCAAAATCCACTACAAACTCGTCATCAGCAGAAAACGATTCTACTGGACTGTTCGTCAATCCAGCTCTCATTCCTTCCAAAGAGGGAGAGGTCACGTTTAGGAACGCGGATGGCTATGAACAGCGATTCAAAGTTCATGGTCAAGTGAATGGGAAAGTTCAATCTACTGGCCCTATTGTTCCGGAGAAAATTTCTCCAGCTGCTAGTGTCATTGAACCTTCAATAAAGGCTGAAGTTGATGGAAAGCCTACTGAAGTCAAGACTACAAGTAGTCCAAATGTCCTAACTCTGTCTCCACTGTCTTCAGTGAGCGTCGACAATTCAAAATTCCCGATCCCATCTTCCGAAGGAACTGCACAAGAGCATGCTGATAAGATGCCAGTGGAGCCACTTCTCTATGTTCAACAACCGGAATCTGTTGAAAAGCAAACAACAGAAAAGATTATCCAGCGAAAAGAGTTCCAAGAACCAAAGCAACACCCATTTGCCAGCTCCTTTACCTTCGATGATTTCAATTTTCCTTTTCCCACCGATAATACTCTGCCACTCGATGCTCAAGACGACTACAAACTTCTCATGGAAAATGTGCAGAATGAAATAGGAAAGTTCCTGGAAAAGCATCCGAATCTGTTGAAGAAAGTTGAATCTACTCCTCAATCTGCCCCTCCCGTTGCTCAAAGATTCACGCCATCAATCCCAAATCTGAAAAATTACGTTCAATTGGAGAATCAGCCAGCGTCGTTCTATTTGAATGACAAAGATGGTCCTGTTGAGTTTGACTTGTTCGTGCCGATGTCCAGCATTCTTGAATTGGAGAAAGGCATTCGCAAGGCTCGCTTTCAAAAGTTTGTTTCAATGGGGCAATTAATCCACACAACTGAAATTTTCAGAAGTTCTCCGTTGCCAGCAATGTTTGAGAAACAAATCGAGAACACTTCAAAATCGGTAAATCAGCCTTTTGAGTACAAACAGTATCCTGGTATGTTTTCAGGTGACTTTGGAAACGGATGGAATGAACATTGGCTTGGACACAGAAGAATTTGAACAAATGCAAGAACTGTTAAGAATGGGACAACGGGTTACATTGATTATGTATTCGGAACTCCCACCGTAAGCTCTTTTCAATGTTTACCATATCTCTAAAATAACCCAACTTTTGCAGAGAAGACGACGGCTCGGATGACGAATTCTTTGACGCCGTTGCAGCTTCTCCGAATGAGCCATCCACTAGTTCCAGCAGACTGCCTCCAGCAAGATCCCCTCGTCGACACCTTCCAGTTCCTCCTCCACATGCACGCCCGTCGCGATTCACAAACTTCACTAGCAATAGTCTTTCTACAAATCGGGAAAGAGCCACTAGCAGTATGGTAGATTACACATCCAGGACATACCAAATACCGATTCATCGTGAACCAGAGATAGGAGCTTTCAATTGGCCTGATGATGGTCGACAGCCAGGACCATCGAATCGTCCCGTACCAGAACCTTATCCAGAGACGCCTGATGATATGGATAACACAATGAGCAACACCTTCCGAGGTCACCAATTGAGAACGTACCAGGAGATAATAGAAGAGCGTGAAAAAACCAACAAGTATTGGGATTGGATCTGTCACGTTCATGAAATGTCTCATAAGCAAGAAGAAGAGAGGTTTCTTTTCCATTATATGCCAGCTGAAAGATTGAATATCTTATTTTCAGACGACGAAATACTGAGCAGCACAGCCGACACCGATCCACCGATCCAAGGATGCGATTGAACCCGGAACATGAGCCCCTACAAAATGGAAAGAAACCTGAGAGTGAGATGATAACCTTTCTTATCCCAACTCGGGTTGATCTTTTCGCTCAAGTACCCTTCCAACCATGGAGAATGCCGTTGATTGGAGTTGCGAGACGAGCCCAAGGGTGAGTCGTTGCATAGAGTAGTGTGATTTTCACTTTTGCTTAACCTCACTAACTTAGTTCTGCTCACTAACACTAGGATTACAGTGTTAACTACACTCCCAAACGGTTTCTGCCGGGACACAAAGCATGTTACAGAAGGAACACTACCGAGACTGAGGAAGATTCGAACGATGCGAGTATCAATAGAGGTAGGTTTCCGCACCATTAACATTCTTGTTGTATTGTGGTTGTCGTGAATAAATTGGTTCTCATTTTGTTTCGATAACTTGTGCTCGTTGCTACTATCTCTATTCCCGTGGTTTTTAGAAATCGGGCCTCTTACCTTGGAACCAAGAGGCTATCTATTTGCCACACCTGTTGAGCTAGAACGTCTGGACCAAAGATACCGAGCTTTCATGGCTGCCTATGAGAGAAGGAATGCAAACCGTTCTGAGAATAATGATGCCGATCTGAAAAAAGGCAAATAAAAGTTATCGTTTCAAATAAATCTGATTCAGTTCCAGGGCCAGTGTTGCCATTAGCTGATGAGAGTGTTGCAACTGCTTTCAGTCAGCCATTGTCTGATAAAGAAAAAGAGAAAAAGATTCGTGAAGCTGCTGATAATTGTCGCACTGAATCCTCCACGTGGGGTTACAACGGCAATTCGGATGATGACGACGATGAGGGCAGCAGTCATAAATTTTCCGGTGGATCGTCCTT
The DNA here is from genome assembly GCA_900536305.3 of Caenorhabditis sp. 40 LS-2015. Taxonomy (NCBI): domain Eukaryota; kingdom Metazoa; phylum Nematoda; class Chromadorea; order Rhabditida; family Rhabditidae; genus Caenorhabditis; species Caenorhabditis tribulationis. Next base: position 74,579 of record LR544041.1, read on the forward strand.
CTGCTCAAATCAAAATCCTCGATTCGCTTCTACATCTTCTCATACATCTGGAAGTCAGGAACGACAATCCCAGCCAACGTCGACACATACGAAGAATAATGAAAGACCAGTTCGAGACACAGCCTGGAAGAACCAGAAAAAACGGGAGAAGGATGCCCAAAGAGCCATAAGAAAGAAGGAAGCAGAGGAGCAGCTCGAAAAACAACGAATCAAAAAAGAGGCAAAGGCGGCTAAATTGGTAGTTGCACAGGAGAAAAAACGAATCGAAGAGGAGAGACTTGCTGCTGAGAAGGTTGCCGAGGAGCAAAAGAAGAAAGAAGAAGAAGAGGAACGGCTCAAAAATGAGGAAGAGTTTCGGATACAAAAAAGGAAGTTAATGAATCAAATGAGCAAGGGACGCAAGCGCAGAAGTAAGCAGGAGAAGTATAAGGCAAGAAAGGTTGCCGAAGAGAAAGAGAAGCAGAGGCTAGAGGAACGATTACAATACGCCAGAAGTATAATTGATCCAATCATGGAGAGGGAACTACAAATCGCCAAGGAGAACTTGGAGAAGCATAGAGCTATGCAAAGGATGGAAGAAGAAAGTGGCTCGGAATACGATGAGGAGGATGATGCTGACTTTGACTGTGAAATCACCGAAATCGATCCAGTCGAACAAGCAAGACTACGAGAGGAATTTAAGCCAACTTTGGAGCAGCTAGCCAAGCGGGAAGATGTCGACAAATCATCTATCAGAGACAGTGAGTTATTTTGGTAGTGTAGTACAGTAGGATGAAACATTGTCATTTTCTTCAAAGTCTCATCTTGTTCATTCCAGGATGCGCCGCAATCAGTTACTTTTTCAAATCGGACCCTCAGTTCCTTCAATACCAGCAGAAGCATTCTGGTCCACAGACAGCATTGCATAAAGAGCTGGCGAAAATCATGTGCGCATGGAGGGAAATGGAATTCATCAAGGTAGAACCAAAGAAACTTATGTTTCATGACCTATTTCATTTTCAGTCGTATTTTCTGGAAAAGGATTTGTACTACGCAAGAGTGGCCCGACAATTTCAATACTGGACAGAGAACATTCATGATGATCTATCGCTCTTCATTAACTACTGCCTCACCAAAAAGGATCCCTGCTTCCCGACTATGACGACGATGGAAAAATGGATTTTCGATGATGAATCGCGACGAGTCGAGACTATGGAGTCCACTTTGTAGATTGAATGCCAAGAAGCCTATCTCGGTTATGTAACTTTTGCTTCGAGTAGTTTGTACCTTTCTGTAATTTGAGCATGTGTCTTGATAATACTTTTCGATCTCCAACATTTATTGAAATTCCAACATTGCTACCGTAAAACCTGTAATAGAAGCACACCTCTAGTAGAAGCACACCTGCAATAGTAGCACACCCCCAGAGCTTCTTTGAAAAATAGAAGCACACCCTGTAGTAGAAGCACACCCTCTAATAGAAGCACAGTCTGATGTGCGGTTTTCATCGAGGTGAACGTGAATTTGTTCCGATTTCAGGAATTTTCAAGTGTTCTTCCCAAAAAATGTCAAAAATGAGTGATGAACAAAAAAAAAGGACCATTTCTATAAGAAAGCTACTTACGAAAACCGTCTAAATATGGTTTCGGACAGTTTTCTGAATTTTTGAATTTCACAACAAAAAGTTTAAAAAATAGAAGCACACCCTGTGGTAGAAGCACACCCTGTAATAGTAGCACACCCTAGACCACCTTTGAAAAATAGAAGCACATGTGCTTCTATTACAGGTTTTACGGTATATTCAATTTCGGTTCTGCATAGCCATCAATTGCACAATAAAAAGTTGAATTGTTATGGCAACTGGGCTTTCTCAAAGTATGAAGAAAGAAAACTGGACGGTCGCGTGTCATAGGGGCTATCTCCGTGAATTTCTTGAAATCAAGATATTTTTCTCTAAAGGTAAGGCGCTGTTGTCTCTCTCTCTCTCTCTCGCTTCTGTCTTCCATTTTTCTCACTTCCGGCTCATCCCACCTAGATAGAAATTTAGCAGTGAGTGTGTTTTCCATTTTATTGAAAACAAAGATTAGAAGATGAGAAATGAGAACTGAATGAATAATACGTCGATCAAGGTACACGATACAGAAAATAATAAAGAACCATTAAAAAAAACTAATGAGAGACACAGATTCACTCATTAGAATAAAACCACCAATAATGAGACGACTGTATCTCACGAATGTCCACATCCGCCCATGTAACGTTCTCCGGCTCCTCTCCGACGGTATTCTCGATGAACTCCTCGATGCTCTTCACATGCTCCGAATTGACCAACTCAACAATCTTCTGATGTACTGGTTCGTCGTGAATCAACTCATCGGCTATGAACTGCAATCCGGAACGATACATCTGTGCATCCTGTCGACGGTCGATGTTCATTCCGATATCCAACTGCCTGAATGCGGATGTAAAGAGTGGAAGTGAAGTCGTGACAGCCGAGGCGACCGTGTTCAGTTCATTAGGTTGGAAAAGAGGCTTCGGATGGTGGAATGCGTTGAGGGCGACAGAGAGCACTTCAGTGAAGGTGGCGGCCGAAGGCGCCGAGTTTTTCGACAGGGCAGTCAATTGAGACACAATCGATTTCATCAGAACTTTTGAATACAGCTGGAACTGGAAGCAAGATGAGAATATAGTTGGGAAAAAATGAAACAATCGTTTGCGGAAGTGTTTACTTTTATACGTTTTGCCAGTTTCTCGGTGAAACACTGACCACTCTTCCTTCGTTTCAAAGGAGAAAATTGTATTGTATTAAAATATGTAATCAAATTGTTAATACCGAATATCAAAATGAAGACACTCAAAACTTGCTCTAAACACCTGAAAAACGGCGCCAAAGATGTCATTTTTGAAGAGGGTGACCCATTTTGACCACAACTGTTTTTGCCACTTTTTCGTCTTTTTTTTCAGTTTTTCGAGTTCAAATATGAAAAAAGCAACAAAAATGCATGAAGACGCAACACATCGTCAATTTTAACAAAAAAAAATCGAAAAAAAGGCGAAATATAGGCAAAAACAGTTAAGGCCAAAATGGGCCACTTTCTTCAAAAATGACTTTTTTGAGGCCGTTTTTTAAGTGTTTAGAGCAGTTTTTAAGTGTTTTCATTACGATATTCAATATCAGCACGCTAGATTACATATTTTCTAGCAATAAAAATGATTGCCCGGAATCCTCCTCTAACACTATTACTAATTACAAAGTGTTTCATGTGACTACAAGGCATCGAAGTGAGGTACTTGTAGAGTTAAAAATTGATGACGAAAAAAAATAGAGCTGAAACTAGAAGGAAGCTAGTAGCGAAATGAAAATATAGCTGAGAAAACAACAATGAACCAATAGTTTGCCGTAATGTTTTCTTTTACACTCAGTTTTGTCTGTTCTCCCGGGTTGTCTGCTTCTCTGCGCTCTCTTATGATTTACTCATCTTTTTTCGTTCACTTCGATTCTTTGTAGTCACATGAAACACTTTGCGAATAGCAATAATGTGTTAAGACTGAGCAAGAGTGGTCAGTGTTTCACCAATAAAATTTATAAAAGTAATTAGTTCGGAAAACTATTCGTAAGATACAGTCATCCATTATTCGTTGTTTTATCCTGAAGAGTGAATCTGTGTCTCTCATCAGTTTTTTGCTTGCTCTTTGTCGTTTTCTATATCGTGTACATTGATTCATTCAGTTTTCATTTCTCATCTTCTAATCTTTTTTTTTTCTAGATTCTCAATGAAATGGGAAACACACTCACTGCTGAGTTTCCATCTAGCTGGGATGAGCCGGAAGTGAAAAAATGGCAGAAGGAATCGAGAGAGCGACAAAAGTGCATTTACCTTCAGTTCGAGGGTAGTGCCTTTCACGATATCACCGATCTGAGCGAACCTCTTCGTATCACTAAAATCTGCTTCGCTATCTATGGACCACCACAAGAAAAAGCAGATGATTTGGAGAGTGCGTATACTACCGACCAGAGAGCGTTTGCCGAGAAGATCTATGATAAAATTCACGAAGTTAAGAGACAAGCTCCCGAGAAACGTTTTAAGCTCGGATTCGTGTTCTTGTTCTGCAAAGAACAGGAAAAAGAGTACCAGGTGAGTATTGAACACACAGGTAAAGCGCTGTCGATTCGTTACGGATGTAGTGGCATAGGAATTGTATGTGGGCGAAATATGGGATCTCAATTGGGTCGGTCCACAAAAACTTTTTCAAATGACTTACAACCATCCGTTTCCCATCCGTACGTTCACCCGTTTACCGTCTGCAAGCGGCTGACAACAAATTTTTCCATAAATGATATGTTTGCGCATACTTGTTAGCAAAAATGCCCAAAAAGGATGTTATTAATCAAAAACCTGGTCCCATCAATGAAGAATTGGCAGCGCTTTATCTGTGTATGAAATGTTCAGAATGACAGTAGACTTTCAGGTCCCCTTGTTCCGTTTATTATGGGAGTATGATGGAAAGTTATTCAATAGCAGATACATTGATACTTCTGGTCGTGTATACAATACTGCTCAAGACTGGAAGAACAATAACACGATGCCGATGATGAAGTACTGTCATCCAACAGACCTTTTCTACTCTTGCAACATCGATTACACGGACACATTCGATTCTGAAAAAGATCCGGTTGTTACTTTCAATACTTCCCCATGCTGTGATTTGTCAGCAAGAATCCTTCGCACTGCTGATGTCCTCATTGGAGCTATCGGCATGACCGTGGGAGTCGTCGCCCTCTTCTCGCCGGCTGGCTTCATCAGTGCACCAATTCTCCTCGGAGTTGGAGGAACGAGCGGCGCTTATGGTTTCGGAAGGTCTGTTCAACGACTTATTGACAAAGGATCTCATGGAGAAAGTCTGACAGATCTCGAGAGTGTGCTCCTTTACTTATCAATACTCGCATCTCCATTGCACCTTCTGAACGGATACGCCACTGCGAAACTAGCCTCCGGAGCAGCAGCGGGAAGAATCTTCACCATGCACCAAAGAATGCTTGCCACTCTTTTGATGTGGTCGGTTCTGGGCTTGGATTCATTCGCGTTGATTCTGAATCTGTCGAATCTCATTCAAAAATACGACGATGGAAAACTCGGAACTCTGGACGTCTTGCAATTCTCCGTGAGCACTCTCTTTTTTGCGAACACACTTATCCAGCCAAGAACTGCTCATGGAGTTATCGAAAGGGCGCAGCAGCAAAGGATCGGCGCGATTGCAAGAGGAATGACTGACGAGTCTGCCAAAGAAGCGTTCAAGTCGTTTTTGGAAAAAAACGAGAAAGGAGGCGGCATCCAGAATACGTCAAAGACTATCAGAACGTTGAACAAAATGGAAGATCCGAATGCTTTCTTCAAGAACAGTGGCCACGACGTGACGATTGGAGGAAGGAAGGGAAACACTGTGCTGGTGAACGATGGGAATAAAACCACTCGAGTCAATCCCAACAAGTTTGTGAGAGATAAAAAGTAAGGTTTGTCTTCACGAATGTAGTATAAATTCTATTTGACAGGATTGAGTACACGAACACCACACAAGGACTCAATGGAATGCCTAAAATAGAGAAGAGAGGAAAACTGACGTCTTGCCTCGGTGGAGTAGAAGTTGAAGATCATAAATACATGAAAAACATGGATGCACAGCAGATGGGTAGAGTGAATAAGGTTTGTTCGTCTTGATATTTGTTCAATATAAAAAAACAAGTGATTTTCAGGTATTCGGAGGAGCTGCCAAATACAATGAGACAATTGTGCACAATGCGACGAAACTCGCCGACATGATGCCCGGTAAAGTAGACCCAGATACGTTCATGTCTCTCGTGGAAATCGTCACAGCCAAGACCAAACAAGATCCATCGTTTCAATGGACAGATGCCTCGAGAGCCGCGTTTCATTCTGACATGATGAAGGATCTGGGAAGAGTCAGACACATCGCGGCTTCCACCAATGTCACGTTCTGCGATGAGATGAAAGCTCTTTATCATTATCGGAAGCATGGAAACGAGTTCATGCAGTACTGCGAACCGAAGTTCTATCTCAAAGAGCTTCCTAATAATATTTTACAAACGGGTCAGTTGTCCAAAGAGGACACTGTCACTACTAGGTTGCCGGTGAGTTTAACTGGTTTAAAGTTCTCATCGAAATTCATTCAATTTCTTCAGGACGGGACAACAGAATCCTTCACCAGGAAGACGTACTTTACTCCCGACGATTCGATGCTCGTAACCATCGAAAAAGACAGCAACACTAAACTATGCACAATTATGAAAAGACCAGGAGCATGGAATCAGAAGTACCCCGATCTGTCGGTGCCACTTCCAGCGGACTCTTTCGCCAAACTCGCACTGGCAAACGGAATGCACGATGTGGCTCGACTGACTGTCATCAGCCGCCACACCACGTACAATGACTTCAAGTTTTGCAATGAAGCAGATAAAAAATACTACGAGGCAATGGTGGCGATTTTGGTGAACGAAATGGCATACAACTTGGATCCCGAAGAAGACTGATTTCTCTATTTTTTTGAATTGTTATCACATTTTTAATGCAGCAGCGACTGGACTGGTCGTATATTATTTTGAATCTTCAATTGTAAAAAAGGCATTGAATTGATTTGGACCGACGAGAAGATGTTCACCATTGAACACAAAACTTTTATTTGAAAAATAACAAAGTAGCTCGAAATCAGAAACAAATTTCAAAATATCCAAAATTCAAAATCTCATCTCAACAAAAATCTCATCAGTGAATAGGAATATTGTCTGATCTGTTCGATTGCCTCAATAATCTTCCAATCGAATCGGACAAGGTTTTGAAAAAACTTGATTCAATCTGCGGCAACTTCCGCCTCTGAAATGAGAAATTTTGAGGACAACGTTTCTGGAGATGTTCTGGGCTTAATGAATGCGTAAACTTGTCATTCTTCGAAGGGCATGAAATTTTTGATCGGTCAAAATTTTTTGACAGAAGACCAAGTTGAGGTCTTAATCTTGTATTTGCTATTTTCTTTTCACGACTAAAAATCAGCTGAATTTTGATTCGGAAATATTTTGTTTCGGAAAATAACAAAACGTGGGAAAAGTCAGGATGATTTTATTGCTAACCCCTTATTTTTCTCTCGTCAACTCTAACGGATCAAAAAGTGACCTTCAGATTCACATTATTTTGCATTTGAATCCGCAAGTTCTATGACGTTATTAAGCAACCTGAGAATGGTTCTAGAAAACCAAACTAGATATGACATACCAGTCTATCCACAATATTGAACTCGTAGTTTGTCGTGTCGATTCCGGCCCTTCGGGACACTGCACAGAACTGTAAGTGTACAATAAGAGTGGGTCTTCTTTGAACGACTACTTACCATGATCAAAGGAAGAAAAGTACTCGGTGATCTGTTGTTCAAGCGGAAAAACATGCAAAGGTAGTCGTATGTTTCTTCGAGCATCTTCTGTAAATAACTTTTTTGCGTGGGTCTTTTTCTGACAGATACGAACTTCATAATAGGGTGCATAGTCTAGGTTCCTCTTTTCAGCTGACTCTTCAGAAAACTTTTCAACCATTTCTTGCCTGAACAATATACTTTGCCATTAAGTATTCCTAAATAATTTGAATTACATTTGAGATATCGCATCTTGGAGCGTCGGGAAAACAGGCCAGAGGAGCCATGGATACAATCGTTCCAGCTCCCTTTTCTGGAAAAAAGTACATATTGCTTGAAGTTTTCGGATAGAAACACAACTAACGGTATGGAGCACACCTTCCTCCAAATATGTTCTTGCCTCCCGGGTTCTCATTGAAAGTGAAAGGTAATAGAGTCCCTGAAAAATGTTTGGAAAATGTTCATTAGGACAAGTATACTTACATAGAAGTAGAACAGTGGAGCGGTGTATGTGGGCGAATCACAAGGTCTAAGAATCCCCATGAAGTGTTTAGCGTGAACGTGGAGATTCTGAAAGTGTCTTATGTTAATCAGTTGGTATAAAAAACGGTCACTTGCCGATGCTACGAACTCAGTTGTTCTCTTCAAAGTCGCACGATCTTGAACATTTTTGTTCAAACTATGATGCTGATTCAATTGCCAGTGTGGTATCTCCGCTTCTTCTTGCTCAGTCGGAGCAGACCTTTTCTTCGCTTTTCTCTCGTTCTGAGTCGGAACGAGGACTTGGTGCTGTGAGAATGGGATAGCGCGTTCTGGAGCATTCATATTTGAGTTTCTGGAAAGTCCCATTTCTTGCCGACAGCTCCACGAATGATGTGCGGCTAACTTTCGTCGGCGTATCACTTCGTCAAACTTTGTTCTGGCTTTCTCCACATTTGAGACAGGAGATGGGATTGGTTGACCATGAGCTGAAACTGAGCAGAATTAATATCAGTCTCAATGTTCAGACGTTTACCGTTTTGAGCCACGACCTGATTAGCTCGAGTATGAAGAGCTGAGGCTTCACCATACTGAGCCTGACTGCAATTCCTCCGGGCTGACACAATCTGATCAGCATAGGAAGTTAAGTCCTTGCCAGTTTGAGCTTTACGTTGGCGCATCACTTCCTTAAATTTAATTCTTGCCTTCTCCAGTTTCGAAGGAGCGGGAGATGGGACTGTTTGATTTTGAGCTGAAAATGAGCAGAATTAATATCAGCCTCAATGTTCAGACGCCTACCGTTTTGAAGAGGCCTACCGTTTCGACGCATCCATCGATCAAGTGGGGGTGGACGAGATGGTGTCGACATTGTGAAACGTTCAGCTGTAATTGGAGAGATATTTTGAAAATTTCTAAATGAAGATATTTGATGAAACGTTGAAAAGAATTAGTCACAATTTTTGAAATTTCACAGCTAATATTCATCTTCTTGAGCCACTGTTCTTTAACATGATCTAACCATGCTTGACAGCATTCTTGAGCAATGTTCTTCATGCAAAATTACGGTTTAGATTTGCTTGAAATATCTATCGTTTCTCTAAAGTATGGAAATACTAGGAAACCATTTATCACTCGTCTAATATGGTCACTTTGAACTGAATTTTATCAAAGGTTATCTTTGCTGAACAGAAACGGTTACAGATCAACAATAAAAGGCCAGACTACTAGAAAAGAAGGTGTAATCCTGAACGCAACAAAGTTCAAAACCCTTCGTCTATCAATCTACTGGTATTTTGCACAAATAACTGTTTTTTGCAGATTACTTAAAAATAAGAACTTAATAAGCCAACGGTAGTCCAATGAATTAGAGCTAAAAATGCAATCGAAAATCTTGACGAAACGGGAAATGAGAAAACAATCAATTGTCTATCCTAAAACTGTAATTTTCACTAGCGTTGCACGGTGAAATTCAGGAAAAGTGGAATTACTCGAAAATTCATTTTCAATCGAATGAAAAACGGAAAAGAATTAAAAAAAATGACTTGGGTAAAGCGGAAATCAACGAAACCGGTTTGAACAAACGCAGAAACCGGTCGGCGCCAAAAACACCTCATTTGCATATCTCTCGTCTCTCTTTTCTCTCCAGCTTGTGCAACAGAGCGCCTTTGTGTATATCCGCGGTACCATCCAATTAGCGCTTTGAAAAAATCTGCAGTCAGTCGGCAAGGTTGAAAGAAACAACTAATTTATTTATTGTATTTATTGATCAGAAGAAGATATGGCACAAAGTTATAACGAGAGTTCTAGATAGAATCCCTAACGAGATCTACCTATGGGATGGGGGAAGAAACAGTTGACATGTAAAGGTTGGCAAGAATTTTAAAACATGGGAAACAGGCAACTAAAACCGGGTGATGGAAGATGGGATTAAAGTAGAAAATGGACCAGGGAGTTAGAAATTGCGGTGTGTTCCTTACAATTGCATTCCAAATATCAAATATATATATATAATCGTGAGTCCGGGTTACTTCTGTTTTTACCTTCATGTTTTCATTGACAACCGTGGCTGGTCAATTTTGAGATGATGTTGCATCCACTCCGAAATCAGCTGATAGTGTCGAATTGTTGGATGGAAAAACAGTTAGCCAATTTGATCTTAGCTTTCTCCTTAGCTCATACTAATCTTGTTGTCTTCCCATAACTCCATAGATCGTAAACCTACACAAACAATGGTTGTAAATCTACACAGTGCGGGAGCACAGCTGTTGTCTACAGAAAAAAAAAACTTCTTCATTATTTGCCATCGTTCTCTTCAAAAAGCTATAATTAGTCCATTTCATTTATTATCTATAATTCTGTACATTGTCCTTTAATGGATTTATTACATCAAACCACTCTCCCTTCGTTTCGAACTCCACCCTATCAGTTTTCTCAATTTCAGATTGACATGCTTAACCAAGTCAGTAAGTACTTCTGCGACTACTGTGATTTTTTCTTGACTGTTGACTCGCCGAAATCACTACGAGAGCCTACACAGAGCTGAAAAAGTGTTTAGAGGTGTTTTGTAGAATAGGGAACGTTTGATACTTTGTTCATATTCAAAGTGATCTCACAACTATCATAGAATCGAGGAAAAACATTTACAAGAAGAGGACATCACAGGATTTGATTATAGTCCATCACATCAATCGTTTTCGTAAATTAAAAAGTAGAGGACCATACCCTGGAGTACATCACTTACACTTCCATGTCACTGTAGACCGCACTCTTAACCATAACTTTTTGCGATCTGCTATTTAGAAATGCAATTCCACAAATTACCGCCTCTTTCGTAGCCACTCAATTTCGTCGTAATCTTAGATAATGAGCATGCAAGCAGTTGTGATTCACAGCTACATTTGGAACGGAAACCATATTGCAGATCAGTTTGTTCTCATTGAGATAGAGTACCAGTTCTCGCCGGATGATCCGTTTCATAGATTTAACAACGGATAAGGTCAATGAAATCGGTGTGCAGCTCCCATAATCCGAACGTGCTCGTTTTTGAATAATAGAATAAGAAGAATCCCATACCTCCAACAGCCAGGGATCGTCCAGATTCCATAGATCTATCAAATATGTGACAATGGAAAAGCTGTTCCTGTTGCAGTTTTCGTTAAGAAAGAATCTGGGATTTCATCGAGTGTGGTGTTGACACGAGATTTCATAAGTTCGAAAGTTGGGATTCAATAAAATAAGGCGGACTACATCCTGAAGGAGATGAGCATTTGTCAATTTGGCGTTGTCATTTTCTCCTTCCCGTTTCTTCTATTTCGCTGCTGTCTATTTCTCATGCATATCTTTTACCCCATCTTTTCTTTTTTCTCCATTTTTTTGCTCGGCTCTCTTTATCTCTGTGTCTCTTCTCTTTCTATTATACGTTTCTTATGGCTTGCATGTTCTGAAACCGCTCTCCCCCAAATATATGCAGATTAGAACATGGTATCGCGCTCCAATGTGCCTGCAGGGGATTATCGATATCATTCTTTTTTACCACGTCTCTCTGCGAAATGTTTTTTGTTTACGCTCCCATTCAACGTTTTGTTTTTGTTTCTAGACTTCACCCAGTAACTATAATTTATTTTTCAGAGCATGAACCCAGCCGTTGAAAAGCCGAGAGATCCAACAAAGGGGCTGGGAAATGCTCCACCCGCGATAGTATGCAGTGTTCTGCGACAATCAGCACCAGCAGAAACGTGAGTTTGAAAACTAAGTCAGACTTACTTTCAGTCTTTCATAATTTCGTAATGAGATTGATATTGTTTTTTGTTCTAGCATCCAACTCGCCATGTGCAGCGATCGCATACGTGAGTGTGCACGGAGTGTCAAGCCGAAACTCAAGGCGATGAGGTGGAAGGTCGTGTCTCCCGGATACTATCTCATCTTCCTCCATTCCAACGATGAAGTCGATCCACAGAATCAAAGAACGAAGCTATGGTTCATTTCCGAAAATCAGAAAGTTGACGAAAAACGAAGGTTTGAAAACAATTTTCAAATTGAAGCGTTTCGCTACGCAAAAAGCATCTTCATAAAATGCGGTACCTCACTGGAAAGCAAACATGATTTATATATCAAGATTTCATCATTCGTAATGGAGTTGTTCGATATCGGAGAGTACCATATGGAGACTAACATTGTTTCGAACATTGTCAACTTTCATGACAAACCGTTTGAGACGTTCGATATCAAGAAGAACTTCATGTCACCGGAGGAGGAGCGGATCGTTATGGAAGGAATCACCGTCAACGATTTTTTCCTGGACTCGGCATACTATGTCTACAATCCGATCAAATACCAGTTGAAGCATCGCCGGATGACAATCCCTAGCGCCCACTTCCTTGCACCTCAATCGTTGAGGAACCCTCGTTGCGAGTTTCTGTCAATTGGACGTTCAAAACCCCTTCGGCTGGACGATGAAAGCAGAGAAGAAAATATTTCGGTAGTGTCCAGTAAGGCTGACGTGTTGTCTTTCATCCTTTATTGGAAGAATGGAGGCGTCACTCTCATGGACAAATCCCAAATTGGAATGTTCAACGATAATGTCCCGGGAACCGTTGCAGATATACGCTCTATGTTTGATCCAAGAGTTAAAGTCGATCCGTGAGTTTTATTTTCATTCTCTTTCATTTGACCCTCAGAAGCTTATGAGAAGGAGATCACTCGGTTTCTCCAATTGTCCTTTTTTTTATAATCTGGGTGAAAATGAAATTGACTCTGTAGATACAGATTGTAGAATAAAAATCAGAAAACCTTATAGAGAGAAGTCACCGAAAATGCAGATGTTTTTTGCTTGACCTTGATATTGTTTGGTGTTTTCTTCAAATTCAGAATGTTGAATTAGTTTCCGAAATTTAGAAAAAGATCAAGGACGATTCAATATGCTCAGTCATCACGCGCATGGGGAAAGCGAGAAAATTCAAGCATCGAAAACTGATGAAAACATCAAAAAGTTACAAAATGAGCCGAAAAATATCCAAAACACCAGGAACTTTTTTGAAATGTTTTGCATGTCATTTGATGTAAGAAACATTTGGTATTGATCATCAATAACCGTTGGCAAACTCCAAGAGTACATATCTCAAATTACGCGTGTATTAGTTTGATTTTTTTTCCAGAATCATAATCTACAGGGTTGATTTTACGTCGCCCCAAGAGAAAAATTTCAACTGAACAAATTGATTGTTATCCTTAATAGATGTTCAGTTTTCATTACACATTTTGCAGAATTATGTCAACGTGGTACACAATTCAAAGACCTGATGGGGACCAAATGCTTGTACGTCCATCGGACAATATAATCAGGTTCACAGTGAGCAGTACGCATCAATAAGTACTCAATGAGTTCACCCTTCACGATTGACTTGTCTAAATTTTGCATTCTCACTCCTTCCACGCGTTTATGCTTCACTTCGCTATTTTTCCCATTCTTCTCCACAGTTATCATACAGAACCGATTGTATTCCCAAATCTTTTTGTTGACCTCATAATTTCAACACGTTTTTAGACCCATCCCTGCTAATCCCTTGGTCACCGATGCCTTTCGATTTCTCGAAATTTTTTGTAACTGTTTTTTTATGAAAAAATATGCTTTATAGTGTTCACGCTTAAACTGTTAAAAAAACATCTGAATAGCTCAAAATTCGTTCGAAATGCTGATAATGTTATTCTCTGATTTGTTGGATAGACTATGAGATGAAAACATGTGAAATCTTCCGTTTAACACATTTTCCCAACGCTTCGTACACGTTTGATAGAACAAACGAAAGTTTCGAAACAAGTGATTCCGAACAGCATTTATATGTAAATCTCGCTTTCTTCCCGCTCATTATTTATTTTTTGAATATTCTAATGTTCTAGAATGAGGGGTGCAGGAACCCCTCACTCCCTCATTCACTGTTCTAGGATGAGGGGTGCAGGAACCCCTCACTCCCTCCAGACACTGTTCTAGGATGAGGGGTGTATACGGTCCTCATCCCCTCCAGACAATGTTCTAGGATGAGGGGTTCAGGAACCCCTCATCCCCTCCAGACACTGTTCTAGGATGAGGGGTGCAGGAACCCCTCATCCCCTCCAGACACTGTTCTAGGATGAGGGGTGCAGGAACCCCTCATCCCCTCCAGACACTGTTCTAGGATGAGGGGTGCAGGAACCCCTCACTCCCTCCAGACACTGTTCTAGGATGAGGGGTGTATACGGTCCTCATCCCCTCCAGACAATGTTCTAGGATGAGGGGTTCAGGAACCCCTCATCCCCTCCAGACACTGTTCTAGGCTGAGGGGTGTATACGGTCCTCATCCCCTTCAGACACTGTTCTCATACTTTTCGAGTATTACCACCTTTTGTACTCATACAGTGCGTTTTTGTGCCACCTTTTGCGGGTTGCTGAGAATATTGTTGATGCCGTCATTCTTGGAGATGTTGTGCCACCGGAAGGTGCGGCGGCTCCGAAGACAGGGAAGAGACCATATCACCTTCGAGTGATATCCACATGTATTGCCAGGGCCCCTTGCGAGACCCCGTGTCCAAAATTTTACTCATGTATTCTTGGTTAGTGCACTGCTCGTGTACTGGGTACCAAGAGTTAGTTGAGAGAGGTGGAAAAGGTGGGGAGGTCGTGTAGCCAGTGTACGGACATCTCACGACTTACGCCGCCTACCGTACTTTTTGTGTGACACACTAAGTACGGTGGGCGGCGTAAGTCGTGAGATATCCGTACACTGGCTACACGACCTCCCCACCTCTTCCTCTATTCTCAACTAACCCTTTGGTACCCAGTACACAATCGGAACTATAATCGGGAATTTTTGGATACGGGGCTTCGCAAGGGGCCCTGACATTACATTTGAAAATGGTTCAAACTTTGAAGTCTTCAAATTTTAGAACTAATGTGTGTGCCTGTAGAAATGCGGAGATCATTATTGAACATAAAGTGGAAGGATGTATCAGAAGAAAACGAAAAAATAAACTCACATTCAGGAGTTTGAAGAAATATATTAGGGTGTTCGGAAAGTTCCGGTCATTTTTGATAGGTTGTTTTCAAATGGAGATGCGGATAGGGAGCGCCTTTCGCTCAAAGTGAGATTGGATTTGCGGCCTACATCCTCTTATTTGATGAGCTTTCGGTTGAAATTGATACTGAGTTTGTAGCCGAGGCCCCTCACTTGTTGGGTTTTTTGGAACTCTTCACAATCGTGATATATCAACTTCAGATACAAAATCTAAACCAGGTGTGGAGAAGAAGAGAACTGCGCTCTTATGTTCACGTCCCCACTTTCTTTCTTTCTCTGTTTACTAGAGAGATTATTACTCAATGAAGGTCACAGGGCCACAGACACATACAACTTGTCACCCCATTGAATAACTCAGACATCGAGGTCTTAAATATATTTTTCTTCTTCCATATAATATGGTTGGCGTTGTCTCTCATACCGTATTTACTGTATTATAACGGCACCTTTAATAGAACGGCACCTCTAATACAACGGCACCCCTAGGCCCTCTCTGAAAAATAGAACGGCACCCTCTAATAGAACGGCACCCTGTATTATAACGTCACCTAATTTTGATGAAGGCAAAAAAGTGTTCATCTCACATGAAACATCGGAAAACAATATTTTGTTCATTTCGCATTTCCGAACTCACAAACTGACTCACGAACTGTCAGGAAAGTCCGGAAAGTGTCTAGTTTGGAATTAAAAAAGGAAGTGACTTCGAGTAAGGCACACAAGTCTCATGTTTTGATACTTTTTCGTGGACATTTCGTTTGTATAAAAGTTTTTGATTTCATTGAAAAATATAACGGCACCCTCTATTAGAACGGCACCTGTAATAGACCGGCACCCCTAGACACCTTCCGAAAAATAGAACGGCATGCCGTTATAATACAGCAAATACGGTATATATATATTTTTTCATCTTTTTCAAGAATCTCCGACTGTCCTCCCTTGATCTATGACTTTGATGCGATCTTTGTGAGATTTGGCCCTCTCTTTTGCGCTCCGTCGCAATCCTCCCTTTGTTGTCCTCGTGGAGTACACGACTTGGTCAAGAGAAAATAATTTTTTGTTTTCCGATTTTTGTTAATTTTTAATTACTTTTGCCAATTACTTTTGTGAGATATCAAATTTAAAAAATTTTAATTATTTTTTAACAACTTTTTCTCGTTTTTTCTAGACTTTGTAGATTTTCTCTCAACTGTTCGAAAATGTTGATTTTCGACGGAGAAAAGTAGAGAAAGTTGTTAAAATATGATTCATAATTTTTTAAAATAGATATTTCACTAGAAACTGTTCAAAATTTGAAAAAAATCGACAAAAAATCATTAAAATTCGACGAAAATCGCGAAAACGAGTCGTGTACTCCACGAGGACAACAGAGAAAAGATTGCAGCGTAGCACAGAAGGGAGGGCAACACCGCCGTAGTAGAACTTTTCGCTCAATAAATCATAGAACTATTCTGTGCAACAGTATTCAGTAATCCTCTTGTTCACTTTTTTTTGGTTTTTTTGATTTCTGTGCCTGGGAACAAGATTGGTTTCTCGAGTGCTCAAAATTTCACGAATAAAAAGTGAAAAGAAATAGTTGTCGGAGGTAACTCTGACCTCAGACCTTGTTTTTTAATTTTTTTTTCTCCAATCTGTCGTTGTTTCAATTACTCATCTTTCAAAATGCCCAAAACTAACCGACTCTTAACAAATGATTCATTCCTTCCAGCTTCCGCACAACATGTCGAGAAGACTAGATACAGAAAAGCGTCAGCCTATTCCAAAGAACGAGAAGCGCAAGACCACACTCTGCCCAAACTTCGCTCGCCACGGGAAGTGTCGATACAACGAAAAATGCTTGTTCATCCATAGTACGATGGAGACGGCACTATTAACCATAACTTCTTGCTATCTGCTATTGAGAAATGCACCGAGCCAGTTCCATAAGTTACCGCCTACTTTGTAGCCACTCATGATTGATTGCAGATCCGTTTGTTCTTATTGAGATACAGTACCAGTTTTCGCCGAATATTCTATTCCAAAAACTCAGCACTGAATGAGGTTTAATGAAATTGGCCTGTAGTTCCCCTAATTCAAACGTGATTTTTTCTTGAATAATAGCATAGCAATTTCTTTTTTCCAACAGCCAGGAATCCAGATTCCATAAATCTATTAATTATAAGTGACAATAGGAATAATAGATGCGGTTGCAGTTTGCTTTAAGAAAACAGCTGGGGTTTCATCGGGGTTTGGGGTTAACACGAGATTTTGAGTTCGAATATTGGGATTCAATGACATAAGGCGAAAACTACATCTAATATAGAAGCTGAGCATCTGTCAATTGGTCGTTGTTGTTCTCTCCTCCATGTTTCTTCCTTTTTCGTCGCTGTCTGTTCCTCATGCATATTTTTCTCCCCATCTTTTCTCACGTCTCCATTTTTTTGCTCGGCTCTCTTCATCTCTGTATCTCTTCTCTCTTTCTTGTCCTTCCTATTATTCGTCTCTTATGGCTAACGTCTTCTGAAACCGCTCTCTCCCATTATATGCAGATTGGAGGATGATATCGTGCTCCAATGTGCCTGAGGGAGCTTTGTGCCACGTTGCCTTATCGATTACGTATTTTCGCCTTGTCTCTCTGCGAAATGTTTTCTGTTCACGCTTTGCTTTTGTTTTTAGGCTTCCCGCAGTACTATAACTTTATTTTACAGACTATGGACTCAGACGTTGAAAAGCCGAAAGATCCAACAAAGGGACTGGGACATGCTCCACCCGCGATAGTATGCAATGTTCTGCGGCAATCAGCACCAGCAGAAGTGTGAGTTTGGAAACTAATTCATACTTACTTTCAGTCTTTCATAATTAATGAAATCGATATTGTTTTTTGTTCTAGCATCCAACTCGCCATGTGCAGCGATCGCATACGTGAGTGTGCACGGAGTGTGAAGCCGAAACTCAAGGCGATGAGGTGGAAGGTCGTTTCTCCCGGATACTATCTCATCTTCCTTCATACTCTTCATGAAGTCGATCCACAGAATCAAAGAACCAAGCTGTGGTTTATCACTAAACATGATAAATCTGAAGAAAAACGACGCTTTGAAAACAACCTTCAAGTAGATGCGTGGCGTTACCCGAAGAGCATTCTGATCAAATGCGGTACCACACTGAAAAAAACGCATGATCTATTTATCAAGATGTCGTCTTTCGTCATGGAATTGTTTGAATTCGAAGAGTTCCATATGGAAACAAACATCGTTTCAAATATTGTCAACTTTCATGACAAGCAGTTTGAGACGTTCACTATCGAGAAGAACTTTATGTCACCGGAAGACTTGCGGATCGTGATGGAAGGAATTACCGTCAACGATTTTTCCCTGGACACGGAACACTTCCTCTCTAATGCGATCAGATACCAGCTGAAGCATCGCAGAATGACAATCCCTAAAGCCTTATTCCTTGCACCCGAATCTTTGATGAACCTTCGTTGCGAGTTTCTGTCAATTGGATGTCAAAAACCCCAATGGCTGGATGAACAATACGCAGAAAGAAATGTTCCTGTAATGTGCAGTAGGGATGAACTGTTGTCCTTCATCCAGTATTGGATGAGCGGTGGCCTCACTCTCATGAACGGCTCTGAAGTTGGATTTTTCATCGATAATGTTCCGGAAACTGTTGCAGATGTACGATCTAAGTTTGGTCCAGGAGTTCAACCGGTCGAACCGTGAGTTTCATTTTACTTTTCTCCTTAGTGAATCACAGAAGCTAATGAAAAGGAGATTACTCGATTCCGTCAGTTGACCTTTTTCTCATAATCTGAACGCAAGTAAAATCGACCTTGTAGGTTTAGATTTTGAAATAAATGGTAGACGTCAGTGAAAGTTTTTTTCTTAAACTTGACATTGTTTGATGTTTTCTGCGGTTGCAGAAAGTGGAGTCCACTTTGCGAAATTTTGAAAAAGGTCGGCGACGTTTTAATCGCCACGAGAAATAATGCTCAATCATCACGTACATGGGGCCTGAAAAACCAAGAAAATTCAGACACTGATGAAAACATCGATAACTCATACAGTAGCGGCCACTGAAATTTTTTTTTCCCTTTTGGGATTTTCAGTGCAAAATGGTCAACTTTGAGCAGTTGAAAAAGTATGTTACAATAACTCAATTTTTATGAAACTTGGTGAATGTATCATGAATTAATCACAACTTTAGATCTTCATTTTTGTAGTTGACAACTTTTGACAAAAATCACGTTCAAGACTGTTATATCACGTCAAAGACCAGTTACCCAAAGCTTCTTGAAATTAGTACTGGAATGAGTCGAAATTCGAGGTGAAGTCAGTTCTAGGCGATGTAACTGACTTGACATTGATTTTCAAGAAAAGTTGTCAATTACAAAAATGGAGATCTTGACTTGTTCAATACATCAACCAATTTTTAGAAGAATTGGGGAACTGAAACATACTTTTGCAACTGCTCAAAGTTGACCATTTTGCACTGAAAATACCAAAAGGCGATATTTCAGGGGTCGCTACTGTATCTCGAATTACGCGTGAATTTTTCTTGTTTTCCTTTCAGAATCATAATCTACAGGGTCGATTTTAAATTGCCCCAAGTTAAGAGAAACATTTCAACTAAACAAATGGATTGATCTCCTTGTTAGATGTTCAGTTTTAATTACACATTTTGCAGATTTTCGTGGTACACAATTCAAAGACCTGATGGGGACCGAATGGAAGTGCACCCATCGAACAACATAATAAAGTTGAAAATGAGCAGAACGCAGCAATAAGTACTTCACGGGTCCACCCTTCGCAATTCACTTGGTCTAAAGTTTTGCATTCTCAGTCTTTTCTTCCATGCTCTTCTGTTTCATTTTGCCAATTGCCTCATCCTTCTCCAAACACAATCATCAATCAGAACCAATTGTATTCCTCCATCTTTTTCATTGACTTCACATTTTTTAACGCGTCCTCTTTTCGGAACCATCCCTACCCTCGATCACCGCTGTTATTTCCTTCAATTTCTCGTAATTTGATCTACCCACTGAAACCATTCGTTCCCCTATTCTATTCGTTTCAATGTTTTCGTAACAGTTTTATTTGAGGATATGTGTCATAGGGTTCCCGTCTGAACTGTTCAAAAATTCTGTGAATTGTTCAAAATCAGCCCTCCGCATGACTGGCTCCTTCATTTCCCCTTTTTTAATACGTGTTTCTCCATCTGTTTCAATTCTTTACTTGCAGATTATGTGCGTTTCTTCTTCTCAATCATCCATTTTCACCCTTTTATGTTTTTTTCTGTGTTTTATCACATCTCAAGTATTTGTCTTTCCTCCATCTCATATTTCTATTTTATCGTGTTCCAAAAACTCAACTTGTGGGTAAAACATTATTTTTGAATAATTGTTCTTCAAGCTCAAAAACATAATTATATTTATCTGAGTTCTAAATTTTGAAAGAAGGAAAAGTGGAAAAAAGTAACTGATCATTTTCTCCAGTTCAAAATTGTCTCAAAAACACGAGGGTTCAAAACTCAGAAGTTTCCAATATGATCTGAAGTCATGGGGTATCCGATATCTTATGATACTTTGATTTTTTGTAATGCATGCTCTCAATTTGAACTTGACACACCGCCAAGGGTTGTCTGGATTGGCACTTTGACCCTGATCTCGTCATCGAAATTCGGAAAAAAACTGGAATGACGGCTTATGAGAATTTGAAGCATTAATTCTTCATTTGTTCCCACAATAAAGCGACATTGTCTACACTCATCCAAACTGGGTGCTTTCCGTACTCCTCTTACTTCAATTTATTGAAAAGTTTACACAAAAAGTTAATGTTGGGTTGATCTGGAGGAGATGAGTCAAGAAGAGGGTGGAGAGGGCGTGGCCAGTTAATGTAAACTGAATTTTACTCCCAAGTGTCTTTACACTCCTCATCGCCACATTTCTCCCCGCTGAGCATAGCTTTGTCTTCTCATTTTCACTTCTTGATGTTTTTTCGGGTGCTCTTCGTTTTCGCCGTTCTACCTTACGGCAGGCTACAACTGTTCGAAGGATCTGGAGATGAGAATAGTGAGTCATCCTACTACTTTTTCTCTCATTATAGTTTTTTTTTCAGTGGTCGATGAGTACTGGTTACAACGCTTGATAGAAACCGTTCAAATTCCTCACTACCTGACTCAAAAAGCACATGAACTTGCGGAAGGCTCGAAACTGGAAGTCGATGAGGAAGAGATTCTAGCTCTTGATGCTTCTGTGCCAAGTCATGCCAAACAAGTGTTCACAAATGAAGTCATCGATGCTGCCAAGGAGAGCTCAGAGAGTCTCATCAACGCTACCGAAAAATTGATATCAGTTGTGTATTTTGCGTTCAAGCCTTTCGGCTGTGATCAGGACGTGAGTTTTGACTTTTCTGTGGGTTGACTTGAGCTAGCGCAAAAATCATCTCTTCTTTTTCTTTTCTACTTATGTTTCGACTTGCAGAACATTTGGCCAAGTGTTTACAATTTGTCATCTGACAATTTGGAATGTATCGCCTTCACTTTGTTGCAAAAGGTCTATGACAAGTCGGAATTTGTGAGTTTTAAATTGAAGGGGGCAATAGAACAAAGTGTTTTTCAGACTAGAAAGTATCTAGCCCGTGCGATTCATTTTGGGATCACCAGTCAGGCTCCACTGAATCATCGTATTCATGAAATGGTAGGAGGATTAGTATTAGTACATAGCGTCAAAAATTGGAAATTTCAGCTGGTCTACCAATTTCTGCTTCCCAATCAAGATCGTGTGTGGTTCAACGATTTGAAAATCCAATTCAAGAATAGTTTCTGGAATGAACAAGAGCTCTCCAAGACACCAACATACGAAGATCACAGCTTCTACTGCGGATCCATGCCTTTCACCGACGAGGTTCAAGATAAAATTGACTACTATTACACGCATTTGAAATTGTAAAATGTTTATAATCTTCTTTTTTTCAAGCAATAAACGGATCTATTGAGCTACAGTATCATTGACTTTCACATGTGACATGTCATCCATTTGCAGAATAGATTGTAGTTGGTTCTGAAAACACATGCCTTGGGTTTAATGAGTTTCGAAATTCCAACCTTTAAGATCCTATTAGCCTCCACAAGACGCTCGTTGGTATCCTTCATTCGCTGCTCGACAATTTCCAATTCCTCCTCGCTTACAATTTTATCCGTTGCCAATTTTTTCTCCAATTGGGCAATCTGCAACATCCGATGTTTAATTGATTCTGCCGGCTTTCTAATTTCCTCTTCTTCTCTTATTTTCTCTACTATAAATTGTTTATCTTACCTTCAAGAGAAGCTCCTTGTTTTTCTCCTTCTGAACTTTCCATTCAGTGGTTGCTTTTGTTTGTTCGTTTTCAATAAACAGCGCTTTTCGAACACCTTAAAAGCTCAAAGAAGAAATTTTCAAGTATTTGAAATTAAGACCTACCGTAAGCAATCGCGGATTCGAGCACATTCTGATATGCCGCAAATGTCATTCGTATCTCATCCCGAACCCGAACCAACAAAAGGCCACGCTCCGCGCAAGAAACACTGACTTGACGAATGAGCTCATCTGGAAAGAGTGAATGATAGGGAACACCTGTTTTTCATGTCCGAAACGCATCATTAAGTGCTAAACGCTCCTTGAAAGAGATGCTCGATACACGAACCAAAGAACTGGCCATAAAGGTCTCTCCGGATGGGACAGATTCCGAATGGTTTGGCTCCGCGGTCCTTGAGCTCGCTCTCCAGTTTCTCTTCGAGATTGATCTAAATGCTAATGTTTTGATCCCGGTAACAAAGAATGACTAACCATGTCCAATCTTGTGGCTGGATGTAGCGATGCCTGTTGCTTCCATAATTTTCCATTCTGCTCATATACTCTATAATACATGTGTTTTGTCCCAGTTTTGTTCAGATTTTCCTCGCTGCTTGTTGTTTTCACAAGCTCGTAATTTATCAAATTACCACGTTACCTCACCTAGGTGGAAGTATGCAATCGAGAATGAGCTGCAGTTGATGTTCACTCTCCACGTGTTCGTCTTCGGCGCTCTCGACGATACTTTCGAATGTTACATTTGTTTCTCCTTCTTGTTTTGTAGTTGCTTCTTCCTGTTAGATGGTATGGTTTTGGGAGTAATAACAAGTATTTACTAAAACTGCTGATGAGAAAAACTAATCCAGTGTTCCACTTCCACTTTTCGCCTCGTTTTCTCGTTACATCTAATTAGCCCACACAGATTGGAAAAAGAACAAGGAGTGGAGAGAAGAACCAATTTGTTTCCGGATAATTTGCCCAAAGAAGAGGAGAGACTTACTACGGGATTCACATGTAGGAAAATATTGGATGGTGTCTCGGCGGAGCCCAGAATTGTAGAAGTCATCGAGCTCTCAAATTTGGGTCCTTCCAACGTCATCGTCGTTTAGAGTAAAGTAATAAAAATCCTTTTTTGGGAATCGAGAGTAAAAGTGAGCCACGATAGAATTTTATAACGTTGGAGGGTTCTCTTTGAGTTGGGCTTCGGAGTTTTAAACCTTTTAAACCAGAGTTCACAGGATGTTCGCGTGAATTGTGTTGTCTAATAGTTCCGGTGGAGTCAATGAGCCATGATGGTAGTCTTGGTAGAGTTTCAGTTATTGATAAGTTTGATAACATTCATGTTCGCTGTCTTTTGATCATTTTCTATCCAAATTATACTGTTTCTATTCCTCAATACTCAGACTTTCAGAG
Source organism: Caenorhabditis sp. 40 LS-2015 (assembly GCA_900536305.3). Lineage (NCBI taxonomy): Eukaryota > Metazoa > Nematoda > Chromadorea > Rhabditida > Rhabditidae > Caenorhabditis > Caenorhabditis tribulationis. The sequence continues at coordinate 98,219 of LR544041.1, forward strand.
ATGGACACGCCCACTCCAGATCTATCGATGCGTGAAGGGAATACACCTTCGCCGTCGCCGAGTCACCGATTGCTGCACAAGTGAGTGTAATTGTTTATTAGAGCATGTTAGAATGTTAGAACAAGGAAAATAAAGCGATGAATAGTTGGAGGGCAAATGAATCGAAAAGAAAGACAAATGCATCAAAACAGATTCTCCAACTCATTCTCATTCCCATGATGTCTGCAGAGTTCTACTACTCAAAATGTTACGGATGTGAAAAAAAAGCATTCAATCTTTATCATCTTTTTTTCCTGTCTTCATATGTCAAACCACTGACACCCGTGCATTTCTATGATTGTAATAAACAGCTTGTCGATGACACGGCACTGCACACTCTGCCAAATCGCACCTAGGATTCGTGTTTCAAGAGTCAAAAAACGAGATCACCTTTCTTGACGACACGAAAAATTGCTACAAGTCTTGACCACACTTTATGCTTGACTGCGCTATTCGAGTCCGCAGGAATCTGACCCCTTGGGGTCCGAGAAACGGAGCCACACTCCCATACATATTCAGTCATTTTTATTCTTCCGGATTTTGGAATAGCAAGCTAGAGTTATGAAAGACTTGCTTACCGTTACCGGGTTCCATAAGGATAGACGGTGAGTGTTGGAATTGAGATGTTGAAGTTTGAAATGTTTCATTTTGAAGTGTCGTTCTTAACTATTCATTGGAATGGAACATTTGGGAGCTAGAGTCCACGATAGGCGGATCTTCAAGACATTGCTTCAAACGAAAAACGAAAACTGAAATTTTGAAAGCAAATAGATCCTTTGAATCCTTTTTTTTTTGCGTCTGCGTTTTCTGATGTCTTCGAGTGTTCGGAAACTTTTATGACACAAAATGAGCACTAGAGCCGTAAAGCTATCAAAATTATATTTTTGCTCTTTCAAAAATCCCTCCGTATTTCTCACGAAACTTTAGAAGATATCTCGTTTCATAGGCCATCTTACTCTTTTCTCAAAAATTATGTGTCCTTTTCACTTCACTTTGTTTCTCTCATGGTTTTCGTATACCCATTTTTCTCACACCTTCGCTTTTGATTCTCGTGGCCTCTCCTGCATTGCTATGGATATGAATTTCTTCGTCAATGTGATTCCTTCGTTTTTGCATGTTTTCTGTTTTCTTGGTAGATGTATGAATGAAAATGCGTGGATTCACATTCCATTGTGTTTTGTGCAAGTTCGTATGCATGGAATTTCAAAAATGTTTCATTTCTTCATGGAGCAAGAACGAAGAGAGCAAAAAAGCGAAAGAAGGAATTGTCAATAAGAAGGCGATGATAGGGAAGTGCAATTCCCGGAGGTGTAATGAGTAACTTCACACCCTTCCCCCCACTTTCCCAGACGGACCACAGCTCATTTGTGCATCGTCACTTTTAAACAAAAGAAGAGCACTATTTCTGTACATCCCTCTTTTGACCTCCTTCGGGGGGAGAGCCTCTTCTACCGATTGTGTATGTACATTTTTAATCGGTATAGCTCTAAAGAAACTGATGTGGACTCGGAGTGCCCGCCGAAACCAGCGTCCCGCGATTTTTCGTCCATATTCTTCGAGGCCAGTCTAATTTGCCGTGAACATTCTCCTGCTCATTTCTTGTCTTTCTTCTCGCCTGAATGACTAAAAAGTTCCATCAGCTGGAGTCGAAATCAGTGACTAGTTGCGGTGGGTTAATGAGCGGGCGTACCTATAGTAGTCGGTGGAGACAAGAAACTGGTAAATAGGATATGCAGAAGGCAACGCCTTGTCATTTCTCATTTCCTTTCGGCCTGTTCCGACGTCTCATCAGAGCTATAAACTTTCGTTTCGAGTTGGAAATTGCAGTTTCATTCGGGTTTTTCTTTTTGTGAGACTATAGCTGATGTTCAGATAGTTGGTAGAATTTCATGATGTGGATTGATACGTTTCAAATTCACTGAAAACAGCATACGTACTTTTTGAATGTTTTGATTGATGAAACTTTGATTGATGAAAGTTTTGATCCCAGAGTTTGATCTTGATTTTGATGGAAACTTCAATTTTTTCATTTAATCCAGAATTCGTCAAAATGTCAACCAGAAATCCCCACCTGCAACTTTTGAACTTCCACTTCACTCTCTAGACATCAGCTTGGTGTTCTCATGTAACCTCTTTTTCCAATTCCAGTGTGCAGTCGGATTCCAAAGGCAGAAAGAGAGAAGTGCTTCAAGAATCACAGCGTATTATTCAATCAACGACATAATCTCAGTACTCGCCCTCCTCTACCCCCCACCGCATACTAATTTGGGCACTCAACTTGTGCTAACGAAACCTCCCGAGTCTCGACGTTTGATCAAGTGAAGGAGCGTCGGGGCTCAGTCGTCCTTCAACTTTTTGCCAGCCCACTCATTTCCATATCTGCACCAGTAACAAGTAGCCGGAAAGGGATACTACCAAACGTCCTCCTACTCTATTTTTTAAACTATTTCCTGTCTGAAGTGGATGTCCTATACCGCACTCTTAGGACCGATTCTACATGAAAAAGTTGAAAAAGCCACATAAAGAGGCAAAAAAGAACGCCATAGGCAATACCAATTATTCATCTGGACGAGGAAAGGAGAAGAAGAAGAAGACGACGGAGTAGAAAGGGGAATCGCCAAGAAGTCGGTTTTGACGGACAAACAATTACCCAATCGGCACTTCCTTTCGAGATTCCTTCCATAAAGCGGCTCATCAATTGAATGCAATTGTTGAGACATTCTTCGCGAAATCCAAACTCACACCATTGTCCTTTTTGCGTTCTGACACTACTCCGTTAGCAACTAACCATGCTTGCTTCTTCATCACCTACATCTTTCTTCAGAACTGTTCGGAAATCGTTTCGAAGGTATTTTTGAGTGGTTCCTTTGTTGTTTGTGAAGTCCTTGATTTTTGTGATGTGGTTAGTGAAAAAGGTTTAATTTCTTTTCCAAGAATACGTGTTGGAGATACCTACATGAACACAACTTATCAGTGATTACGTCTAACATTAGCATTCATTTTTTCAGACATCGCAGCGTTCGGAAGCGAGGAATGGCTCATGCAAGCTCCGGAATCAACTTGGAGGTTAGTTCCGGTGTGATGCTTGAAAATAGGTTAGGCATAAGGTATCAAATATATTTCAATAAGTGCCTGAGGCAATGAAAAATGGAACGCGCGTTGAAGAGTGGCCATCAGCAAATATTTTGGGGTGTGATGAGCTCTCACAATAATAATGCCACAACTTCCGTTTTCTGTTATATCTATCTGGTGATAAGGTGTGAGCCCAACCTCATGAATTGCTATCGAGAACGCAATCAAAACAGATCTCACCTCGCGAGCCCCGCTTCCCAGCGGCATTTCGTGTCTTTTGATTTATTTGTGTCTCATTGAGATGCCATTTGTTGTAATTTTAGTTGCTGGGGGATGGGTGAGAGCTACGAAGAAGAAGAAGACAAAACCTCACATTCTCACATACAACACCTTTCCACACAATTCAATTAGATCATTTGAATCTAACAAGGAGGTTGCAGAAATTTTTGGGTCAACTATTCTCTTATAATCCGAGTCAAGCTAAAATCAAACTCTCAGAAAAAAAAATAAAATAAAATCGAACTCTTAGATGTTTAACGAAAAATCAGCAAAATGCTCTTTTGATTTAAGTTATGACTTCATAAAGTGGAATACTATAGTAATACTGAAGCCGAATTTCTGGCACAATAAAATTTGTCGTCAATTCACTATGCGATCCATTTTAAGGTCATACCTTGAATCATGTAAACGTTTTGAGGATTATTAATTCAGAATCTGATTTTGATAGGTAGATTTGACCTGGACCTAGGTCATAAAAAAAGTTCAACCCAAGAAGTCGAGCAATCTCCTTGTGAGACTTTTCATTACTTTCAAACCTTTTTTTGAACTAAACTTCTTCATTTAATGATTTTCATCTCGAAACGTTTCCTCAAAAACTTGCCTGACTCACCTCATCGAAATTTTGCAAATAAGTTGATCCCGAAACCTTTGAAAATGTTCTGTTTTTGATTCCTAGTTTCCGGTTCAGTGTTCCTCTTGCTAATTCCTCTTGAACTTTTGTGAAAAAAAAGCTTCAAAGAATAAAAAATTAGGATAGATAACTTTCTTGCACTTCCTTTCCATATTCAGTGTTCTTTTGTTCTTCTACTACTTGATCAAAGTGGATTTTCTCTTGAAGAACATAAAAAACGTCAAGTCTTTCTCTTCTCAAGAAAAAATAGAAAAGTATGCATAATTTTGGCGCCTCCCGAACAAGTTTGTAAGACCTTGGACCCCTTATGGATACGTGAATATGTTTTATCCATCGTTGGAAATTTTTACAAACATCTTCATATCTTTTTCCGTGGGTGCAACTTTTTTTTCATCCCCCGCTCGGTCGAAGTCCACTTCAATTTCGAGTGAAACATACCCGAGAAGATAGGATATTGCCCACTTAGGGAGGTGTGCGGGAATAGAAATGGAAATACATACTAACAGACACACGAAACTTAGTCCACATGTCGGGGGCCATATAATTAAACTGCACTTTTTACTTTGGTTGTCACCAGAGTTGCTTCCTCCCTCTCTCTTTTTCTCTCTTTTACCCGTTTTCGACATACGTAGTTTTCATCCATTAAATTCTCATCATGAGAAGCGACTGCACACACTGATTTCCATCGCCACCACCGCCGTTTCTTTGCCTCTCAATAGCTCGATGAGTTGAGTTGTCGTCCAAAAATTTAAAACATGTTACACACATTGTCTTCTTGTCTTGTCCATTACCTCGACACTGATCGACCGCAGTGGAAACGGCACGGCTGACAAGAAGACATTTGTAGCTTTCATATTTTATGACAGAACCCATGTGTTCAAACTCATTCGCTGATGAGAACTTTAATCGAGCATTCAACTTCAGATTTCTGATGAACGATGAGAGTATTAGACAACACTGATCTTATTGTTTGATGAAAGATTGACAGTACATCAAAAATTCAGGCAGGAACCTCATTGAAATTTCACCATACTTTTTCATTCTGGTTGTTTTGACCACTCCATTGTACTAAAACAAGTCCCACTGGTCTACAAGTCCACTAGTTTCCGGTTCGCTAATTCCAAGTAAAAGTTCAAAGTCGGCTCCAAGAGGGAACATGCGTGTTTAGGATTCCCATCTAATTGAGAATGCATGTTTCACTTGAAAACTTTAGTGCTCTAGACACACACACACACACCTGCGATATTTTTGACCTACTTATTTTTACTTTTCTTCAAAAGTTTCATATCGCAATATGTAACATCTTTTGGATGTTTGAATTTCGAGAAAAAAAATATTTGGAGAGAATCATTTTTTGATGAGCCGTCACTTCAGCTATGAAAGTTATAATCCCTGTTCTCAAACCAGAAATTTTGAGATAGAATTGTCTTTGTTCATTTTTCCTCATCTTTTCCATACTTCAATTCAAACTTTTTCGTTCTTTCCCAAGTTCCTTGTACTTTACAATCTTCTTTGTTGCCAAAACATTGTCAAAATGTAGAAACATGGAGCGAAGTCCCGGAGAAGAGAGACGAGCAATGCACAAAATGAGTGCTACCGAGCGTCGACAAAGGATCATGCGCCGCATCCACACCCTTCAATCCGAAGACACCGGATATAGTAATGAGGCGGATTCGCGTCGAAGTAGCACGGCTTCGGTGAAAGATGAAGCATCGGCACCTCCATCCGCTTCAATTAATCCAAACTTGTTGTTTGTGCCAGATATTAGATCGCTCGGCTTGGATCGTGGTGAAGTGCCACCGCATAAAAGGGTGCGTATATAGATGTGTGTAGGTTCTCGTCCTCATCCTTCCCTCTTTCTTCTTTCTCTTCCTCTTTTTGCTCCCATTTTTCACGACGTGAAGCAATAAGGTCTCACACATCTCGGATTTTTATTTGAAACTCGCCAATTTACCACAAGTCTAATAAATATGAAAATCCATAAAACGTCGACTATATTCACTAGAAAGGTATGACCATCTGTGAGTTCGAGATGAGAGTGAGAAGGAAGATCCGAAAAAGAAAAGACAACTGACGTGTTTTTCTTCCTTATTTAGAACCTCCGACAAATTTAATTTCAACTGAAATAACCTCAAAGTAACTGACAGAGGGAAAGTCATTCTCGTGTTTTTTGCTTCACACTTTTAGAAGGCTTCTGGATTTTCAGTATCAAGCACCACATGTCCTGGAAAGGTAAAGTAAAAGATGCATCTTTGTCGCGTATTTTTCAGCCCAAAAATATTATAATAGTACTAATGTCATTAAAATACTGGGATGCTCATAAAGTCGCTCCCCCGTCACAATTTCTGCTCGCTAGGAGTGCGAGCCTTCATTAACACTATTAGAGGGAGGGAAAAGTCAATTTCCTATTAATGAGTTTCTAACCAACCCAACCCAATTCCCTTTTTCAGGATGCCATTGAGAAAATTCCAATGCGAGCCAGATCACAGAGTTGGCTGATACGAACTCGACATCTTCTTCATGAGGAGAGAGTGAGTTTTTTTTTGAAGATTTTGAAACATGGCTGAACATTGTTTCAGGAGCCACCGCCGCTTATTTCTCATATGATGCTCACCTTCTCGTTCCTTCTCATTCTTCTCTCATTTCCGTGGTGTCTATTCTTCTGTGTAAAAGTAGTCAAGTAAGATCTCTTGTTTTTCAATCATTTAGCGGCGACGAAGAGGAGTGAGCAAAAAAAAACACTGGTTTTCTTTTTGTTTTGCAGAGAATATCAAAGAGCTGTCATCTTCCGGTTGGGTAGACTTATCAAGGGTGGAACGAAGGGACCCGGACTCTTCTTTGTGTTGCCATGCATCGACACAATGAAGATCGTGGACCTTCGAGTTCTTTCGTTCGATGTGCCACCACAAGAAATTCTCAGTAGAGATTCTGTGACAGTATCCGTTGAAGCTGTCATTTATTTCCGTGTCTCCAACCCAGTAATCTCGGTCACCAATGTCAATGACGCCCAGTTCAGTACTCGTCTTCTTGCTCAAACCACTCTCAGAAACGTTCTCGGTACCAAAACTCTCAGTGAGATGCTCAGCGAACGTGATGCTATTGCCAGTGTATGTCTTTCCGTAATATGTCAAATACAGAAACTCGTTTCTTTCAGATCACCGAAAAAGTACTCGACGAAGGAACCGATCCATGGGGTGTGAAGGTGGAGAGAGTCGAAATTAAAGACATTCGTCTGCCACATCAACTCATGAGAAGTATGGCGGCGGAAGCAGAAGCTGTCAGAAAAGCACGTGCCGCTATCATTGCGGCACAAGGAGAGAAGGATGCTAGCGCGTAAGTTCATTTTCTTTTACTACTTTCTTTTGCTCATTCTCTCAACAACAGATGCCTTCAAACCGCCGCTGACACCATTGCCCAAAACAGAATGACGATTCAATTGAGATACTTGCAAACGCTGACTAAGATTTCTGCGGAAAGGTGAACAGTAATTTACATCATGTTCTCATCCTTTTTCTCTTCCAGAAACAACACCATTGTGATGCCGTATCCAATAGAAGTAGCCAAGCACTTCATGAAGAAATTCCATCACAAAACTTGATCCACGACGTCTTCTTCTCCAGTTGCACCGGTAACTCCGTCTTATCGTCATCATCAATGCTTCCTGTTGAATTCCCTTGACTAACTAAAACTGTCTATTTTATTTATATACTTTTGTGAAACGTTAATAAATTGAAACATCCCATTTGAAGTTTGCATTATTTCAGGATAATTCTGAAACTGTATTTTTTAAGTTTTCCGTGGTGAACATATTTACCTAGAAAAAAAACAAACTAGAAAAGAATCTTTGATGGAACTATCCCTTCGATCGAAAACGTGAAAGCGAAAATTCAAAAAAAAAAAAAAACGACTCGTTTGCAGAAAAATAACCTATCAACACCACTTCTATTATCTGCTAGTAATCATTCGATAAAGATTCAAAAATCTTGTTGACCTCGTGATCCTTGCCTCACCGGGAGGAAAATAGAAACAGATGTTCTACCCGATGACATACGGATGCGATGGGCCTTGGGAGAGCACGACAAGTATGCGATGGACTGTGTACTTTGTGGATGCGCCAGAGAAGAGATCTGCCTTTCCTTCCATCCGTTGGGAGGCCGTCTGTCCTCCCAAAGACACACAGGGAGGAGTAGACCATCGGCTATTGATTGCGCTTTGACTTGCTCGCCCCCTCACATACACACAGAGACATCGATTTTGTTTTTGAAGTCTAAAATCCATCAAGTTCAGTCTCAATGATGACGCCTAATTCTCATCTCAACTTTTGTTTTCTCTGTTTTTTCTCATCGTTTCTTTTTTATTCCTTATCATTTCTGTTGAACCTGTCAATGTGATTGAAACAAAAGGACTAGAGATTGAGAGAGTTAGACATATATACAAAAATGAATCATCAAAGGAAATCGTGTTTCTGGAGAATTTAAAACTAACATTTTCTTCGCATTGTCGCAGTTTCACTTTTCCTCCTTCTTCTTCATTTCACTCCCCCTAACAAACTCCATGGAGTTTATGATGTTTATTCAGATTTTACGTGGAAAAACTTACGATTCAATACCTCCCACAACTTATTTCTTATTTTCATGGCTTACCTCTAGTGACGGGACGGACAGGGAGCAATTATTTACGCGCCCGGCCGTTCATTCCTTCCCCGCAATCGCCTTTTCCTTTCCATTCATCTCAAGTACTCGGTTGATGTGTCTTGGAAACAGGCCGACAAGGGCCGTAAATGGAAGAGACTATGGCAGAGACTGTGTCCTTTTGCGTTTTCTCCAGGCTTCAAATCGGCTAGAAATGTAATTGGAATTACATTTGCACCGTTATGAAATCAAGTAATTTTGAGTTTCAAGAAAAGAGTCTTCAAAAATAGTATTTTTATATGATGATACTCCCCAAATTTCTAATTTAGAACTTTTGATTTTTAATATCTATTGTTTCGTCATATCTACCTGTCAATAAACCCAATATACTATCTCAGAATATCTACCACAATCCTCATTCCATTATCCTTCCGTTCAATGTCCTCCCTCCCTCTCTCCCCGTTTCTCTTCTGTTTACACTGCGCGAAGACTGTTGCCCGCCAGGCGGGTGTAAGAAAACGCGCTCCACCGAACAGAGGGCGACTTTGCGCCTCTCCGGGGCGGAAAACGGTCCATTCATTGTCATTTTCTCATATTGGTTCATTTTCCTTCTGTTCGCTCTCGTCTTTGTTCTTTTTTTAGCATTTCAAAATATTGCGAAATAGCAGAGTGAATCATCGTTTAGTTGAAATTATTTCGATCGCTTCGCCGGATGTCTCCATCAATTTGTTAGAAATTTTTTAGGTTTTTCTCGAGTTTTTCCCCAAATTTTGATCCGCTTCTTGTCATTCATCAATTTTCGCGTTGGAATTGACAAATTTAAAATGCAAAGGCGTCGCGGAAACATGATACCTTAGTTTCGGAATTAGTAACAGAAAATCTACTCGTGCTGCTCTAGTGTTGTTATTGATTTCTTTCAATCGTACTACTATGAACTTACTATGTTTTTCCTCAAATGAAAAGGTTTTATCTTATCAAATATCATCACAAACCATCATAATTTCAGGGAACCGACATGTCGTCGCAAGAGGATCTGCTGAAGCGTCTGGAGGCTGTGACCGCTCGTCTCGAAGCGATCTCGGGACAGAAACCAGCCCTCGCACCAAAGCCAACCAACTTGGGAGGATCGAGTGGTGAGTCTATAGTAAACCAAATACCAAAAATGGAAAAGTGTTCTGATCTAAAAACCAAAACTGTTTGCTCAAAGTCTTATGACCAATGTACCGAAAGTTAGTGTTGCTTGTGCTGCATGTGTTCATATTCACCTTCCCACAACTCTGTTCTTCTATCGTCATGATGCGACGCGTGACCTATCAAGGAGTCACAAACGAGTATGTTGCTGCTTCTGCGCCTAGAGGCAGAGTCAGAAACATTCCGATACGCATCATATGTGAGTTTTATGATGTTTACAATATGCCCAGTGGCATTTCCAGTCAGCATCTGATGCTACCGGTTGCATGTTCGGTTTTTTTGGCGATGGCCGGGAGTTTACCGACTCTTTCTTATTGGCGTCTAGGACCCGGACCCTCTGAGCTTATTTTCGCTCGCAATATTTTGAAAGATGAGAAGTGTCAATCTTTTTGTTTTGAGGTCTGGCAGATGAATTTCGGGTAGAAGAAGGAGGTTAGGTTTCAAGATAGGTCGCCTTCATTTTGGAAATTGTATTGTTGCTAACCGGATCCATGAGAGTTCTTTCGAAATAGTCTGACTCTGGTAAATTTTCGAATCGTTTCTATTTCTTTCCGCTAAAGAACCCCTGCAATGACACAAACAAGCTCGTGTTCTGGACTCGATCTTTTTCCCTCGTCCTTCTTATCGTTTAGTGCACAAGTTATCATTTCTAATGGCACTCCTTACCTCATCCTCTCGCCTCTGACACCAGAACCGTCAATCCCTCATTTCCCCTCATCGCAAAGTGTTTTACAGCAAAAGAGAGATGGAGTCGTTTTTCTGTTCATCCTGAAGATAGCGATCCTCTCCTCACGTTGCATGCTCTCTTTTCAATTTTTCGCCTTGCCGATGAGGACCCGTCTCCGTTCAACAGTTGCTTGGCTCTTCTTTGCGTCGTCGATTTCGTGTTTTCCTTCTGTCTAACCTCTATCCTTCCTCTTGTTTCTAGGTTCTTCCCTCATCGGCAACTCACTCTACACCAGCCGTCATTCTTCTTCTTTCTGCCCTCAAATCTTAACAATATTTCTTCTTTTACCCACCTTCTCATCCCCGCAAATTCATACCAAACATCTTAATGTTCTAGCCAACGTATTTATCGGTTTTATTCCTCCCCCATCTTCTCCGCTATGGATTCACTTTATTACTCGGCTCCTAGACCCTTCAACAAGTTTCCACGTGGCTACAGACCGGTCACCGACAGCACCCAAGACTTGAGAGGCTTCGGAGGCGGACTGCGTCCGTCAAACAGTTGGTCCTCGTTCCCCCAACAACTTGTCAGTGACCAGCGGTCAGCGACTCTACCACATTTCTCATCTTCATGCGTATCACCCGTTTCCCCATTATCCCCAGTTGACCGCACTACTAACAATTGGACTGCCGAGGAGCCACCAAGATCCCGTCGCCCGATTCGCTCAGAGAGCAACTCAACTGTATTCGATAACAACTTCTCTTCTCGTGAGCTCTCACCATTGTCAGTTGCCAGTGAATACTGCAACAATCCTCCAGCCCAACCCGTAAGTATGTACGGCCATCGAAGTGTTACAAGTCCTGTCCCGGCGTATCAAGACCCAGCTTTGAGAGCCTATGATAATGTGCCAAGACCCCCAGTCTTCGAGCCACAACATCATACCCTGCCATCACAACGGGAGACGGATTTTTTGAGGAATCTGCAACGACAAAAAGATGAAGCTCATAATATGTCCTCGAGCTGGTATGCTGGTGATCCCACTTCACGTCAGTCGGATTGGAATTCTCATCAACAAGTCCAAAATCCTACATCTAGTCACCAGCCAAGACGATTAGCGAAAACTCAGTCGGATTTATCGTTTGATTCTCTTAACAACACGTATTTCAATAACACTTCTGCTCCAAATCCTGCTCCCTCCAACAACGGCGGTATTCTTCATAACTCCATCAACAACTTCGCGTCGAATACTAACGGACAGAACGGAAATACCGGTCACAGACTCGACGGGTTTTTCCGAAATCGAGTGATTGAACCCAACTGGATGACTGATCCTCCACCACCCAAGTCATTCCGCGAGGACTATATCATTCGAAACGTACCTCTCTCAAATTCTTCTGTGAGTTCTGACTTTGAGAGATTCCGACTAGAGCCAACGTTCCGAGAGCCTACTCGAGCTACGTCAGTGGTAGTGGAGCAACCGAATTTCCGAAGCTATCACCGCGATGGGACCATACATACTTCCGATCATCAAGCTCCACCACCAACTCAAGTCGTCCAGCCAGAGTCTCGATACCAAAAAGCGCCCAGCTACATGCAGCATCGCGAGTCGAGTCCAGTACGCTCCCCACCTATTATCTCTTATGCTCATCAACCAAGTCCGTTCTCGTTCCCTAACCCAATCAATCAAGTCAACTACAACCAAGAAGAAAACCGAGGAGCAGGCGGCGGGTACCACGACCGACGGGTGGCTCAAGGGTCAACAGATCAAGCGAGTGTCTATCAGAACGTTCCACCGATGGCTGCAGCTGCCGTCGCTTTTCGTGAGAAAGAGCGATCGGCCAGTCAGTATCCTGAATCGAATCGAAACTCTGCAGTTTTTTCAAACGAACCAATACGGCTAACTAATGATCGGGTACTTCGAATCCATCCACATCAACCCGAACAAGATCTCTACCATCAGCAACCGGTAGAAGAGTCTCTTTACTCCCCGCCTCAGCAAACTCAACGTGTTCGCATCCAATCTCCACTACGGGACTTCGCAAGGCTCACATCACCCATTCGTGAGGTGGCACCACAACCAGTCCAGCCTCAGCATCAATCAAATCCTGATCGGATATTCAGCCCAGTAGAGTCTAAAGTTTTCAACCGTTCCGGTCCAACTGTGATCAATGGCTTCACCAGCAACCGTCACACCTACAATAGTCACACCGATGATTATGACGCCAGGACCCGACGTGACTCGTCGCAACCGCCAGTGGCTGTAATTGAGCCGAACGTCAACGTTCACATGCCATCCGATCCGATTCCATACAATAAGCCTCACTTTGGACATGGACATGGCCATGGACACAATGTGAACACTGTCAAACCGACCTCTCACTATACCAACCCGACTTTTTCGCCCAACTCGAACTACGAAAACGACAACGACAGTGATTTGGATATTGAAGAAATGGCGAGACGCGCTCTGCCGAGATATCTTCGAGACAACGATAGAACAGGAAGACATCGTAATCTGTATGGTGACAACTTGCAAGGAATCCTCATCAAGAATCCATCTCTTCATCGCAGTTCCTTGAAGAAAGTTGTCTTCATTGACCAGGATAAAGGTGACCATTGTGTGATACTAAAATAGTCATAGACTGAGCAAACAGTAGTGAAAATTTTCCAATTAGAGTACTCGACTTCGACTTTCTATAACATTTGGTTTTCAGCATCTGCTGCTGCTGCTGCAGCACCGGGAGAAGTCCCGCCACACGTTCGTGCTTACGATGACGCCCTCGAGGAACCACTCAGCAACTGGACGAAGCTTACCGACCAACTCGGTGGGGATCTTGCTATCGTGGTGAGTGCTTTTCTACTTTCTCGTGATTGAAAGTTCTATTGATGAGAATCTAAGCTCAAATTGTTATTTCAGAAGCCAAAAGTTCTCGCGATGTTCGACAGCATTCGCAACTACTTGTGGACTGCTGCTGGAAAGCCTGAGCCATCTGCTGATGAGGCACAGAGGATGCTGACTCCGGTCATCAATCTTCTCGGAGAGATCAACAACTTCAAGGAGACGAAGAGACATACTCCACACTGGAACCATCTCAACTCGATTGCCGAGGCTCTCCCAGCTCTTGGATGGGTCATTCAGGTGAGTTTTTGAGTTGTTCATAGCTAGGAGCAAGAAAAATATCTCCAAACATTTTCAGAAGAAGACTCCGGCTCCATACGTCAAGGAGTTCATCGAGGCTGCTCAATTCTACATCAACCCAATCCTCCGTGAGTTCAAGGAGACCGATCCGAGACACGTGGAATGGACCAAAGCCTGGAAGTCCATTTTCGAGGAGATGCAGAAGTTTGTCCGCCAAGTGCACACTACTGGACTTGTCTGGAACAGTGCGCCGGGAAGCGTTCCAGAGGGATCTACTGCTGCTCCAGCTGCTCCACCAGCTCCCAGGGCTCCGGGTGGCCCAGGAGGACCACCACCACCGCCACCACCGCCACCGGCAGACTTCCTCGCTAATATCGCCCCGCCACCAGTCGATACCGAGAAGTCCAGCCGTGATGCTCTGTTCGCTCAATTGAATCAGGGAGAAGGAGTTACTTCGAGACTGAAGAAGGTGACTGCTGACATGCAAACTCACAAGAACCCGAACCTTCGTGGAAACACTGCTGCTCCAGCGTCGGCACCTCAGGGTGGTGGCTCGCCAGCCCGCGCTGCTGCTGCTCCAGTCAAGAAGCCACCACACAAGGAGTTGGAGAACGGAAAGCAATGGATTGTGGTAAGTTGTTTTCTGTCTCAATAATATGCGAGAACTGTCGAACTATCGGAAACATCCAAAAACATGAACACCATTACAGGAGTACTTCGTCAATGATCGGAACATTGTTATCGATGTCGCTGACAAGAAGCAAACCGTCTACATCTACCGCTGCGAGAACTCTGTCATCAAGGTCAACGGAAAGGCCAACTCGATCACTTTGGACGGCTGCAAGAAGACTTCGGTGGTCTTCGACGCGCTGGTTGCTCAGTGTGAGACTGTCAATTGTCAGTCCGTTCAGATCCAGGTGAGAAGAGCATGTCAAACTGGTGAATGCTTACCTTACACTTTTTCAGACCCTCGGAGAACTCCCAACCCTTTCCATCCAAAAGACCGACGGATGCCAGGTGTTCCTCTCCAAAGTCGCTCAGGCCTGCGAGATCGTCACTTCCAAGTCCAGCGAGATGAACATTTCCGTGCAGACCACTGATGATGGGGATTACGTGAGTTCTTTGGAAAAGTCATGTTTTGGTATCAAAATCATTCCTATTTTCAGTCCGAGTTCCCAGTTCCGGAGCAGTTCAAAACCACGTTCGTCAACGGAAAACTTGTCACTGTTGTCTCGGATATCTGCTAAACTACTCGACGTCACCGATTTCATAACTGACTCCTGATCGATTTTCTCGTCATTTTACCATTTCTTTAAGCTATTTTTCTTTTTCACAAAAAAATATTTCTCGTCCGATTCTTTGTAAGAATTTGGCGCACTTCGCTTTACTATAAAATATTGAACATTTTGTATCTGCCTGACTGGTGCTCAATTACTTTTCGGCTTCATTTTTTTTTCGAAATAAAAGTGATTACGTATATGAACAATGTAATTCTATATGTGGTCTCAGGAAAAAAAAGATGAAGACTTGGTTTATCATCCTTGAACAAGTAAGTCGAAGGTTTGTGGACATGGACCGATGTTCAAAAAACATGAACTATGTTTCAGAAGTTCAACGTTCACAACCATTGAAAAGATGACCTTCTTCCAAAAATGTTTTCGGTGTCTTCCAACTCTGGGAGTTTTCATTCTATGCATTTCAAATGATACCGGAGCATCTCACGCCCACAACGAGCCTGATGAGCTCCGTCGAGTTTAGAAGAACCAGTTTTCCGTTTTCCTCTTCTACTTTCGCAACTCCCAACTTTCAGAATGTCATGGATGCAAAATCTCAAAAACTATCAACACCTACGGGATCCCTCCGAGTATATGTCACAAGTATATGGGGATCCCTTGGCTTATCTTCAAGAGAGCACTAAATTCGTGACGGAACGTGAATACTACGAAGATTTCGGATATGGAGAATGCTTCAACTCAACGGAATCTGAAGTTCAGGTCAGTGAATGGGAGAATTTGAGAATAGAATAGAATGTTTCAGTGTGAGCTGATTACCGGAGAGTTTGATCCGAAACTTTTGCCATACGACAAACGATTGGCATGGCATTTCAAAGAGTTCTGCTACAAAACATCTGCTCATGGAATCCCAATGATTGGTGAAGCTCCGAACGTCTATTATAGAGCTGTCTGGGTCATGTTGTTCCTTGGATGTATGATTATGCTATATCTCAATGCACAATCTGTTCTTGACAAGTACAACAGGAATGAAAAAATTGTGGACATTCAATTGAAGTTTGGTGAGTGCACTGTTTTCATCAGTGTCAAATTTCAATGTTTTTTCTTCAGACACTGCACCATTTCCTGCCATCACATTATGCAATCTAAACCCATACAAAGCAAGTTTGGCAACCAGTGTGGATCTCGTGAAGCGAACACTATCAGCATTCGACGGAGCCATGGGTAAAGCCGGAGGAAACAAGGAACACGATGAGGAGAGGGAAGTTGTCACCGAGCCACCAACCACCCCAGCACCAACAACAAAGCCATCACGTCGTCGCGGGAAACGAGATCTGTCTGGCGCATTTTTCGAGCCTGGATTTGCGAGATGTCTTTGCGGAAGTCAAGGATCCAGTGAGATGGAAGACAAGGATGATGAGAAAGAAGAGGAAATACGCGAAACGACCACCAGAAAGTCATTCAATATTAATGGTGAGTGTTGCATGTTGGATGAGAGGATTGTCAAATGTTCTAGATGCCGATGAGGAGTGGGATGGGATGGAAGAGTATGACAATGAGCATTATGAGAATTATGACGTAGAAGCGACGACTGGAATGAATATGATGGAGGAGTGTCAGTCGGAGAGGTTTGTGGGGCTATTATTGAACAGTTGCTTAAATTAGAAATTGAAAGTTTACTTCGTAGAAAGTCTATGAACATTCATTCTAGAACAAAGTTCGACGAACCAACTGGTTTTGATGATCGGTGCATCTGCGCCTTCGACAGGTCTACCCACGATGCTTGGCCATGTTTCTTGAATGGCACTTGGGAGACAACAGAATGTGATACTTGCAACGAGCACGCTTTTTGCACGAAGGATAATAAGACTGGTACTGTCTCACCTATTCTTCTCACCTTCTCTAATTTTTTTTCCAGCAAAGGGTCATAGGTCACCTTGCATTTGTGCACCATCAAAATTCTGCGTGGCATATAACGGAAAGACGCCTCCGATTGAAATCTGGACGTACCTTCAAGGAGGAACCCCCACTGAAGATCCGAATTTCTTAGAAGCTATGGGTTTCCAGGTTGGTCTTGTGATAAGATGTCCATAAACTATTCTGTTTCAGGGTATGACCGATGAAGTAGCAATTGTCACAAAAGCCAAAGAGAATATCATGTTCGCCATGGCCACGTTGTCCATGCAAGATAGAGAACGGTTGAGCACCACTAAACGAGAACTTGTTCATAAGTGCTCATTCAATGGAAAAGCGTGTGATATTGAAGCGTTAGTTTTGATCAGAGCTCTGGTTATAAAAATTGGATACAATTTTTAGAGATTTTCTAACTCACATCGACCCTGTGTTCGGGTCTTGTTTCACTTTTAATCATAATCGAACAGTCAACCTGACCAGTATTCGTGCAGGTATCTGATTCTGAACGAGAATATCGTCATCAATCAAAACATTTGTAGGTCCCATGTACGGACTACGTATGTTGGTTTATGTGAACGCGTCTGACTACATGCCAACCACAGAAGCAACTGGAGTTCGATTGACGATTCATGACAAAGAAGACTTCCCATTCCCCGACACCTTCGGATATTCTGCTCCGACTGGATACGTCTCGTCGTTTGGCCTGAGATTGGTACTCGGAACATTTCATCTCAGTTATAACTCTGTTATTTTCAGAGAAAAATGTCTCGACTTCCGGCCCCGTATGGAGATTGTGTACCGGATGGAAAGACTTCTGACTATATCTATAGCAATTATGAGTATTCTGTAGAGGCAAAACATATTTGACCGGAACCAAACATCAGTTTTATTTTCAGGGATGCTATCGCTCGTGTTTCCAACAACTCGTCCTCAAGGAGTGTAGATGTGGAGATCCGCGTTTCCCGGTTCCTGAAAACGCCCGACATTGTGACGCGGCTGATCCGGTTGCAAGTATAAAATATTTTGTAGATTCCAACTATAACTTCTGATTTCTCAGGGAAATGTCTCGATGCACGAATGAATGATCTTGGAGGTCTGCATGGTTCTTTCCGTTGCAGGTGACTAGTCTTTCTCTATGCCACCAATTTATATAAAGTTGTCGTTTGCAGATGCCAGCAACCTTGTCGTCAATCAATCTATTCAGTAACGTACTCCCCTGCAAAATGGCCCTCGTTGTCTTTACAAATTCAGCTT
Organism: Caenorhabditis sp. 40 LS-2015; assembly: GCA_900536305.3. NCBI lineage: Eukaryota > Metazoa > Nematoda > Chromadorea > Rhabditida > Rhabditidae > Caenorhabditis > Caenorhabditis tribulationis. The sequence continues at coordinate 116,268 of LR544041.1, forward strand.
GGATCTTGTAATGGTACGGCCGTCGAGTGCAACAAACATTACAAGTAAGAAAATCCCGAAGTTCAGGGTAATGTAAGCCTTTTCGTTTTAGAGAGAATGGTGCAATGGTTGAAGTTTTCTACGAGCAGTTGAACTTTGAAATGCTCACAGAGTCCGAAGCCTATGGCGTAAGAAAGCATGATATCTCATAGGCCATTTTTACGATATTTTTCAGTTCGTCAACTTGTTGGCCGATTTTGGCGGACAGTTGGGTCTGTGGTGTGGTATCTCCTTCTTAACATGCTGCGAGTTTGTCTTCCTGTTCCTTGAAACCGCTTACATGAGTGCCGAGCACAACTATTCCTTGTACAAGAAGAAGAAAGCTGAAAAGGCCAAGAAAATCGCATCTGGATCTTTTTAAATCTTATTATTCAAAAATAAAATGTTCATTTACAATTTTTGTTTCACGGGCACCTTATTTGAATCAACGTCACAATAATTATAGAATTATAGCGTTTGTCGAAGAATAAGAACGGGTGGGATTTGAAGCAAACAAAAAGTTATACAATATTACGGGAAGATGGGGACTACTACTCGCACATGGAAAAGTCTATTCACAGTTACGCAATGACTAAACGTTGAAAAACAAAAGAAGATTGAAGGTTTTCTGAAAACACATTTTTTGAGTGGGACATTTGGCATTAAGAATTTCAAGCGGCACTAATGGACATTTACAATACGTGGCATAAGCTGAGGTGGAAGGAAACTGGATTTAAATCAAGGAGTTTTGGGACAAAGTACAAAGAATCGTTTTTTTTTTCGAAGTACATATATACGATTTAGCTGCAAAGTTATGAAGAGTATACCAAGCGTAACGAAAAACGAGTCAACCGAGGAATGGATAGTATAATGGGAGTGGAGAGAAAAAAAGAAAGTTTCACAAAGTGTATGGAAGTGAGCTTGTGTGCCTTCTAACGAGCCAGTGTGCCAATGAGCGCGGCACAAATCTCGAAGAATTGCATCGTCTGGGACAGCTTGGCTCCTCCTGGCGATGGTGGTGGTGTCACATCGCACTGGAATTCCTGAGAGAAAACAAAACGATTAAGTGGATTATCAGAGCTGAGTATCTTTTTTGCGAACTCAAAGTATTAAAAAAATTTTGAACTGTCAGAACACTCCAGACACATTTCATTTCAGGTTAGAGAAATATTTGAAAATGTAAGAAAACGTCAACCCTCACCGACATATCCGAAAAGTCATGCACTTCCATTTTTTCAATACTCGCCTCCATGCTCATCGCTTGTGGCATGCTCGCGGTTCGAGTTCCTCGGATGCCAGCCGGCTTCTGGGGCATTGACATCGAAGCATGTCGCGATGAAGATGCACTCGCCGCTGAAAAATCAATACTCAACGCAATTTCTCAATTTTGAAAGTCTTACATCCAGACTCCTCATCCGCCAAACTCTTGAAGTCGAGAAGGTAGCTTCTCTGGTCCACTTGGTACAACTGAAGTGACATCTTTGGTGGGTCCGCGGCCGGAGCATCTGGCTTGCGTCGAACGATGACATGATATGGGTTCAACACCTTCCACTCCATATCCAGTTGCTTCATGGCGCGGAACACCTCGAACATGATGTCCTCTGGGCGACTCTGCGAGCGAATACCCAGATGCCACTTGGCCCGCTTGTTGCGAGCCGATCCAGTAGCCTCGGTGTTGTCGAGAGTCGGAGTGATCTTGCTGCTGACCGATGCTGGAAAATATGAAGGTCAGATAATGAATTGGATTGAGTGGGAAAGACATTGGGTTCAGCTCTTTGACTGTATCCTTGGCAAGAGTTCATTCCCTTCCCTGTATTAGCAACTAGACTACCTGAAGGACATCCTCTCCCTACTCACCAGCAATACGCTCCGGATGACGGTGAACTGGCCCTGGTCCCTTATTCGGTGTCACTTGGTAGAACTCCTCAATCGACAGCTTGGCTGTCTCATCAGCAATACGCTTGTTGTCAACAATCAAATTGTAGGCAATTGAGAGATGATGATGAGGATCGTCGCCCAGAAGAGCGGACGTGACTTCCTCCTCGGCGACATGGTAGCGCTGAAACTTTCAAAGGGGTGAACTTTGGTTGTTCCATCTGCATAAACTGTACCTCGGTGACCTCACGGACAGCCTCAATGTCGACGATGGATGCCTCGCTCTCGTTGATTGGCGGGAAGAGGTAGTTGGGGAGATCCTTTTGGAACCACTCGTGGGCGCTGAAAGAAATACGTAATGTTTTGGATTTTTGTCGACACGAGGAGAGTCATATTCTTAAGAATAGGAAGGAATTCTTCTGATCTACAATCCACTTACATCACATCCTTGATGGTTGCTCGCTTCATTGGATCGACGCAGAGCATGTGATGAAGCAGGTTGACAATCGAACGCTCCAAGAAGTCCGGCGTTGGGAAGACTCCAGCTGAAAAACAAGTGGCATAATTATGTCAGAAGCTGTGAATACTTACATTTGATCTTTCTGAAGAGACTTGGGACGTGCTCATCGTCAAATGGAAGAGTTCCGCAGAGAAGAGCGTAGAGGATCACACCACATGACCAGACATCGACTTCTGGACCAGCGTACAGCCTAAATGAGGCATTTAAAAGAAAATTTGTAGATTTTCTGGCGGTAAACAATCAGCATATGTTAATTTTGTGGATTTACGGCGTCGATGTACGCAAAGTCTCGTCACAGTGTTTGCGGACTCTGGTCGACATATATGTGCAGATTTTTGGGACAACTCATTTCAATCTCTCTCTTCCATGCTTTTTAGACAACTCACTTTCCACTGATAACTTCTGGTGCAGCATAGTTTGGAGATCCACAGCTGGTGCGCAAGAAGTCTCCGTCGGTCATGATGTTTGAGAGTCCAAAGTCCGCAATCTTCACATTGTTCTGCTCGTCGAGCAACAAGTTTTCTGGTTTCAGATCTCTGTGCACCACCATGTGACGATGGCAATAATCGACACCCGAGATGATTTGTTGGAAGAATCTTCTCGCCTCGGCGGTCTTCAGACGTCCGTGCTTCACGATGTAGTCGAAGAGCTCTCCTCCAGAGACGTGTTCCATGATCATGAAGATGTCCGATGGAGTGCTGATCACTTGGTAGAGTCGAATGATGTGTGGATGACGGAAGAGTGAGAGGTTCTGAATCTCGCGACGGATCTTTCCAACGACATCCAGTGACTTGATTTTCTGACGGTTCAGAATCTTGACAGCCACCTTGTACTGTGTTCCTTCGTGGATCCCGACTGTAAATGATGGTATTGGAAACGTTTGTAAAACAAGTAAGACTCACCCTTGACTTTTCCGAACGTTCCGACTCCAAGAGTCTCCTTCAGAATATAGTGTCCGATTTTGATTTGAGCTTTAAGCTCGGGTTGCTTGTTGATTGAGGTCTCTCCACCGGGAGAAGACATTTTCGAGTTGTTGTCCGGGGTATCTCGCTCCTTGCGTTCTTTCCTAAAATACTCCATAGTTCGTCGCATGGTAGACGATAGGGGGGAAGAGGATGGCAGAAGAGTCGGGGGACGTGGAATTGAAAAGTGGAAGGAAGGAAGGATTGTTGAGATGGGGAGGAGCCTCTTCGATTTATTTTTTTGTCTGTGGCGAAGAGCTTGTCTCGCTGTGGCTGCGCAGAATATGCATAAAACCTGAGAATTTACGACTCGCGACAGCGATGTCGACGGCAACCAAATCGACGCTTTTGAGGCGCGACAGGGAAACCATGGAGCTAGACCAAAATAAAAAAGGAGACACACAAATTGTAGGGGTCCGTGACATATTGAGTATAGACTAGGTTGAAAGAGGACGTTTTGGAGATCGAATAGGAGACTGCTCTTGAGTGCCTGTTTTCTTGAAAATTCGGAACTTTTAAATTTGAAAATTGATTTCTCTATTCACTCGAAGGAAAAAGGTCTTGTCAAAAACAAGTTGATAGAAAATTTGAAAAATAACCGAGATTTAAAAACAAGTCCATTTTTTGGCGATATAAAACTAATCACTACCGATTGCGGGAGGACCAAGCCCAAGGCCGAGATTTCAAGTAAGACATCTCTATTTTCTGGTGGCATTGAGGAAAAAGGTCCGCTAACCTCTCGCACACAAAACACACATCGGCACTCACTGCCGCTCACCCACCGACTCTCTCAACAATCTTTCGGTCTTTTCTCGCACGCAAACAACGACACTCATAGTAGTCTTAGAGATACTCATTTAGCACGGGGTCACCGAGAGAAATAGAGAAAATAAGGGAGACACAGGCATCCGTTCGTTTTCTTCTTCTTCACCCCTCCTTCATCACTTTTCTCGTCGATTGGATTGGCGGTGGCCAACAAACAGCCCAGGCGATGGTAGGCAAAAAAAGAAGGAAGATTTGAAAAACAAAAGGAAAACTGTTTAATCATGAGGCCAATTCACTCGATGTTGTTTTTCCTACATTTTTGCTATCGAATTAAATGTCGGAAAAATAGTTTCCGTAGAATTTTCAAAAAGAACATGACTCGCGGGAGGGGTGTGAGAAACATGAAAACCAGAATTGAGATAAGATTGAAAACCGAAAATCGCAAAATGTTTCGCTTTTTGTGAGACGAAGTACAATGTGGACACAACACGGCTGGCGAGGTAGAAAGAGTTGACGTTGTTTGACCATGTGAAGATTGATCGATTCTACCCAGTTGTCAAATTGATAACTGAACATAACGAGGGGGGAGAATCAAAAAGGATAAACATCCTTATCAGAAGCAAAATGAGGTTCGGAAATCGGACAATTGGTGTGTTGTTCTTTGGAGAATCGACACGAAAACGGTTTGAATAATGGTCAGTCATATGACACCCGTTTTTTTTTGTCCCAGACACCAGAGACTAGATGCCGGAATAGTATTGTTTTGACCTTCATCTCATGCCAGCCGAACGATCCCAATGAATAACGACTATCCAGAATAATAACAAACGATTCTAATCGTTTCTCTTTAATTGAATGATTGTTTTCATAAGCGATGGCTTTTAGGCAAGACCCCTTGCCCACATCATAACGAAAACATCGAGGTCAGACAGAGAGACATATCGGAGAAAAACAAGCCCCCACCGCGTGGCGCCGAAAAGCGGCAGGGTTGTCGACGAAATTTGATACACACAAATGATTGGTGGAAGGAAAAGATAACAAGCGGTAATCTCGAAATGAAGGCCGTATCTGGACCATTCAAGGGAGTAAAAAGGATGTTGATTACTATTTTAAAATCTTGCAAAAGGATTACGGTGGATTTCGATTCTAATGCTAATCCAAATCCAAGAAATAGCGGATTAGAATGATTGAGTTTCTTAATTTGAATATGAATTTAGAACAGCACTCAAAAACCTTACATCCGGTGGTGGTGCAGTATCTGTTTGTGTTTTTCATGATATACATGTGACTCCATCAAGCTTTGGTGCGTCCACACACATACAAATACACAGAAAACAGAAAGACAGCGAGATCACTCATTTTAGCGTTATTTTCAACAGAGGGGAAGAGACGAAAAAAAGAGTCGTCCGTCTCACGCGCTTTAACCGGGCGCCAAGACTCTGCGTCTAGAAGAAATCTATAGAGTTTTACTAAATGCAAAAAAGCGGTGAAAATGGGCCCTTAAGCATTGGAAATCTTGGGAGAACCCGCGAATTCCCGGAGCTAAAAGTGTAGTAAATCCGAAGAGAATAAGAAGGACGAATGGACAACCTACTAGGGAGTCAACAAGTAATTTGGCAGCGGAGCATCGTTGTGCGCGGTGTTTAGCGGTCATGCAAAACACACTGTACCGCGCAGGGTGGCTGTTGTGTCCAACGAGGCAGAACGTGGCATTTTATTGATTTTTCGGCCACATCACATCACCCTCAGATTTTATTACTGTTATGGCCTCGCTCTCTTTCTCTCTTTCGCAACATAACTCTTTTTCCCTGTTCTCTTCCAATATTTCATGTTTACTCTCCGGCCTTGTTTTGGAAAAAAACAGATATGAAAACTCACCGCGATTTGGCAGATAGTTTGCGCGATAAGTTCTTGACCCGATTCAAACCACTCGGTTGACTGCGACTCTTTGATTTCATCTCCGTGTTATCAGGTCCGTCATCATCGTTGTTACCTCCACGACGGTCTCGATCTCGGTCTTGATGAGAGAACATCTCTGAAAAAGAGCAATTTTATGATTGAAATTGAAAAAAAGAATGAGAAATGAGCGGAATCTCGTAGTCATGCTCTCAAGATTGCCTAAACGTTTTCCCAAAATCGACGAAAAAGTTAACAGGAAACGTGAATAAGCATATTTGTCCGAGACCTCGCTGGGGCCCAAGCCACCAACTTATTTGAGCAAACCACGAGCTCAAAGCGAAGCCAACGGTTCACTGTGTCAACAGAACGGGCTGAAAACATCAAACTCACGGATAACTCTTCTCATTGTTCTAGCAGTTAGGAAGAACACAAAATAAATGAGATCTAGCTGGCGAAGGGTTGCAGAATCATAGTCGATTTTTCGTCGAGCAATATTTCAAATTCTAATGAGTCTTCGTGTGAAGAAGTATGTACATTTTTTAGTTTGCATATGAATTTTTGAGAGGAGATGGGGGCAGATATGTTTTGAAATCCGCACCAAGTTGTTGAGAAGAAGGAAAAACGCGAGCGATAGTTTCTAATCTGGACTGCTCTTTTTAATCCGTCTTACGGAATGCATTTTCGAGATTTTCAAAACATGGCATCTGACCAACTAAGGAATGAAATTTAGAACCAAAATTGCACTAAAAACATAGGAGAAGTAAAATAACCAAATGGGTCTCTAACTTTAACGACGAATTCCACGAAAGCGAGCCCTCACGTACAAGAACAAGGCCACTGTGTGTGTGAATAGGAGGAGCGAGGGGAAATATCAGACCCTCCGACTTTTGTTGAAGTAATCGGATCAGAACGGGGAATATATTGGCTGGCGTAGGCACGTGCCAGAGACAAAATGAAACAGTAAATGTGCCATACTGTAACTTCTATCGCCACTGAAAACAAAAATCTACTATACAAATGTAGAGAGCGGCGGTCTGGTGGTTTGGCTCCCGGTCAATAACGTAACCGACGCGATTGGGAATTCTCATGTGATAGGCTAACGCTGGAATAATAAGATAAATAACAGGAATTATCTGCTTAAGAAGTATAAAAAGCTTTGAGCTACGGACAAAGTGCTCACAGGAGGATGAAAATGCTTGTGGAGAACGAAAAAAGAGTCATATTTCGGAACAAAAGTTGTGTCACGATGGATAGTTGAAAAATACGGAGAAGTTGAGGAAACTTGAAACATTGTTTATTTCCCTGCTTACTCTTCAAAGTTTCTTTCTTCTATTCTTTCTGTGTATTGTGGCTCTTTCGTTCCAACGACAAACAATTAGAACTATTCTGGAATTTTATTGCAACACTATTGTGGCTTTCTAAGTAGCAAGCAGTGGGGAGTGGTGTTTCAGTTTCTTCCAACTCTGCAACTTTACCAAATGAGTTTGTGCTGAACTTGTTTTCACTTCTTTCAGCAGGAATCAAATTTCGAAATTAGTAAAAACTCTGATGTTCATCTTTTACTAGAACCTCCCAAAGCAATGGCATGAATTTACCGATTATTTTGTCATAGTTTTTCAGATTCATTCGATAGTTATTTTGGAATTGCTTCGAATGCTAAACGTTAACATCCACCATCTTCTTTATCTAGTGTTCTGAAAATCTCATTGACCCATTGTCCATCAACCAAAACACTGAAGGTTTTATCTTATCGTAGGTTGTCATTTTCAGGATATCTTCGATACATTCTCATGCATTCCCACTCTAACGTTTGCTAGTTTCTACTTAACCCCTGAATAGGTTTCTCCGGGACGGTATTTTTTCATCCCCTGTCTCTCAATCACCCGAAAACGAAACCCGATTATTTTTTGGAAATCTGCATAAACATGTTTTCTGCATCATTGACTGCGATCGGTTGTATCGGCGTCATTTTTATATTTCTTAGAAGGTCAGTCTAATTCTAATTCAAACAATTGGTCTTTGAGTTTTGAATTTTTTGGTTTTCCCTCGTCTTTTGCTTCGACATTCCCTGTTGGGAGTGTTGTATTTGTTTTCACTCGATTGACCATCAATTTTTCATGTTACCAAAAAACACTCGATCAACGAATCAATCGCGCTAATTTGATCCCCTTGTTCCTTCTTGCCCTTTCGGCATCATTCCTGCAAATCACACTGTTTCCATGTTTCCTTCTTCTTTCTTTCTTCAAAATAGAATTTTCAAAATGGTCACGTCCGACGCGGGCAAGAAAAAAACTCTCAAGCAAACACTTTTCGCTTTCTCTACCTACTTCTTTGAATCTCTATCCGAGATGGCATGTGTTGTGGCATCGAGATAGTGTGCGCATTCCAGAGAGCGGCTCGACGAAAAAGAGTTGTCGAGAAGAGGCCGTCCGTCTTTCTTTGAGGCCCCCCAAAACGTCAGAGAAATAACAATTCGTTCAATAAGTTTTTGAGTAGACAAACAGAAGAGCTCACGGAACGTTCTAGTTCATTCAGTTCATTTGTTTCTAGGAGAAATCCTTGTTTTGAAATTTTCAACTCATCATCGTTCATTTCCCTCTTTTAGTTTTCCAGAATGTCTTTTTCCACTTTTTCCCTTATCAGTTTTTTTTTATAATCGCCATAGAACTGAATCAATACTCTCCCAAAAAAAAAGTTTCCCTATCCAAATCCTTCCTCACCCGATGAGGTGACCACTTCCAACCCACACAAAGATGACCTCTTTTTCCGACGTAGTCTTTTTTCGATTTTGATCTCAACACTATATAAATGCACCTCATTATCGTCCTTCGCAGTGTTGACATAACCACACTCGCTCTTCCCTCATTGTTTCGTTTTGTATGATACAACGTACTCGCCTTGTTTTGTTTTAAAATTTTTCCGTTTTTCAGAAGTTCTCTCAACATGTCCTTCTTCGACGGAATCCCGGTTGCTCCACCAATTGAAGTGTTCCACAAGAACAAGCTTTACCTTGACGAGACTGCTCCTGTGAAGGTCAACCTCACCATCGGAGCTTACCGTACCGAGGAGGGACAGCCATGGGTGCTTCCAGTTGTGCACGAGACTGAAGTGGAGATCGCCAACGACACCACTCTCAACCACGAGTATCTCCCGGTTCTTGGACATGAGGGATTCCGCAAGGCTGCTACCGAGTTGGTGCTCGGAGAGGATTCTCCAGCAATCAAGGAGGGACGTTCGTTCGGAGTTCAATGTCTCTCCGGAACCGGAGCTCTTCGTGCCGGAGCCGAGTTCCTTGCCCATGTCTGCAACATGAAGACTGCCTACGTCAGCAACCCAACCTGGTGAGTTTTCAGAATGGGACCAATTTCAATATTCATGGTTAAATCAACCAAGTGATTTTCAGGGGAAACCACAAGTTGGTCTTCAAGAAGGCTGGTTTTACCGCTGTCAACGACTACACTTTCTGGGACTACGACAATAAGCGTGTTCACATTGAGAAGCTTCTGTCGGACCTTGAGAACGCTCCAGAGAAGTCCGTCATCATTCTTCACGGATGTGCCCACAACCCAACTGGAATGGATCCAACCCATGATCAGTGGAAGTTGATCGCCGAGGTTATCAAGAGAAAGAACCTCTTCACATTCTTCGACATTGCCTACCAAGGATTCGCGTCTGGAGACCCAGCCGCTGATGCATGGGCCATCCGCTATTTCGTCGAGCAGGGCATGGAAATGGTTGTTTCCCAATCCTTCGCTAAGAACTTTGGACTTTACAGTGAGTTTTCAAGATTTCACATCCAGATTTCTGAATCTTCTCTTCAGATGAGCGTGTTGGAAACCTGACCGTCGTTGTCAACAACCCAGCCGTCATAGCCGGATTCCAATCGCAAATGTCGCTGGTCATCCGTGCCAACTGGTCCAACCCACCAGCACATGGAGCTCGTATCGTGCACAAGGTGCTCACCACCCCAGCTCGCCGTGAGCAATGGCATCAGGCCATCCAAAGCATGTCATCTCGCATCAAGGAGATGAGAGCTGCCTTGTTGGGACACTTGAAGCAACTCGATACTCCGGGAATTTGGGATCACATCACGCAGCAGATTGGAATGTTCTCGTACACCGGACTTAGCTGTAAGTTATAAACTTTTTCAATTGTGTTCCTCATTCCGCCACATTTCAGCTGCCCAAGTCGACCACCTCATTGCCCACCACAAAGTCTTCCTCCTCAGCGACGGACGCATCAACATCTGTGGACTCAACACCAAGAACGTCGAGTACGTTGCCAAGGCTATCGATGAGACCGTCCGTGCTGTCAAGAGCAACATCTAAACATGGAATTCTTGTAATCATGCTGCTTTTTTATGAGTGTTAAGTGTAGATTGAGTATTTCTGTGCACTTAGATCCGCTTTTTTCTCTCTTTTATTTATTCTATGTCACGAAATTGAACAATGAACTGAAAATGGATTATCACTGCTACCATTTTAGGAAAGACGAGCGGAACGATTTCTGTACTTGTAAAATCGGTGTACCTTTGTTCTTGATCTATTCACTCAAACAGAGACATGTTCAAGGAACGAGTAACCTTCAGGTTATCATTTGTTGGACTAGATTGGACTAGTTAATTGGACTAGATAGCGTGAGTTCAACCCTTTTCTAGTCACACCGAACTATATTCTTAACAGTACGGTTTCGTTGAAATGAAACGGAATTTGGGTGTCAGCAGGTCTAATTATGAGTGTTCTTATCATTGCATCATTACCACTGGGTTCACGAGAGAGCTGCGTAAAAAATAGCGTGATTCTTTGAATAACACTATCAGTCATTCGTGGCAGTCTGTACCTGTGACGTGCTCAGTCAAAGTACAATAGGTCGATATTGTGTACTCTGCTATTTTTGAGCATCTTCAACGTAGGGAGCCGTCATTTTCCATATTCGTTTAGTCCTGAACCCAGTACGATTAATCGATCACTATACTTTCTGAGAATAAATTCCCTTCTTATCCGCATCATACCAAAGAACTTGCAATCGTTTCATAACTATAGAAATGGACGAGAAAAAAAGTTGAAAAGAGAACTATCAAATGCCTTTATCACTGCTTTTTTGTTCGAAAAATGTGCCCGAGTGATTAATTTTCAGAGTCGCTTTCTTCTGTGCTGGTGACTTAATTGATAACATTCCAGACAAAAGTTTTTTTGCGACTTTTGAACTCGCTCGTATAAAAGGGCTCGTATCATGGATTCTTGCCAGTTTTGCTCCTATCCCAACTACCCCCGCCATGTCATCATTTTTCGATGCAGTTCCGAATATTCAACCTATAGATGATCCCATTCAAGACGAACAATCTTTCGATACCATTGACTTGACTATACAAGCGTATCGTAACGAGAATGGTGAGCCCCATGTGTTTCCGATAGTTCAACAAGTGAAGCGGGAGTACGCCGAGAGTCACTGTCCAAACTATTTGCCAATTCTGGGTCACGAAGGATTCAGAAAAGAAGCCACTGAACTGGTTCTCGGTGCCACTTCTCCGGCAATTGTGGAAAAGCGAGCTATGGGTATTCAATGTCTCTCTGGAACTGGTGCTCTGCGCTCTGGGGCTGAGTTTTTATCACAAGTGATTGGATTGGACACTGTGTATTTGTGTGATATGTCATGGTAAGCTAATCGGAAAATAAGTTCATACTTTTGGTTTTAAGGGACAATCATGATCGAATTTTCAAGGATGCAGGATTCTCGTCAATCAGAAAATATTCATACTTGAATGTCGATAAGAGAAGTATCAACATGGAGAACCTTCTTGTTGATCTTGAGCAAGCACCTGAGAAGTCTGTCATCTTGCTCCATGCATCTGCTCACAACCCTACTGGCATTGATCCCACTCGGAGACAATGGGACCAGATTGCTGAAGTAATCAAACGACGAAACCTGTTCACATTTTTTGATTTACCAGAACAAGGCCTCTCCACTGCATACCCATATTGTGATACCAGAAACATCAGAGATTTTCTCAAACTGGGTCTTGAGTTCTTTGTGGCTCAATCATTCTCGAGAAATTTCGGATTGTACAGTAGGTTAACGTTATTCAATATTTCGCTGTACTGCGAATTTCAGGTGAACGCGTTGGAAATCTCATCATTGTTGGAAACGATCCACTTCTGATTGCCAACATTCCATCGCAGATGACACTGGTCAACGTGTCCAAATTCTCGAATCCGCCGGCGTACGGAGCATGCATTGTGCATCGGATTCTCTCTTCTCAACGCCGTCGGCAGCGTTGGCTCCGGGAAATCAAGAATATCCACCTACGATTGAGAGAAATGCGGGGATTATTGGTGTCTAGACTAGTGGAACTTGGAACTCCAGGCTCTTGGGATCACCTTATTGGACAGACTGGTCTTTTCAGCTCATCAGGACTCTCTGGTTGGTTTGGTTTTCAGAATCTCTAATTTGAACTATTTTACAGTCGCCCAAATTGAATACTTGATGTTGCATCACAAAGTGATCATGTTCAACAACGGATGCTTCAGCGTTTCCGGATTGAACACGAGCAATTTGGATCACGTTGCGAACGCTATTGACGACACTGTCAGAACTATCGCATGAGTGTATATACTGAACCATTGAAATTTGAAAATCTTTCATCGGAGGAGGAATGTAGTAGCGAAAAAAATGATGGAAGGTGGAAAGCAAAAAAAAATTATGTAGATTATTACTTGTGGAATAAATGCAGGACATTTGTTTTGAAAATGTGGTAAATGATTTCATTGTTGTGTAGAGGTACCTTAGGCACTCTCGGCGTCGTCGACATCTTCTTCAGCAACAAATCCTCCCTTCTTGACGATGACAAGTGGATGTGGTCCAAGGCGCCAGCCATGTTTTCCTCCCATCTGAAAAATGATTAAACTTCAGATTGTCTCGTTCTCTCAATTCTATCACTTCTATGAAACAGACGTTGACCCTTCTTCACTATTGAAACAGACACTTACCAATTCAAACTTTGTGATATCGTCGTACTTGGTGATGCAGAAGAAGTTGATCACAAAGAAGGAGATCAAGAAGAGCACCACACAGAAGATGGCTCCTACCACAAGTGGTCCAGTGTAGTCAAGTGGATTGAAGTCTTGCTTCGGCATAGTTTTCTGGAACAACACGGAATTAGTAAAATGTGGTCGGTCAGCATCAGTGAAAAAAAGAGGTGAAAAATACCAGCGGAAAGTTTTCGGAAATCGATTACTGTATGAAAACTGGACTCGTTTTTGAGTAGAGGATGGGCAGGAAACGAGATAGGTAAGTAGAGGACGAAACGAGACAATCGACGACACAGTCGCCGTCGGCGATGTCAACAACAACACAGAGAGACAGAGAGAAAAGTGAAAATCGGGAATTTCGGAAAAGAGAGAAGTACTCCTCGATTGGTGGTGTAGATCATGAGAACATTAGAGGTGGATGTCAGGCAACTGTCAAATTCGATTTAGCAACTGGTTAATAACGGGTCAACTGGGATAGGGCCAGAAACCGAGAGGGATTTTTCCTTCCTTTGTGGTAGGGAAATGAAAAAGAAAAACGCCTGAAAAGAGGGGGATGTCCAATTTCCTTATTCCCGTCTTATTTGGATAGAGTAAGAGCAAAAACGTGCCCTGCGTCATGCACTAAATTGCAAATAAATCAAAGTGTAGGAAATAAGAAATATATAGCTGGATTTGGTACTCTTAATTTGCGTAAGAGATGGAGGCGGGGGTAAGAGAAGGCGACCGGAAGTATAGATTTTTAGGTGAAAGTGCGGTTTCGTTGATACGACGAGAAGAAGGAGATCATCAATTGCGTTTCTGTGAATCATCGTTTCTTGAGAATCAAGATTATTATGATACTTTAAAGGGAGGCAAAACAAAAGGGAGAGAAGTGATTTGATACTAATTTTTCATGTTCTGGATAACAAAAGTTGTGAATTCATGTTCCATTCCCAAACTTCCTGGTTACTTTGGGATTTTTGAAAAATGCAAAGTACATATTTAAATTTGATGCTCCCTCAATTGAAAATCCCTTTCAGTGTGAGATGGGTCTTCAAACTACTCTTTGTGAGAGAGCCAGCATTACACTCATTTTTAGGTCATGAATAATACATTATGTGAGTTACACATATCTTGAAGACCAAAAATGAGAAAACAAAAACCCATCACATCAAAGGTCATCTCTCTTTATGTTGTATAATTGTCGTCCATGGGATGTGAAACAATGGAGCCCTCACATTTTGGCAGAGTGTAATAGGAACCTCTTTCTCAACACCCCAATCACATAAAGTGAGATAGCTGATAATAAAAGTCCAAAAGAATAAAAACCCCGTTGAGAAAAAAACAGTGACTGTAAAAAAGTGAGGTTGTCGCTGGCGAGTAGTTCTATTTTAGGTTGGCGCATCTTTGAAGATGAGGGGGAAAAGAAATGATCGCTCTCGGTAGTTGAATGGCCTTCAAAACTTCAATTCGACTATTTCGGGGGAGTATCGATACACGATCGGTAGAGAAAATCTACAGAGAGAAAAAAGTTGATGCGGAAAACATTGGGAGGACACGAGGGACAAATTGATTTACTGTCCGGTGTGGAAGGAAACAACACGGACAAGTTTGTTTAGAAGAACCTCATCGGAAGAGTACAAATGTTTGAAAAAATTGTAAATGAATGAAAGATTCTCGATAAGTTTGTCAAGAGATATTTCGATATTGACAAGTGATCGGTCATTGATAAATCGAACAGTTTTACTTAATTGAAAATTAGTTGGTTCGTGTTATAACGATCCCTATACATTTATTTCCGAGTTTAAAAACAAGAGGATCTTCGGATACTTTTCGCAACACTGTGTACACACAGCTGAAGCCCCAACGTGTCTAGTCCAAGTTTTGAAAAAAAAACACGTTGAAGAAAGAGTAGACAAAGTGGGTGTCTGACTACTAATACGAGTTTGACTTTCATATGGGAAAATTAAAGAACAGAAATTCCATGAAGAATTGATGAAAAATTAACACAAAATGTTGCTTCAGAAAACTTATGAAAACTTTCTGAAAACTCGCTTTTATTCAGAACAAAACCTAGACTCTTAGATGTGTCTTGCAGAAACATCTAGAAGCCAAGATACTAAACATCTTTTCAGAAAAACAGATTTTAAACGATGTATATGCGAAAAAGTTTTCAAAGGTTTTTTCAAAACTGTCATCCATCATGAAACATCAGAATACAGCGTATTCCATGACGGATAGTACAAAACATGGGACTCGATTAGTGTTAATTTGTATTAGTTACTTCTTCAACAAAGATGCATTCCTCAAACTCTCGATAGTGGTTGTTCTTCTCAAAATAATTCAAAAAACTTATTGAAAAAAAATGGATCTTGGTTCAGTCGTTTCAATGTCGCACTTTTCCTTCATTTTTCAACATACCCCATGTGCCCTCACTCATCAACCCCCCCACCAACTGTCTATCACTTTAATCTGACAAATGCCTTTCTCTCGTATTTTCGCCCTCGACAATTGGTTATGTTTAATCTCAATTTCAATCAGCGCAAGTGTTTTTCAATCATATGCTTTCCGTGATTGCTATAGAAACCAAATGTGGTTTCCCAAAATCTGTGACAGGTGTAAATTGGAAAGTTCTAACACAACAGCACCGAAAATATTCAAAAGTGTCAAGTAACTTGACATGCTTCCGATTTTATGGTTCTCCGTATTTTTATGGTCTTTTTGTGCCTGCGAACGAGAATGTGTCAAGTGCGATGGACGTGTTATCTCTCCAGACAAGACGTAATTTGTAGAATTGAAAATTAGTGAAAACTTTGATTTTCAGATGCACAAACTGCACTGGTGACTATTGTTACACAATAAGTTACAATCACGTACATAGCTCACTGAAAGCTCAACAGTCATTCTACCAAGTAAGTAAGGTGGCTAACAGAAGTTCATCAGGTTTGGTAGTTTTCTATGCAAAACTGTCAACTTTGAGAAGTTGGAGAAACACTTTCCAAGTGCTATTTTTGAAGGATTTGTGGATGTTAGAAGTAAATCTAGATCATCGCTTGGTAGTTGATAACTGTTTCACCAAAATAGCACTTAAATAGTTACGCGTTGGTTAAAGATTGCCTGAAATTGTTTTTAAAAAAGGAGATAAACAGTTGCTCAGATCGGGACTCTGGGAAAATATTTTTTGTCAAAAACTCGTCAGATAATAACCACGCGAAAGAGCATAGTATTGTTCCCGGTGATTCAGATCTAGTGGCAGGTTTTTAATCAAATATATTAATTTAAAACATTTACAGGGATGTTTCACTTCCCCGATGGACATGCCACTTGGATGCTCCAAAAACAGCAGAGGAAGTGTTTTCTGCATCTGCAAGTATGTCATAGACACTGGAAATGAAGTCAAATCTCAATTTTCAGCGGAACAGATTACTGTAATGAGATACAAAATGTGAAGGACGAAAAAGATCTGGCATACTTAACATGCGTCAAGAAAGAGAACTCGATATGGTTTGCCACAGAAGACTGTGTTCACCCATTTTGCTACAAGAAGGCTGATAGTTACAGTGATGAAGTGAGAAGAAGTAATATTATAAGAGGTATACCTATTTTTCAGACGGTGTATTGCACTTCCCAACAAATGGAATTAGAGATGTATGATGTGGGGTGAGCAACAAAAGGTATTGGAAATCAGCACATGGTCATTTTTCAGATTTGTGCAAAACGACATGTACTTGCCTGTCGGCTCGTGTTATGCGATATGCCCTGACTCTCGATTCGACAAGTCTCAGTATTGTGCTTATAAAACAGTGCGTGAAATTTTCCATCATCTGTCACTACTCATCATTTTCAGAACAAGACAACTCCATTCAAGCAGAAAGTTCCTGGCAATATCAAGTGTTTCGCACCCGCAGATTCAAAGGAGAGAATGAAGGTAAAAGAGAAAAAAGGAAAATTTTGGAACCCTCAAAAATTTAGAATTCGACTTGTGTCGGGCAGTTTTGTTTCTCCGCCAGCTCTGCTTACGGATGCATATCTCAATTCAATAGAGAAGGAGTCGCATTGAAGGTAACCATTCAGAGCAAGAAAACACTGGGGGGAGATTCGTACCTATTATTAGGTGGTGAATGAAAAAGAAACCAATACTAGTTTTTTGTCATTTGATGTATTTCTTTGTTTTGTTTTTTGGTTTCAGTCTAGATCCGGAACGGGATGACACATGTTTTTTTCTGTTTCTGTTGAAATTGGTATTTTATAATTCCATTAAATATTTTCGTTCCGTTTTCCAGGGAGTCGAAGCAAAGATCTTGGGAAAAAACGATATAATATAATTTTGATGACTAAATTATCAAATTTTTGAAAGAATCTTTCTATGAGATGATTGATTTCGTGATTTTTCTTGAACTTCAATCATTTAAAGTTTTTGATGATAGTTCCAAGACCTTTCCATCAACATTTTTGTCCAATTGAAAACTATCCATACCCCTTTTCAAGCTTGCAACGAACTTTTCCCCTTTAGTCATTCCCGATCGCAGTACCTCCAAACTAAACAAAAGAGGTGCAATAAACCCTTCATGTTCAGGCCGGCTTATACCATCTTACACCGTTTATAACACCATTCCAAATATGTGATAGCGATTTCTGCAACAATCAAACGGTACGTTTCACTATTATCTTTCGAAAATTTTCACACCTTTTGCGGGTCGAAGAACATATTCACTTTCAGATTCCTGATGACGAGGAGGACAGGTATAAATACCCCACCAAATACGTATGGAGTTCCGGAAGACGTGCAAGCGAGAGTGGATTCATTGTTTCAATACTCATGACTTTATCCCTTCTCATCAGTTCCGCTGAGGCACATAAAGTCTAAATTCTATTCTGGCCACACTTTGTCAGAGTGGAACAAAAAGTGCGCGTCGTTGTACTCTCCTCAATGTGTCCTTTTGTGGCTGACCACAACTCAAGCTTCTTTTTTCTGTTTAGGACAAAGATCAGTTTTCATTTCCTGAATTCCCCTCTGTTCTCCATCTTTGTCACTAAAAGAATAAAGTTTCTTCCACGTTATTTGATTCTTTGCTTTCCTTGCTTCCTTTCTTCTTCCACATTCTCGGGAGTAGACAATTGTCGATAAGAAAAGAGATAAGGAGTAGAAACTCCTAAGTCGTCCTTAGTCGGCTTCTGACTTTATCTTTGCAACACTATCTCTATAATCATTGTGTTGGAAATGTTGGTCGTATACTCACAGGCACATACAAACACACCAGAAATTTCCTTTTCTCTCAATTTCCAATTTTTCCATCCTTCCCTCCCGGTTAAGAGCGCAATATGAAAATGAGAAGCGCTTGAACATTCTGACGTGAAGCAGACATGACAAGGGGGGCCCAAGGCTTTTTGGAGCGGTGTCGAGTGTGTGACAGACAGAGAGATTGCATCACATTCGGAGGAGTGTGAGCAACACAAAGGCCTTCTGCCAGCGACTGACCACCTCGTTGCTTTCTCCTCCCTTCTTTTCATTCCGCGCACTCTTTTGCATACATCAAATTTTAAATTGGCAACAGGAGGTCTTCTGAATACTTTTACTTCTTCGCTTTTTGGTGGTTTTCGTGAATTAGAAAAAGGAGAAGAGATGTTATTTTCTATTAGCCTCCGAGCTGCTTTTCTCGTTTTCTTTTAGTTCCTCTCTTTGTTTTTTCTCGTTTCTTTAAGCCAAGCACTTTTCGCTCTTTGGCCAGATTGAAAAAGCCTGATAAGTATCTCTTTTTCACAAGACTGCAAGGAAAACAAAAATGTTTTGCTTCAACATGTTTTGTTGTTGGAAGTTCAGAATAAAATTTTGTGTAGTTTAGAATAGAATTTTTAGCTCATCCAATTTATAAATATTCTAAATGTTCCTATATCAATCTGAATGCAATTACGCTTCATTTCATTCGTCACTGGCTTTGTTTCGCCACCTCACAGCCCAAAACGGACTAATCCAATCAACAAAAGAGGTGTTGTTTGTAATCCGACACATTTCAACTCTATAGACTTTCGCTTCCAACTTCCATCTTCTGTGTAACTCGACACCTCCAACATAACACATTTCTGAAACTCGCCATCAACTGACCTGTACACTCACTATTGTTTTTTTGTTCCCACTACTCCATCCGTTCACTTCTTCTTATTATTCTTTGAAGAAGACCGTGAGCTTCTCTCGTAAACAATAATGGTGTGCAGATGTTTTGTGCATATCCTCCTCCTCGTTTTGTATCCTTTCCTTCCTGACATCACGACAAGAGAAAAAGATAAACAAATTGGAAGGGTCATCCTCACTGGGTGCCTACTCAAATTTGTTTATTTGCTCAGAATTTGATGTGTTTTTCTGTTTTCGAGATTTTTGATTAATTGAACATGAGCATTCAGAAATCGAAAACTGGCCTGTTTTCTGAGAACGTTATATGATATGAAATTCTTGTTTTCCTAATTCAAGAATCGCGTTTTCACGAAAAGTTTGAGAATAGAGCTTTTAACCCTAAAAAAGCTCCTAATATGGATAAGCCTTGTTTATTTGCTCAAAAACTGATGTCTGTTTCAAAATATGTCGACCAAGCCATGTGGAACCCTAAAAGTATCGATGAACGAAGAGTGCAAGGTTTGCTTAGAGCACCATTTTTTTTTTCTCAGATTCCTAACTTAAATCTTTCACATTATTTAAAACCAGCTGTATAATGATCCTTACCAGAAAATTTTTCTGTCAGTGCGCTTTGAAATACAGAAATAATGAATACGTAAGTTTAGAGAACTTGAAATACTCCGATTCGCCCCCATTTCCGTTCAATTCCTCAGTTTCCTATTCTGACTCATGAAATGTAAACTAACCAAATGGCTTTTGAGCACCTCTACCTACCTACACACACCGTGTGAAGTGACTAGAGATCGAGTGAGAACGAGGAGGTAAACGAAAGAAGTTGGGTAAGTACTTGTCGCCAACGGTCGAGTCCCTTGCGGGAACAGCTGTTTAGCGTAATTTATGTATATTTGTCCTCCGTTCACAAATCTCCATCTCTCAACTTCCATCATACACCCACCTACCTACTTTAATCACTTGATAACAGACAACCGCGAGGGGTCCTCCAGGCAAACGTGACTTGTTCTCCATAGACTTATCATCTTTTGACTTTTTTTTTCTCTCACATTCCGAAACTTCGATCAATCACGGAACATTGTCGCCTTTCGATTTCATTATCATTCATTCCTCCCAATGTTTCATGCAAAACAAACAAAGTTTTCTCCACGTGGTCCAAAGTCCTTGATCTCAGTTTTCTCCCCTTTGAGAGAATCGTCATCGTCAAAACTGTTATCTCATATTGTTCCAATCACTATCAGAATCATTGCAAAAAAACTAGATAGATGTTGCAAAATTTTCGCAGAAACTCAAACTGTCGGTTTTGTTTCATTTTATTTCAATTCATTCTCCGTTTTTGTCACCCTCTTCTTTTACTTCAGAATTATGATCTTGGTTTGTGTTTTTTCACCAGGAACACATTGATTGTGTTCCAAGTGAAACCGAAACCCAATTTCACTTTACACCCCCCGGTTAACACTAATCAATCGGTGACGAGTAGAGAGGGAACGCTTGTCCGTCACATGGTCAGTGCATTTTCAAAGTGCTCTACTGCTCGCTGGCACGGGGATGTCGGAACAGATCTCACATTTCGTGACGTTTTTTGTCTGTTCCATTTTTCCAGAACTTTTGTATAAAAATCCTTCGATCCCCAATAAGTCAATAGTTCAAAAACTATATTCGATTTCTCGTTCCATATCTCTCAGAAGTCAAACTTTTTGCAAGGTATTTTTCTCTGTTATTATTGAAACTATCTTTCCGCGAAAAACGAAAGAAAAATACCGAGAAAAACCGACGGAAATGATTTGCGATGGAATGTAGTGTTACATTTCTCACCTTCTCTCTCTCCTACTTCGGGTTCGTTCTGTATACGATGAAGGACACCAGTTTATCACTACCTATCATCATCTTTTGCATGTCAAGTTTCCATCACTGAACTGCTGCCAAATCCATTCAAGTTGAAAGTGACAACTTTGCGCGCAAAATTTCCTCCCCGTTTCCGTTTCATCACAGTACGTTCAAACTTTTGAACTCGAATTCAAATTCAAATTCAAATTCAAGTGTGCCGTCTAAAATTTTAGTTGCTCCTCATTGTCACTTTCCCCATTTGTACTTTCAGCTTTTCTGGCGGAGGTCTTCAAAAATGCCGCCAGCATGTGTACTTCTTTATAGTAAACGTCATAGAGAAAAAGGTAGCGACTCTTTGAATGTGCCCGAACGGTTTGAGTATTCAAATTGTAAACTGTATACTCAAAACAGAGTATATCTGAGTAGCGATCAAATATCAGTGATAAACGGATTCATGACTACATTATAAACTGATTAGGTATGCAATAATTGACAATGAAATGTTTTCATTAGCTTCCAGGTTACTGAATTCTCGCTAACCATCAGAAGTAGTTAAGACAGTTTCAGATGTCATAGTTCTGTCAAACAACTTTCTATTGCCCTTCACATTTTTTAGTTTCGTTTTTGTGGGTTGTAAATGAGCGAAACACGCTTGCTGATAAATTTTGAGTACTCGTCCAAAAATGGTAAAACGCTGTCTATCTTTTATCATTGGAGAGGTCGTAATCTGTCAAAATTGACACATATTAGTAACTCCAATGTTGATTCAGTTGTGAATGTAAAGTTGAAGAGCAAAGAGCATGTCATTTGCTTATTCGAAAACTGCCCATTTCGGTCCCCAGCTTTGGAAACTAGCCAAGGTATTGAAAAAAAAGAAAATAAAATAGGACTCTGAGTTTCACTCGAGATGTTTGATCTTTCACTCGGACTTTTCAGGGAGTATCTGCGATTCCCCAGTAGTCGAACAAATGAAACGCATATGTTCCTTTTTTGTAACTATGTTTACTTGAAATTCTTTGTTTCATCAGCGATGTTTGATCTTCAAGATTTACCAGAAAAGTCATTATTCTAACAGATATTACTGTCCATTCCCAGTTTCATTTTTCGTTTCATTTCGAACTGTTGA
Source organism: Caenorhabditis sp. 40 LS-2015 (assembly GCA_900536305.3). Taxonomy (NCBI): domain Eukaryota; kingdom Metazoa; phylum Nematoda; class Chromadorea; order Rhabditida; family Rhabditidae; genus Caenorhabditis; species Caenorhabditis tribulationis. Next base: position 138,388 of record LR544041.1, read on the forward strand.
ACTTTTATATGGCCTTCTGATCCGCAGATATTACTGTTGCCACATGTTCCGAAGAAGGTCACAGGATATTCATTTTGCTGTTTTTCTGCTTTTCAGATTTCATCATGTTTCATATATATTGTCTAGAAGACAGTCCTGGCTCAAATCCAAACTGTCGGCAACTTCAAAGCTTACAGATCTCTCCCAGACACCTTTATTAAAAATTATCTGATTTTCTAAGAACATTTTATATTATTAGGTCTCGGCCAAGAGTCATGTGCCCCTCATCCCTGGATAAGATGAATCCAAAGAACACAATACACGGAGGGGTTGCATCTGTTTATATTTTATGGTCGGCGGTAATTGACTCAAGTCAAAAGGCATCATTGTAAATCGAGGTCGTTAATTTTCGGCGAGAAGCTGAACACCTCAAAAGCGTTGCCGATTTTACGGTCTGTCATTAGGTTTTCTGTAATAAACAAAGTTTATAACTGTTAGAGTTTTCTTTACGACGCCGTTCTGACCCCAGAACAGATGTGTTTACAAGTTTCAAACGCTGACGTGACAAGTAACAGAATTCTCGACGAAAAAAAGATTCCGAGAAATAGAAAATTCTGGAGAAACTTGAGTGGTAAAGATTTCAAGAGGCACTCGCACCAATTACGCAGTTTTTGGTACTCCCCGGTTTCCAGTTCCTGGATGTTTTTTGCTCGATGCGATTCTATTTTGGTTGTTACTTTCGGGTGGAAATAATGGGCAGATGCGAGAGTATTTCGCATATTTTATATTTTCGCTGAATGCGAATTTCCGACCGTTTTTGCGTCGCTCTCTAACTCAACATCCAAGCCAATAGAGATTTCTACTTTATTTTTCATGAAAAATTTTTTCCAGCGAAAGCGGATGTTTTCTTTTCATTCCTTTCTCCGCATTTTCCCAGCACATCCTTTGAAAATTTCGGTTTTCACAAAAAAAGCTTTTTTTGTAATAAAGGGCTTTTCAAGTCTTCCAAAACGAAGAAACATTCATAACATAAATGTATTCTGCCAAACTCTTCTCCATCATCTTACATCATTTTGAAGAAAAGGGATTAGCTCCACCTCCTTCGACTTTCTCTTAAAAAGCTGAGACCAGCCATCCGAACTGGCACTTGTTCTAAATTTTTGAAAACTTTTAGACAGCTAGGTGAAGTTTCGTGGCTCAATCCAAACCATTTTGATGTTCATACCTTAGGGATCAAAACTTCACAAATCCTCGATCATTTATCCACAAATAACTTTTACACTCTTCTTCTTTCAATCGGTCCACTTTTTTCGACCACTCGTCGTACCTTGGACATCACTCCTCGATCTCGTTCAAAAACCCAAATCTCTGCGCCCTCCCAAAAGATGTTCCCCAAGTACACATGCCATTGTCCACCCCACAATCACCCTTCCCTCGTCGTCTGCTCCCTCCTTCCCTCTCGCACCTCTTTTTTTGGCCCCGCCCACTGCTCGGTCATCTCGCCGCCTCCATTTCATTTTGTCCTCCTCACACCCCCATACAGTCGGCGGTCCGTTGCCCTCCTCCGGTCACCACCTCCCCGACCACCTCACAACGGCCACCCTCTGTTGCCCTGTGTTCGCCTCGCAACTGGTGCCCTTTCTCATCGCCCTCCACCGTTCGCCCACTATTTCTACAGAGTTCAGTGTCTGCGTTTCGCACTCTCTAACCACAGGGAGGGTCTTTGGTCCATCGAACCCCATCACAGCCATTTGTCATTTTCCAACAATACACTGTTGCGCTGCGAGCTATTCGCTTTCCGATATTTTTTGCCTATGCAGCTAATTACACGCGGCTACTGTTTTTGCACAAATAGATTCTGTAGATGTTAGTTTGTCAAATAAAAGAGCGCGATAATAGCAAGAGATTTATATCTAAAGACTACTACCAACCTTCTTCACTCATTTGATAGTATCAAGCGACGTGTGAACATGATTAATGAGCGCGCGCATTCCTCCTCCACTACTCCTTTGATCTAACCTTTTCTTGTCTCATTCTTCATTCTGTTTTCCCACTCGCCCTCCGCTCCCCCATCCAGATTCTTCATCCAATTTCTTCTTCTTTCAGACAGACAATGACTGGAGCACCGGTGTCGTCCGGAGGTGGAAAGTTGGTTCCACTTCCACCAGATGGTGGATGGGGATGGGTCGTCGTTCTCGGATCGTTCTTCGTTCACGTCTTCGCCGACGGATTCGTCTACTCGTTTGGAGTTCTTGTCGAGACGCTCATGGTGGTGAGTCGAAACTATCAGCGCGGGGAACCTTGGCGCCTAGACTATGGAACCTAGTGCCCACTGTCAACAACACAGCTGTCACATGTGTAGGCTCTTTGGCTGGAGAAACGAAAAATCGTGCGATTCGAACAATGTTTCACGTGAATTCATTGGTCCTCATTCATAAAGAGCGCGAAAACGTTAACTTTAAAAGAGCCCATCAAACCGGAGGGAAACCTGAAGTAAATTTCAGGAGTTCGATGCCAACAACACAATGGCTGCTCTCATCATTTCGCTTCTCACCGGTCTCACCCTCGGATCTGGACCGTTGGCATCTGCTGTCTGCAACAAGTACGGATGTCGTATCACCACTATTACCGGAGCTGGAGTCGCTTTCGTCGGGTAAGCTACACAAACAGAAATGTCCTGGAGCAACTGGTTCACTTTCAGATGCGCTCTCTCGTACTTTGCAACTGCTATGTGGCACATTGTGATCAGTGTGGGAGTCATCATGGGTGTCGGCTTTGGATTGATGTATTGCCCGGCTATCGTCATCGTCACGATGTACTTTGAGAAGTGAGTCTACTTGCAGCACAAGGTTTAGTAACCTTGGATCATTTTCAGCAAGCGCTCTCTTGCTACCGGAATTGCTGTCGCTGGAGCTGGAGTCGGAACCGTGCTCTTCGCCCCGATCAACGCTTTCTTCATCAGCAACTATGGATGGCGCAGTGTCTTCCTTGCCTTCCTGTTCGTCTTGGTTCTCTGTGCTCTTTGCGGAGCCACCTTCGCCCCATTGGAATTCGCCTTGGTCCCAGACGAGGAAGAGGAGGAGACCAACGAAGTGTTTGAAGAGGATGGAAAGAAGGTCACTGCTAACGAGGCTCACGGAGAGAAGGCTACTCTTCTCACTCCGCCAACAATGATCGAGAGATCCATGTCACAGAGTTCTGGAGTTCAGAAGACTGGTGAGAGAATCCGTCCGGCTAGCTCTATGGGAGCCGTCGATTCCGAGTCTCAGCCGAGATCTCGTCGCGGAACAGTTGGAGAGCGTGACAGTGGATACCTCAATCGTAAGGACGTATTCTACACCGGTTCCATCTCCAATGTCGCCGAGTTTCGCGAGGATCCTGACAAGTATCGTTCCACCGGGTCTCTCCATGGACGTCACACAACTGTTGGAAGCATCCCAGCTCACTCTACCGGTAGACTTGATGATGTTCGAGAGGGAAGTCAGGAAGATAGTCAGGCGCTGGATGTCAGCGAGCAGACTAACGGCACCGACAACACTGACAACGTTGAGGGAAAGAACATGTTCAAGACTATCAGCAACATGCTCTCGTTGGACCTTCTCCTGGAGCCCACTTTCCTCCTCTTCGCCATCTCGAACCTTCTCACATCCGTCGGATTCAACTCGCCACTCTATTTCCTTCCTCTTCACGCTGCCAAGATCGGGCTAGAGCCAATCCAGGGATCCAAGGTTCTCTCTGCGTTCGGAATCTCCAACACCGTTGGTCGTATCATCTTCGGAGTTGTTGCTGATCACAAGCTCCCATTACCAGGAGGTCTTGGAAATGACACTGCCCGTAACCGTCTCTGGATGTACAACATTTCTCTCACCGTAAGTTGCTCTCATTGAATTTTTCATAATGATTGATTTGAACTTCAGATCTGCGGACTCCTGACCACCTTCTGCTACAAGTTTGCTGGATTCATTCCACTGGCCACCTACTCTGCCTTGTTCGGATTCTCCATTGCCTCGTACATCTGCTTGACTTCGGTCATTCTTGTGGACCTTCTCGGACTTGACAAGCTCACCAACGCCTTCGGACTTCTTCTGCTCTGGCAGGGAGTCGGAACTGTCTTCGGACCACCAATCTCCGGATACTTGGCTGACTTGACTGAAAGCTACACCATGTCGTTCGTCTTCTGCGGTGTCAATCTCTTGGTAAGTGAAATCCAGATATAATTTGGAGAGCTTCAAATTTTGAAAGAAATACAAGCGACAAAATGATTTATTACCTATTATTTCAGATTTCCGGACTCATGCTCTTTGGAATCCCAATCATCCAAAGGAAGAAGGCCCAGGCCAAAGCTGCCGCCATCAAGCACTAGATGATCATCATCTCATCTACCGATATCATTTCTAACTTTTTCTCACAAACCCCTTTCTTATTGAAATTGAGTTACCATCTTTGACTTCTGTTATCTAGACCATATTCACCGAAAAACATATTCACAAAAATTTCACTTGTTCCCCACCACCCAGGGTATCTTGTTTCACTTTGTTAGGTTCTCCCACTTAGTGTTGTTGTTCATGACCCATTCTTCCCGTCCCTCTCGAAACTTATCAGCTAATTATCCTGGTTCACCTCACCGTTTTCCTCCCCCGTTTCAATGTGTGTATAAGTGCCTTCCTCGTTCTTCCCCGTCTCTTCCTTTCAAAAATGGCCTTAACATTCCCAACGTTTTCATTGTTTCCCGTCATTAATACCTCGACCCCCCAGTCTGAAACCACAGACAATTATTCCATAATATTGTCGGCCTCATGCCTGTTTGGTGTTTTTTGTATTATAACTCAATTTATAATACAATAAAGTTGAGTTTACAAACATTAACTCTTTTCCCTTCTTTTCGTCTACCATAAAACCGAATGGCACGAGGTGAGGAGACCTAGATGTGAAGTGTCGATGTAACCATAGAAACTACCATAGTTTATGTGTATGTTGACCAAAAATATCTATTTGAATTCCAAATTTAGAGTGAAGTCCCTAGTCAGATATAAATTGACAAGACAGAAATTGCCAGGTGATACATTTTTCAAACTTCAAAAATCTGATTTCTACAAAACTCTCTCGATTTATTTAACCAAATAAAGAGGAAGTATCTCACAGAGAGTTGAATACATTTGAAGGGGATTAGAGAGATTTGTTTTCGAGGGGAGGGGGAATGCTGAGAAAAAGAACAAAGCAGAAGCCATTATTATCAGCGTTTCATGTTTTTCTCCCGTTTATTTCAATGCCAAGTAGCCGAATGTCTCGCGCTTCTCCTTGGCTCGCCACATGAGCATCTCCAACTTCTTGGCGTCGTCGCTCAGAAGGCATTGGTCGTGAAGTTCCCATTGTGATACGCAGTACACGACGTGGTGCACGGCGAATGTCTGCGGAACGCTGCTGAAGTCCAAGCGCTGTGGAATCCATTCCAGGAGACGTTTGCGTTGGAGCACATTCTTTCGGTACTCGGCAAGGACGCTGCGATGAGATCGATGCATGTTCTCGAGCATCTTCTTGTATTTCTCGAACCGATCATTGCCTGACTCTCCTGGGTAGGAGACGAAGAAGGCGAATGAGTAGTGGTGAAGTGCTGCCGAGTAGAAAATGGTGGCAACTGCACCATCCTTGCGATGCAAGTCCACTCCGGTGATCTTGAGATGAGCTTGTTTCTGGTGGTTGCAGTTTCTAACGGAGCATCGAGATCTGGAAAGATTCCGATTTTCGCATTAATAGGCAAGTGAGGACTTACGTGAAACTGCAGCATGGCGCCAGTTGCCCATGGTGAACCAAGTCTTTGAAGAGCAAGTGGATGTTCTCACCCTCCGCGTTCTCGATCTTGATGTTCAATCGGTGAATATTCATGGAGTTTGAGGCCAGCCACAACTTGATGAACAAGTTCAAGTCCTCGAGTGAATACTCCTCCACATGGTATTTTCCTTTCAATGAAGCGAATTTCAGGAGATCCTCGCCACTGACATGTTGAACGTTCAACTCCACGATTGGAGTGATGGTCAACTGAAAATGAGAATCGTTGGATTTCGAATAATCTGTATAAATCAGATTACGTTTTCGAGCACCAGATCGGTAGTTGGGGATACACATCGAGTGTTGATCTTCTCGCGAACCAGCATCTTGTTCAGAATAATTGTGAAGGCGGCATTCATTTTTCTGCGGCAGTCATCGTCCATGGGAAAGTTACCATCCAGTCTGAGGGTTTTGCATTCACCGATTTCAGAGATGATATTGGCGTCCTCCAGGTGTCGGTTTCCAAAGAACGTCTCTCCGCTAATTGTGAGGACTTCGATGGTGCCCGGCATGTGGGCGACAAAAGCAGAAAGCTGGGCGACAGTGTGCGAGACAATCTCATTCTCTCCCTGGACTGGAACAAAGATCTCGTTGTGAATGAGTTGCCTAAAACAAGAACACTGGCAGGTATCATGACAACTGGCGAACTAACTGCGAGTTTGAAGTAAGGACTTCAGCTGGAAGAAAGTTGAAGGATAATGGTTTGTCTGATCCATCCAAATGGATCATGATCTTGCTGTGGTATCCGAAGAAGAAGACATAGTAGACTTTGCCGATCGGCTGCGTAGCGACAAGAAGATCGTTTGGACCACCTTGACCGGTAATGCTCTTGGCTAATGCTTTTGCTCTGAAAAAAAGGTTGTGTTGTATTATTCATACCGTTGAGAGCGGATGAGAACATAACCTCACCTTTCTTTCCACGAGAGCAGCGCCTGAAACTTCGAGACACAGCTTTGTATACCGACAAACTTCTCTCCTGGCATGGCGGCCTGAAAATACAGTTGTACTTTTGAACTTTGATGAGAACAAGAATCTTGGAAAGTTTCATCGAATTTGAAGCCTCGAACTCTATATGTCGGAAATATCGTTGAGACGATTCAGTAGTCGATACGTGAACTTTTGGGTCCATATCAAATTGATCTATGTGCCCTATATTCTCTGAACGAGTACTGTAGACTACACTTAAAACAAGGTTTTTTTTGTCAAGTTTCCAGGTTTCTCCTACAAGGTGAACAGAAGCCAAGCTTAACCTCTAATCATTTTTCCCCTCTAATGTCATTTGGGATTTCAGAACCAGGCACTGACTTACACCTCAATTATGTTTTTCGAAAAAAAATACCAAAATATGTGATTAGTGGTGAGGGATATGAACAACGCATATGAAGTGATTAGAAAAAAATTATAGACTAGGTGAAGAAACTACGGTAAGTAAGAGCCGAAAGAAACAAAATGATATCATTTGATATGGAGTCGTTATTGGGCTTTCTCAAATTTAATCACATTTTTGTAGTAGTTTAGATACAGAACAACGTTTTTTTTTCTAAAATTATCAAAGCCTAGACATTAAAAAAAAGAGTAACAATGATTGATTATGCCTATTCGAAAAGTTGACAGTCAAGAGCAGAAAACGTTCAAAGAGCGGAATAGGAACGTTCTAAACTATTTCATTCAAAGAATTCCAAGCGATCATGAATGATTTTCATGTCAGTCATAAACAACGCGCACAAATGACCCTTTTTTGATGTGAATGTCTCTGGATTTCTTCCTTCAAACTTAGACAATCAGACTGATGTCATTTGGAGGTTCGAAAGGATGCAAAACAATATATGTATTAGGACCTGATCTCAGGTAGTGGGGCAGAGCAGCAACTTGATGATTCTATCGTCTTAAGAGCTAATATGTAGTTTGTTTTCCTATCACTCCGATCGGCATGAAAAACAATCAGTTTCCGAACTTGCATCTTCAATATGTTATGGCTATAAAAACCTCCAGTTTGAGCTTTGCAGAAGCATATGAGCAGATGTCTGATTGAAAGGATGAAACTATGATGATTCAAAAAAAGAAGAACCATCAGTTTCTCATTCTGATTTGTTCGTTTCTGACAACAAGTCTAATTGTCCGACGAGTAGGCTGATGGCAATACAGGCCGCTTATGGAAACATGCATTTAGGAAAAAGAAAACACGCATTGAGTCCCTTAGCAGGAGACCACAAGTGTAGATGGAATTGGAATCGTCATGGCGACATCTACCCGAGCAAATAAAATCATCCCATTAATAGCATCGAAATTAGAAGAAAATTGTTTCCGAATCCTAGTCTTCAGAGTCAGTCAACGGCTAACAAAAAATGTGATTTGCAACAAAAACAAAAAACATAGGTGATGAGATTCATGCAAGAATATTTCTACGTCAACTTATATTAAGAGCCGTTCACTACTTGGAAAACACTGTTCCCCATGGGTACACTTACCGCCATGTTCTGATTGATCGGATCGTAGGCCATGATCTCGTCCGGCTTTGAAGAAGAAGAATACGTTGTTTCAAAGACAAGGGGTGTTGCCCTCTTCCGAACACAGGAACGTCAAGTGTTGACAACCTTTGACTGGCTCTGAAAGTTTGTTTGGCTATGGGTAGAGGAGGAAAGCTCCGCCCACCTGCGAGCTGGCGACGTTATCAGAAAGCGAGAGCAAGAAGAAAGAGTGTGGAGGAAAGAAGAGGGTAATGAACAGAATACGCAACAAGAATAGTAGAAAAAGAGGATATCATGAAAATTCGGGACTACAAAACCATCTGAGAATATCGAAGGATGGCTTATGAGTACAAAACGCTGAACCCAAAGCAGGATAGAATTGTATGTGTCTTTGTCATTTGACGTGTTTCTATGGGCTAGTAAGAGTTGGATCAAAGTAGAATCAGAATCAGAACCATGTTCAATGAGTGGATTCGATGACAACTGAATCTGACGGGTTGCAAGACATCAAGTAGAGACAGGGACAATCCTCAATTTTTGATTGAAGTTTTGAAAACTTTTTGAAAAATTCAAAAGTTTCATTGAGGTTCTCATGACTCCTCCGTTCACTTTTCACTATTCCGAGAATCCATCACCTGAGAAGTTGTTTTTCTTTGAATTTCCGATACACATCATCTTCTAGAGAGAAAGACACCAATCTTCTTGACTAACACCGCAATTATTTTCGAAAATTGAGCAGCTCGAAAAAATCGACATTTCAAGTCTCTCGAATATATCATGAGAAAGTGACTTGCCCACGCGGAATGAAAGATCAGTTGAGTTGAGAACTGAAAACTGGGGAAGTTATTTCTAGAAATCGAAAGTTCACAATGATGATAATGACTGGAGTTTTGAGAACGAAAATTAGTTGGTTAGTCCTGAGGTGTTTGATCAAGTCTGAGCAACGCTATTCCTATTAAAAATGGTTATACTTCAGAAAAATTGAAGTCATGAAGAAGTGGACAGATTTATTATTCTAGAAAGGAAAAGTAATAAAAATGTCCGACATAACTCATGATTGGGCGCCGTTTTCTCATTGCTAAAAAGTTGTTTTGAGTTCCGAGGACTACGGTAATAACATGGTTCTTCAAAACGTATTGAGAGATTTATGAGTGTCTCGAGTGTTTTTACGAAATCAAGTCAGACTAATCAATTCTTGATGGTTTGGCAAAATGTCAGCCGGTGGTCTAGACTCAGAAAAAGTGTATAACTTTGTTAGGAATAGAGATATCGCTTACCATGGAAAGACTGGTAACAACCTGGAGGGACCAGGCTGAACTCGGAGGATCACATCAAATGGGGATTCAGCAACTAAGAAGAGTTCACAAACCAGTGGAGTACTGAACGATATGCTTCTGAACAAATTTGACAATCCTGGCCGCATGGTAGAAAAGCAAACTTAACTGAAAGAATAGTTTTACTGCGTTTTCAAGCTCTCGCTCCTAACCCCATGTATCTTACAGTACGCCTTTCCCAGTTTCTGAAGAATTCATGGTCTTCTGAACTCTAAAAATCTTCTCGGAAAAGATTACGAAACCGTCCACGTCAATTGTTGACTACTCGAGTTGAGGTGTCATTTACCTTAGGGATTTGAAGACAACGTTCTGACTAACACTCGACGCTCTGATTATATTCAGAACTCGCATTCTCAGAATTCAGACCTAAAACACGATAATAAGTGACAGGGGTGTCATTGGGGAATCCTTCATCAATTCGAGCTTCCCACTAAAAGTAAGTTGAGAAAAAAAGGGGTGCTGAAGTTTCTGATAGATTACTTGTCTGAACGATTTTGAAGGAGAATTGGAAGAAGAGTTGTGATGTCAATGTTTGAGGGATCGTTATTATTCGATTCACATGAATGTTTTGGTCACAACCAATGAAATCAGTTTCATGAAGTGTTGCAAAAAATTGGAAGAAAAAGAATCGAAAAGTGACGAAAAACAAGAAAAAAAACATCTGATAAAACATGACAAGATTGTTGTAAACTGTAGAAACAAGCAACTAGCGATTGATCCGTAGTGAAAAAGCCAAAAGTTTCAGAGAAAGATGTTTTCCAATTATTTCATGGCAAACAATTTTGACGTTTTCTGACATCAGCTACAACTTTCTTGTGAGTTTTGCCACCCTGCAAAATGATTTTCCTCCATTGAAAAAATACTTGCAGATATTTTTTTAACTGTTATGGTTCACAAATTTGTTTTCATCGGAAAGTTTTGAACTGTCAGTATCAAAAAAATGTTTTCGTATCAGCACAAATTAGCTATTCGTTAGGTTTACAACATTATTGACGTCGATCGGTTTTTTACGGTCGTTTGCTCTTGGTGTGGAGAATGAGGTGGAATGAGCTGGTGGGAACTCGACCTCTTCTCGCAAATGAGTGCTGTTTGTGTGTGAGGGATTGAGAGAACACTTGGTTGGAGGAAGAATGGTTTATTGGGAAGTTAAGGCAGGAAGTTAGTAGTCTGGATTTAGGCGTTAGGTCTCCGCTGGTGGAGAGCTCTTCTCTCTTCTCCATCGGTTAGCTAGACCCACCGTTAGGTTAATCTAGCTCATCCGTAGGACAGGAGAGGTAAAGACCTGGCGCTGGTGATCCCGGACGGCTTCGCTGGTGTCGGCGCGATGTGAAGACTTCTCTTGGTGAAGACTTGGGTTGAAGACTCCGTTGAAGACTGACAAGACTGACGACTTGGCCCGAGTCGGCGGTGATTTCGAAGCGTTTGGCGCGCGTTGACGGGCGGCGCACAGAGAGAGAGTGCGCGGAAACGAGAGACACAGACGGCGGTTGTCGCCGGAGCGCACTTGCGTTACGCGGCCAAATGAAAAGGGTTTCTCCCGCTGATTGTGTAGATCGCCGGAAGATTGTGGGTCTGATTGGGAGATTTGAGATGAGTGTTGGCTCGTGTTGATTAGTCGTGAGTATCCGATAGAATGGTCGCGACACTTGGGCAATGATAATCATAAATTAGAAAAACCCCCTGACGTGACCATGTGAAGAGTTATTGGCTGATTTGTTTTTCTGAATTTTGTGTACTGAACTTTTACTTTCTCATTCACAAAAGTGACCCTAACACTCTTCGAAACAGACGATCAAGGAACTTTCCCCGGTTCCCAACCTCCTTATCGTTTCACGACGCTCTCTTGGATAGTTTCCATTCGCTTGCCGTTTCAAAAGCAATTCACTGTTCTGTCAACCTTTTGGTTTCTCGTCTTTACGTTTTCTCGACGATTCAGACAAACGATAATCAGTTCTCTTTTTTCCCTTCTCTATTTCACCGTTTCAACAATCTTTGTCTGTCTCGAAATTGGTTTTCGGCAGTGTTTGGTCTGTCTGTCTTATCACAGAACAATGTCCCGAAAAAAATGGGTGATAAGAAGTGAAACCTCGGGACTTTGTGGACGTCTTCTTCACTAATTGTCTCATTACTTTCCGTTTCCCACTTGTCTCCGCCCCTTTTTCTTTTTCCAGGTCAGTATAAAACGCTGGCGAAGGCTTAACTTCATCAGGATAGTTTTCAATTCGTTTAATATGGCGGGTCGTTTCAGATGTAAACTTCTCTAGGTTTCATCCCGCACCAAATACGATTGTACGATTACTAGATTTTGTTGATTTTTGTTACTTTTCGCTCGATCTTCTCGATTGATTCTTTTAGAAAAAACATGTTTCATATCACAGATGTGGAAAAAAGACATTATGGAAGCGATCGAGAAAGTGCGCACTGCTCGCGTGCTCTCCATCCAGAGCCATGTCGTCCATGGCTATGCAGGAAACCGGTGCTCCGTGTTTCCACTTCAAGTAAGTGCAATAAACTCATGAAACACTAAATGAATTCATTTCAGCTCCACGGATTTAATGTGGACGTCATCAACACCGTTCAGCTCTCCAATCACCTCGGCAATGTCTCGTTTGGGACCCTCCCAAGCAGTGAGTTCATTTTCTTTATTTTCAGCTGAATGAGTCTTTTCTTTTTTTGTCCTCACAAAATAACAGTAAAATTTTCAGCCTACCGCAATTGCGAAGGACAAAAACTTTCTGAGGTCGAACTCGGAGAGCTGTACCGTGGATTGGAACAAAACGGTCTTGCTCAGTACGAGTATGTTTTGACTGGTACGTTTTCAATAACGTTGATTAATTTTGAAACAACTTTGACGAGTTTCAGGGTACTGCTCGTCGCCCGATTTCTTGAGGAGATTGGCAGATATCGTCGGTCAGCTGAAACTGAGGAATCCAAAGATGGTCTACTTCTGCGATCCTGTTCTTGGGGATCATGGTCAATATGTGAGCTTCACCTGAAGCCTATAGACAACAATTCATATTGTAATTTACAGTATGTCCCCCAAAACCTTCTCGAGGTCTACAGGGATCTTGTGATCCCAGTCGCGGATGTAGTGACTCCGAATGGCTTTGAGCTTGGAGAACTTACTGGAATGCCCGTCACATCTGAAGAGGAGTGTCTTCTGGCGATGAAGGAGCTCCATGCAAAAGGGCCACATACGGTGGTTGTCACATCCGGAGTTCCATCATCTCTTCCGGACAACCGGTTGGCTGCTTACGTGAGCACGCAAAATGGAGTCTTCCGCATTGAATTCCCCAAATTATCAGGCCAATTCGTCGGGACCGGTCAGTATATAAAATTTTCAAAAAAATTGTGATTTTTTCAGGCGACGTCTTCACCGCCCTCTTGCTGGCATGGACCGACACTTATGCCGGAGATGTGCTCAAAGCAGTGCCCAAAGTGATCGCCTCTATGCAAGGACTCATCCAGAATACCTGTGCTCACGCTTTTCAAATGCTCGACGTGAACTCACAACTCCCGGTGGAGCTGCAACTTGTTGAATCGAGAAAGGAATTACTCTTTCCACCAGTCCTACAAGAAATCGTGTTGATCAAAATCGAATAATTCACTTGCTTCATTTCTTGATTTCCACTTCCGCTTCACAATAGCTGCTATACTTGATTCTTCTTTCTTGCTTCACTTGATTCTTCAATGAATATATTGCTTCTCTAGTTTGTTTTTCAAATGTGTAAATGAATGAAAAATGGGCACTCTTTGGCATGTCATTCAATCGTATGGTTCATGTGATCTTTCAAAAGTTCAACATTTTTCAAACTTCAAACATGCATTTTGTTAAAACAAATCGGAATCCATTCAACAAGCACTCATTTTGGACAGCAGCAGCAACAGCAAAATTACCACTAAAGTTGCCTGAAAATCTCAAATTTCGTCTCCCCTCCCCCCTTTTGAAGAACTGAAAACGGCCTTGTCACATGTTCTCCAATGTTCTCATTTTACACCAGAAACCTCCTCTTTCTTGCAAGTTTCCTGTCGAGTAGTTTTGTTTCGAAACGTGTGCAAATGTCGGAAACATTCCATGTCTCCACCATTCAAATTGGAAAATTTTTGAATTTTTTATGTCGTCTTGTAATATTCTCGCAAATGAATCTGGATTGTGGTTCTGATGAACGCTCATCTTAAGCATTCTGTCGTGAGAAAATGTTGGAGCGGAGCACGACTGAATTTTTCTGTGAAACTGCTCAATTTCCAACTTAGATTCTTGAGATATCATGCACTTTCTCAAGTGTGGAATTTCAAAATGATGATGTATTATAACGTCACCATCTGAGCACAGCGCAAACATTTCACAAAGTATGCAATTACATTCCTTCAATTCACACCATCGCTTTCTCTTCTGTTTCCAACTTTCTCCCCAACTTTTTGCTGTTTTCGAATTTTAAGCTTTTTGACAGAATTTGCTCAATTTCTAGCGAGGGAGAATACGAATGTTTATTAATAAGAACAAATAGAAGAAGAGAGCAGTCATGAGAATCGCTCCAAAAACTGCATTTCCGTCATTTTCCAAACTCCCATGAAGATCCGTGTAGGCGTCAGCAATACAGATGCCACGTGGCCATCCGATTCTCGAACAATATACAAATTGCTTCTGAACTCCCACGGATGAGTTACGGACAATGGAGAATCGCGTTCGTGGCATCTGAAAGATGACAATTAAATTCACACTTTGCTCAACAATCCATGTTCGAACACACTTTCCTCCAAACTCACTTTCTGATGAACGAATATTCGACTTCTGTGTTGACTTCTTTGAATTCTATCAAGCTCCGAATCAACGCAATATTGTAGCCGAGAATATCCTTATCGATACTCATCACCTCCAGATTTAGAAATTTTCTTCCCGATTTCCATGAATTCAAAACAAAAATAGCTTCAGTTGACAAGGCAATGCCTCCCGAAAAAAATAGATGCCGTCCATTGAAATTGTGCATCAAATATGATTCCAAGTCACAGACTTCAGAACTTGATGTCTTGTATACAGTATCTAGATCGTATACTTTCCTGTTTCCATGATCGAACAAACTATTTCGTCTTTTGTCGCACGCGGTCGTCGCAAAGTACTCAAAACATGAACTTCTTGACATTATATTGTCGATTCGTTCCGCTTCGAATGTTCCTCCATATACTCCCAACATTTGGAGATTCCGAAGCATGGGGAGACGATGAGTTGTTTCAGAAATACTGATCAACCAAGACTTGGTGACACTTCCAAGCAAATCGAGTAAATGACTGTGAATCGTTTCGATTGTTGACTCCATATTTTCATAGCAGTACTTCGCATGGAGATCGGATCCGTGGGTCTTACAACGGCTGTAATATGTGCATTTGATTAAGTACAGATACCCACATTCTTTCTTCTGTTTTTCGTTTACTCAAGCACGCAGGCAGATTTCGACAGCCACCACAGCGATCTGACGTTGATAGTTTGCAAACGCGCTTCATTAGGAAGATTTTCAGGCTGACGAACGAAACTAACTTTTTTCCTCGTTTTGGAAAAAAAATTGGGGTTTTTGTCGTTCTGTGAGGAAAATAAAAGGTAAACAATCTAAAACTGAAAAGATTTTGTCTAGAGTGAGAAAATTTGAAAACAGACGGCGGAGAACGAAAAAAGTCGCTTGTCCGGGAGGATTTCTCCAGAGAATAGCTGCTCTAAACGGGCCATTATTTAGGGTTTTTTGCGATTTAAAAAAACGGTTTAAACACTTACTAAAAATCGATCGATGTGCCACACACATCCACTCGGATTTCTTCAATTAAATCTCGGATCTCTTCTTCCAAACTGTTCCCGTACCCCAACAGAGCATAGGCGAAATTAGTTGGGGTACTGAAAAGGCCAATAACTAGATCGCGTTCTGCACGAGACACCGTTTTAGTTTTGACTGAGATTCCTGCAGTGTTGATGCAGCATTCAAATCGGTCGACTTTTTGGAACTGGTATTTTTGAATATCGATGATGAAGTTGTTCGTCCTTTTGGAGCACAAGGAAAGAAAGAATATGTGATTTATGGAGAGATGATCGAGAATCTCCTTTTGAACCAAGAAGGGGTAGTTGAAAATTTTCATAGTTGCCTGAAAGTAGAGCCAAATGAAGGGACATTGAAAAGAAGGAGAACCAATTAAAATAGACAATGTCCAAGAAAAGCTGGAGATAAACCAATAAAAACATTGAGAAAGCGAGAGAGAATAAACACATTATTGATCTTGACGTTGCATATGTGCTCGCGCGTACAGTGTGAATCGCCCTTTACACTCAGTTTGTCCTCCTGGGAAGAGGGCAAACCTACACACACACACACACACACACATAATTTCGCGTTTGTTAATAGTAAAGATTGGGAGTAGTAAGGCAAAATGAATTGAAAACTCAATATTATATTTTTCAACTTTCTGCTCTCTTTGACAGACCCAAGATTTTACTCATGGGGTCTGTTTCGTGATCATCTAGTTGCTTCAGTTTGTGTAATGGAAATCATAACTTATTAGTTCCGAATACACCTGTATACTTGATTTCATTTTTCTTCATCTCCAAGTAGTGTTCGTTCCCTGTTCCTTGTTCCACTCACACCATGAGTCAATTGGAATGAATATATACAAGCCTGAAAATAATAAAAGAAAAAACAAGTTCAGAAAAATAGGCATCAAGTCAGATCATTGTCATTCAGTGTCTAGCCTATATTTTTCTAGTTTCCAATGCTTTTTTCGAAAAATGACTTCCTTTTTCATGTCGACCTTACTCATCGTCAGGAGTGAATGTGCTTCTTTGGAAATTTCTATCTTTTTCCAATTCGGGGCAGCAGTGTCGCGTCTGACTAAAATTGTCCCAATGTCGATTCATCACTGCAAATTTAGTGTCGTTTTCTATTCATTTCGAGTTGAGTTCACTGGTTGAAACGCATCTCTCTCTCTCACCGAGAAAAAAACTCCCCGTCGTTTTCAGACAACTTCCATGTATCCCATCTCTCCCAATAGTCCCAAGTTTCAATTGAATTGTCACTACACAAACTTCACTCCAGAAAATGTTCTATTTTAAAGATTTATGGAGCAGTCGTATGATGAATGTCACGCACATGCCGTCTTCCAGCAATTATTTTAATTGGGAACCTAGCGATGAAAAGACTGAGAGGAGACATACTAATTTTTGATTCAGATACTGAGGGAAAAACGAACCTTGAACAATACGCCGGTTTGCTCGCCCTGGTTGCAAAACATCCGGTGGGGTACTGATGAAAAAGAAAACTTTCATGAATCTTTGATTTGTCACTTAATAAGAGCCTAAAAATATCGCTACGTCACGAGACATAGCCCGAGGCATCCTATCGAACACACGACCGTAATTCAATTCATCTCTGTGTCTATTCTCGCTATCCATCTAGTCAAATGTGATAACTCCAAAACTTGATTTCT
This sequence comes from Caenorhabditis sp. 40 LS-2015, assembly GCA_900536305.3. Classification (NCBI taxonomy): domain Eukaryota; kingdom Metazoa; phylum Nematoda; class Chromadorea; order Rhabditida; family Rhabditidae; genus Caenorhabditis; species Caenorhabditis tribulationis. The sequence goes on from LR544041.1 coordinate 155,456, forward strand.
GGTTAGAGCTCTTTCTGGTCATTCAGAGATGAATAATGAGGAAGTTAAATTTGTTCGTTTTGGTTATGGTTTTCTACGATCTCAAAATCACAGGCGGAAAGCAACTAGAACGTGATATCAATGGCAATGTGACCGTGACTTTCAAGTCTATCTCATGATGACTACTTTTTCTTTTCATTCGAAAGTTCGATGCGTATTTTGAAAAGTTTCAAGAAAAAAAAATTGAGCCCTAGGAACAAATTAAAATGTCTCTCTAGAAATTCAGTTTTTGGATATTCAACTTGTTGTTGGTTTTTTTTCATCATTTTCATCAATTCTCGTCAACAACCCAAACACAAAAACCTAATTCATTCCTATTCCATATTCAGTTTTTCACTCCTACTCATTTCTACTTCAACATCTAATTTTGCCCTATTCTATTGTTTTTCATTACATAGTCTCTTTGCTCTGTTTAACATCCTCCTTCCTCCACGTCAATCTTTAAGATGCTTTCTGATTTGGTGCACTCCGATGAATCTTGGGTGCTAACAACTACAAAATTTCGAAATCACAACTCGAGTTTTCTGACACAAATCTCAGAGTCTCTCCTCTCACATCCTGCCCTTACCACCATCCCATTCACCTTTATTGAACTTCCCCTCCTTTCCGACACCGCATTTCCGCAATCTTTTCGCGGAGTCGTTGTACTTGTTTTTTCTCCATACTCCTTCTCATTCTCTCCATTTTCGTCTTCTTCGTCAGCTTCTTCTAATATCTCTTATGCCTCACAACATCTATCGTCTAATGAGCATTCTTAGCAATTCAACGAAAAAGCTGCCGCCGCGCAGAATGCTCTCCACCACGCGCCTATCTCAAATTTTAGGTTTCAATACATTTTTCTGTGTCCCGGTTGCCGCCCCCCGCCCTCCTCCCAAAATAACGCCCGTGTTTATGGCTCGCTGCCGGTCATTAGCCAAAATCTCCCCCCGTCCTGAAAATTCCTGCAATTGAGGAGGAGACAGAAAAAGAGACTCATTTCTTCTGCATCCAATTTCAAGTTCTTTCCCTCATTTTCGCGTTTTCACCCTTTCAAACTCAGCCATCCAGTACAAACTAGCCATCTACATCCCCTCAACCACGCCGCGAAGTCCCGCCTTGTATATTTTGAAGCTCCTCCCTCTTCTAGACCGAGTGCTGCCCCGTGTGAGACGAGAGAGTTGCACGAACAGAGAAACGAGAGTAATTGGAGAGCAAGTTCACAGTTTTGTCTTCTCACTCCATTCTGTTTCAGACGTTCAATCTTGTTCTCTCTTCTTTTCTTCTTTGTTTCTTGTGGAGTTATGTATTAATCTAATGATCTTTCCATGCTTGGTGTTCTGTTTCAACCTCACTTCTTTTAGCACATTTATCTCATTTTCTAAAGCACCCAGAAAACCTTCTAATCTGAAATCGAAAAACAGAGAAGAAAACAAAACAATGGGCCTTTCTAGCGTTTTTCACACATTCTTAATTCCAGTTGACTTTTTTGTTTTGTGTGTTGCTCTCTCCTTTTCATTATACCCATGATCTCTAACAAACTCGATCTATCATCTATTTTTCAGCTTCCTTTTCGGATCTTGACTTGTGAATTATGCGGCGTCTATTGCGTTTCTTCTTCATCCTCGTTGCGGTGGTCAATTTGGGAATTTTCCTAGTTGGTAGGTAGACGTTAAGTATAGTCACCGGAAACTCCTTCGACTTGCAGGTCTCGGTGTCGGAATCATGCAGAACGACTTGCTCATGATTTCCGGCATTCTCACAATTCTTGGATTCGTTGGAATGGTGTTGTCGGCAATCGCGTGGTTCATTCAATCCTCCGTAAGTCAAAGAAAGCTCTAGACAAAGTGCGCTGGACGTAACTTGATACTTCTTCTCATGATTAATTAATGACCGATAACGGAGAAAACGTCTTCTATTCTTGTGTTGGGCATTTATTGTGGTTCGAGGATTGAGGTCTCTTTTTGTGGATCTCGAATGTTCAATCTATTGAAAGATTGTTATAAGCGGGGGTCTAAAAAATAGGCTCCATTTGAAAGTTCTTCGATCGAAGCGAGTTGGGTGAAAATTTGTTTTTCTCACACTTTTAAACTATTAACGAAAAAAGAAAAGGACTCATACTTAATTGGGTTTCCGGGATATTAATAATTATTTATCCTGAACCGAGTGCAGTCGACGCTCTCCGGGGTCACAAGATTAGGAAGAGAATGAAATCGCCTTTCTGTTTTGTATGCTAGATTGACGCACTTCTCCACGAAATTGTAGGTTTTGAAAAAAAAATGTACTTGCAAATTTTTATAGAAGGCAAAGAAGTACATGAAACAAAGGGAGCAGATCCCAGAAGAGATAACCAGGGATACAACCGAGGCGGTGATGAAGAACATACGTGGAATTCCCTTCTTGATTCAGGTGAGTGTCATCATGGATTCGTCATTGTCCGAGACACAGTCTGGGATACTGTATGTACCAGACAGACGTATCGTCACTGACATTAAAGTAAAGCGAATAGCACGACATCCCTTAAGATTCAGATTCTGAGAACGTTGTTTGCAGAAACTTCCTTGTTTTTTGTTTCAGGCAATTCAGTATTCGATGGAAACCTCCTATTATCGGAACATAATGAACGACCTTGGGGACGGAATCGTACGAACATCAGTTATCCACACTGCACCGGCTTGCCAATCCATCTTGGATTCTGATGGGGACCCTGAATCTTCGAGACCTACACCAACACCAAGGTACTTGTTTCAGGTTTTACAAAGCCAGCAAATAGCTTTCGCACTTCAGACCATCAAGGAACTCGGCTGAAGAGCAATGGCTTGCTCACGGAGAGAAATGGCGCAACGCTCAACTTCGGTTATCAATGGAGCGCGAAAACCCACATTTCCTAGTGTTCCCCTACAGCGAGGCTTCACCACACAGAGAGTCCATGAACAACATGGACGCATTAGTTCACGAATTCTCCCGACTTGACAGCATCAAACGTCCGCACTGGTGATTTGCGAATGACCTTATGAGTAAAACATCAACACTTTTCAGCTTCACCAAACAACAGAAAATCGCTCATAATCACTTCCAAGTTCGTTGCATTGGAATGTCCGCAGAGTTCATTGAGAGGTTGGTTTCAGAATGCTTTCAGATTTCGAAACATACCATAAACTTCTTCAGATTCAACAACTCTTTCGGAGCCAACACAAATTACAGCTAGACTTCCTTCGCTATTTCACAATCACATTTCTCCTTGATCTCTTTTTTCTTCTGCTCGATTCATATTTATTACTTCCGTCTTCTTTCCCCCTAATGTCTTCCCCACTTATATTTGTTCTCGAAACCTGCTTTACATTCTTAGTATCTCCCTAAAAAATATCATGTACAACGCATGCACAGCTAACAACAACGTGCTTGTAGGTGCTGATGAGACTAATTTCAAAATGATAATGATCTATCCAGAAAACAACTTCTAATTATCTTCCGGATCTTAGAGTATTTTTAGTTGGAAATAAAACATTTCGAGAGAAAAAGTTCATATCTTCCAGATTTCAGTTACACAACTTCAGTTTTCAGATTGACTGTTTTTTTTTAAAGATTCAACATGGGAATCGGAGGAAAGCGACAGATGCACTTATGTCAGTGTTTTCTTCTCTAATGTAATTTTCCAGGGAAGTAATAAAGAGGTCTAAAAATCCTTGATGACTTCTTATGACAAAGAACATGCTGTCAGAACGGAATCAAAACATGATATCAACTCAACTTCTGAAAGTTTCCAGACGGGGAAAGATATCTTCTTTTTTCTTCTGGAACATTTTTGAAGAAGGAAAACTGAAATAAACTATGATTCATCCAACTAGGGTGTGTTCACTTTATTGCAATTTTGTTTATTCGTACTTAAAAACTGGACATCTCTCGGGCCGCGGGATATACTCAGAAACATTTATATTGAGCGAAAACATATTCTCAACATTCTGGAGCAATCATAAAGAAAAAAAAACAGTACGTTGAAAGGAAAACGCATTTCAGAAACGAGTTTACAAAGTCAAACAAATTCTACCGGTGTACCAAACCTGACTACAATTATAAGACATCAATTCACTCAACCAATTCCTCCACTTCAGCTCGAATAACTCTCTCTGATAGTTGATCTGCGAATCCATTCCAGATTTCAGTCTCCAAACTTTGTGGAAACACTGGAACTGGTCTCTCATACGTGACCGCGTCGAAGTACGGACACTTGGAGAGATGCTCAGACAGTTCGACTGGAACTCTCCATTCCAGTGCCGGTGGTGCTTCTGAGGAGCTCACTTTCCAGATCTGAATGTGACTATTGACAAGTGTATAGTCAGAGAACAACTCACAAATTCATCCTGAACCCACTTTCCGGGAGTTTCAGTTTTCCAGATTGGTTCTATGTAACATCGTGTGTTGCAACCAATGAAAACAACATTTCGCATCTTTCTGAAATGTTGAAGAATCAGTGATGAGATGAGTCTTTGCAGTTTGTACCTGCTAGTGAGCGACAAGTTGAACAATGCAGAGCTGGGCAGATAGGAAGACAACGTTTCATAAACCCACAGTAGTAGGTTTTCAAGGCTCAAAGAAGAAGTGATGGTTTGTTGTGAAAACAAAGCATCAGAAATCGGCTCATGTGTCAAGGTGGAAGTATGGGAATGGAACCTTGAATTTTCATAGGAATTTTAACTTTTGGCAACATTCTGAAAAATAATAACCTTAACTTCCCAATTATCGGTTGAACACGGGAGGAACTGAACCTACATCCACTTTCCCAGTTGGGACATCTGCAATACATTGTTAAACTGTAATCTATAATAGTGAAAAAGAATACCGTAATACTATTTCATTCAGTTGATCGATTGATTGTGTATGTTGTGACAAACAGTGAGCACCCCATTCCGATCTTTTCACGGTCTTCAGACATCTGGTACAACATAGCTACTTCGTTTTCAAGAAAAAGGAACACTCACTTCAGTGTATACAATGTTCCTCCTTTCTTAATTTCGCGAATGTTCTCACTTTTAAGAGTGGATTCAGGAACACTCTCCACTGCAACACTGACCTGAATAGTTGTTGTGTACCTGAATAACAGAAGAAGCCAAAACGAGTACCTTGAGGTTCAACTTCTCATGAAACTTATCGACGGTTTGCGGGGTCATTCTTCGCTTTCTTAGTTTTTCGATGTCCCCTCCGTTTCCAAGTGTATGCAGGTGTTGTACGGAAGGATCAACTTGGCACATGTAGCAATTGGCGAAAACCATTCGAGACTTTTTCAATTTTTCGCGCTTAAATCAACGATCAATTTGAATTTTCAGCTGGACCCTCAGATACCTTTTCACGTAGCTCATCCTCACTACTGTCATCAGAGTTTTGCGCGGTTGTCGACTGATCATAAGGCTGAAATCTGATGACTAGAATCAAAAAGTATTGTGGAATAACGTACCATGTTTCTCAGCGGAATCAAAGGATGTGCTGGATGAATTGGATCTCGTTGCTTGACTCGCTTCGATCTAGCCGAGTGGTAACTTTCCGTTATCAAGTTTTGATCATAAGCTGCCAATTGAATGTCCAGATCATCTGCTTCATCTACAGGAAGAACTTCATTTTTTCTACCCATGTGCTTCAGTTGCAATTTGCAAAGTTTTGCATTGAGTTTTCGGCACCGATCTCTAAACAAGAACATATCAAATATTGTTTTGTTCGGTTTACGAGACTTCTTACCTGGAGCAAACAACAATGCTCGCGGGGCAGTTGGGAAGATGAGCCGGGATTTTTTCACGAATCAAAACCGATGAACAGCCATTTACAGCATTAGGACATTTTGCGGGTGCCTGAAAGCTATCAATTTTTATCAAACTTCCAAATCGAAACTCACCCTCCGACAAACTTCACTAATATGCTCCTCCAGCTTACAGGAATGAGTGGGGATGTGACAGTGCTTACATTTCTGGATAGCACATTCAGAATATTTGCATTCAATGTTGATGCAGTTCACACAATGGTTCTCGTGAGTTGACATTCAAAGTGAACAGTGAACATGAAGAGAGAATGAAAACGAGCAAGCTCTATCTCTCCGAAAGAGAATCCGAGAGAAAATCCGAGAGAAAATCAATGAGATCTCCGCACATCTTTTGTGTACTCTGTTTTCTCAGTGTCTCTGAACTTTCAATGGTGCTTTCGAAGGATGAAAATAAGAGAAGCATGAGGTAAAGAGTTGTCTTGTTTTTCTGCAAAAAGACAGATATGACATATCAGTTGTTATGAAGTTAAATGTGATTTTAGAAAAAAATCATATTAAGTTTCAAGTGGATGAAAAATAAATTCTAGTTAAGAATTCGTTTTTCTCTCCCATCTGTGTGGTTTCTTTTTTCATTCAAAGCAACAAAAAAAAAACGGAAAAATCTCCAGTGTGATCCACATCCCGAAATCTCATCATTTTTTGTTCCTGCTCTAAAAGTTTTATGACGCTCAAATTCAACCAACATCCACTCGTTGATTCAAAATTCGAGCAGCGCTGCAAATTCTGTCGAAAAGTGACTATCGGGATTTCGAGATGCAATCAATTCATTTCAGTATACGAACGTTGAACTATATATTAAATAATAAGAAGTTCTCCAAAAATGTACAGAAATCAGGGAAAAGGGTTTTCAAGGGGAAGAGTGGAGTGATTCAGGCGAGAAGACAGGTAATATTTAAATTTGATGATGTGATGTGGGGCTCCACAAAAGGGGGAGGACTGGAAGGGGTGGACAAAACTTGGGAATCAAGGAAAGGGTGTGTATGACAGATAGCATATTCTGACTGGGTACAATTACATATCACTGGGTGGGTGAATGGAAGAATCAAAAGGGTAAAATGCAGAGTATGAGTGAGTTGTGGAAAATAGAAGATGAGACTGGGGAGAAATTTGAGAAAGTGGACATCACATTGTCTTTGGGAATTAGGATCACGAATATTGGTGAAGTTCTGATCAAAATTATGAATAGTTAAGGGTGTGGAATCAAACTTGGGCCTTGTTGCTCTCCAAAAGCACTATCTATTGTCTAGAAGCGTGAGCATGAATGGAGACATAGTTTGGAGAAGTGAACGAAAAATAAACAAAAGAAAAAAAAAATGGTTCCCGTGAAAAGATGAAAAGATGATTGTTTGGAAATGTCTAGGAAAAGCTAGTGCAGCCACTATGCAAAGAATGGAATTATGAACATATCACATATGTTGGAAGGTACGGAAAAGGAGAAGGCGGCGTTCTCAGATTCGATACATATGCAGATCTATGAGGAAGGGTTTTGGATCATTATCATAATAAGAGTTTTTGTTTATGAATCAGTTATAATTATGCCAGAGACTCGTAGCGCACTTTGGTTTTTGATTTCGAATATGGCGGGGTATGACTAAATTGCTTGGATTTTTGGTTGATGGTAGTAAGATTATTATTGTTAGATTCGTTGCTGCTGAAGTTGCTGCTGCTGCTGCATTTGCACTTGGAGCTTAAGATTCCTCCATTGCATTTCCGTAGTGTTAATTGCAGCCTCTTGTCCATTGAGTGCTGGCCAGAAGCCTTTGTGGACAGCAATGACCTGGAATAGATACTGGTTGCATGATTCCATTTCCAATTATTCTCACTCTACCTTTTGCAAAGTCTCCAGTGAGCTTTGGTTTGGAAGAGACTCCAGAGCTTCCGAGCTCAAACGTCCAGCATCATCTGATTCACCAATAAGAGCCTGAAATAATCGATACACATCTGAAAATAGAGTTGGAGGAGGGTACCTGAACACATTGCTCGGCAGATGCAGAAATGCTCTCCAGATCATAGCCTCCTTCCAGAGCCAACACGACCTTTCCGTTTGCATAGTTCATCAGTGACTTTGTCATGTAGCCGAACATTTCCGGTGTGACTTCATAACCCCCGAGAGCATTGGCGTGACCATGGCAGGCATCGAATCCAGCAGACACCAGAATGAAGTCAGGACAGAAGCTAGCCAGCACCGGCTCCACGACAGTTCTCCATGCAGCAAGGTACTCAGGATCTTTCATTGTGCCACCAGAGAATGGTACGTTTACAGTGAAACCCTTTCCAAGTCCCTTTCCGAGTTCCGTCACAGATCCGGTTCCCGGAAAGAAGTTTCCATTGTCATGACGGTGAAGAGACATGTAGAGCACATTCGGGTCGTCCTCAAAGCTCAGTTGAGTTCCATTTCCGTGATGAACGTCCTAAAATTGTTGTTTTAGAAAGGAAGCTTGTAATGTATTTTATACCCAGTCAATGATGGCAATCTTGCTACAGACTCCTGGATACTTGGCCTGAAGAACTTTGACAGTGACAGCGACATTGTTGAAGAAGCAGAAACCCATGGCCTGCTCATGCTCGGCATGGTGACCTGGCGGACGGATGCAGGCGAATCCATTCTTGAGACGACCTTCAGCCACCTGCAATCAGTTACTGTGTTATTTATACATCTAACTGATTCTCTACCTGTGATGACAGCTCAATAAGGGTACCGGCAGCCATCCGAGCAGCTGTTGGAGTGCTTGCGTCGTTGAAGTAGGTATCAGAGTCGATTCCAATACCACCGCATGGTAGCTGAAGGAACCGCTTCAATGGCAAAGAATTGGCGTCTATCTTGAGACAAGCTGTTGGTGAAACTGCGAAGAAGGTTGTGTAGGTTTGAGAGTGCACCAATTGGAGTTGCTCAAGGGAAGCTTTCTTTGGCATCACCTTCTCGCACTTGGCCACATGGCCGTGCTCGATGAGTTTGTTCCAAATGCTCTGGATTCTTCCTCCATTCTCCACGTGAGATTGATTGTTTCCACAGACACACTCATGTCGTGCCATTGCTAAATCGTAACCCAATCCGGTTGAGCATGTTGCTTCCAGTTTTGGAAGGAGCCCCGATTCAGCGGCCAACGCTTGCAGTTGTTGAAGTTTTGCTTGTGGGAGGAGACCATTGTACAACTCAGCGATGCCTTCGCCCTCTGGATCTTCTCGTACCAGACTCTTCCTTCGGAGGACGAGATCACGGATTTGTTGTTTGAGTAGTGATTGGTACTGATGAGATCCAAGACTAGCGTTTGATGCAAGAGATGAGTTGGAGGCAGAGCTCAACAAACCATTCCGATCTGAAAAGCTCATATTGAAATTCCCCGCATGATGTTTCAATATACAAAGCCTACCTCCTTCCTCTGTGAGTCCACCAAGTTCGAGTTTTTTGTTCAAAAGACTCGGAAGGCTGAGGAATGGACTGAGATTCGCGACTGCCATGAATGCTGAGAGATCTTGACCTGGAAATGTAGAATCTTTTTGGAAACAACAAACTTCACTTACCAACTGGTAGGTTGAGATTTTGGAATGCTCCAGTAGCAGCAGCCAGGTTTGGAAGAGACGGAGATGGCAACATGAGATGTGGTAGATTCGTGTGGGATGTTGACTGCATGTAGTCGATTGGCACGTTTTGAGAAGTCTCGCTGTCGCTTCTGAAAACAAACATTCCTAGCTGAAAGTCTAAATTTGAAATCTCTACCGCTTGAGTTGTGGGTGTGTGAAGCTGAATTGCGAGTTGTTTGGCTGTTGAACTTGCTGAACTGGACTGTTTCCTTTCGAGAGAAGTTTCGCTCGAATCTTCATTTTCAGGTTCGGCTCCGAGTTGACCTTTCTGAGCTGGAACTCGCTAGCCTGTTGCAAACTGTGTGCGTTGGCTAAGTTCGTCGGCACCCGATATGGCTCAAAGTGCGGTGACGAGACATTCATCTGCGAGTTTGAGTTCTTCAGCCTTCTTCCATTATCCTGACTGTTTCCATTGGCGACCAGATTTCCCTGACTGTTGCTCTCCCCCTTGCTCCTGTTGGCGATCATGTTCTTCAATCGGTCTTTGGTGAGCTGAGAAATCGTTGTGGAGTTGGTTCGTGGCAGGTCACTGAAATGAACGAGAGCATTGTTTCCGGCTAGACGGAAATCATAATCGACAATGGCGGCGACAAAGTGCAGGAAAAGGAAACTCACGATTTTCGGCTTGATGTCGGTGGCGCCGGCGGATGGTGCTCTTTTGTCGGTGTCTGTGGTACGGAGAGATTGCCATTGGACGATGAGAGAAGGTTGGAAAGTGAATTCGCTAGAGATAATGGTGCCACTGAAAACATTTGGATTTAGAAAATGCGACACTCCTTTCTAGAATCGCTTATGAGTCATGGACGACTTTAACATAGATTTGAGCAGGAAAACAACGATTCTTATCGTCAACAACATCTGCTAAAACTGAGAACAATATTTAACGAGTATTGGCAACATTTCCTATAATGCCACAGACAACGCTCTTCCTGTCAGAAACACTTTCACTTTGCCTGGGAATGCAATTATTTTTAGACAATTCTCAGACCCATTTCATTCATTACCTGGTCCAGAGTTTTGATCTTCCGATTGCTGACTGATCAACAAGTGATTGATGCTTCTCTCCGGCTGTGTGTTCTGCAGCTGCTGCTGTTGTTGTTGCAGTGCCGCATAGAGATTGTGCATGTGCTGGACGTTCAGCTCCTGCTGAGCGCGCTGGAAGTGACCAATGAGGTCCATTTGCTTCTGGCGATACTCCTGGAAAAAATTGATATATATCATATGAGGGAGTCATCAAGGCAAGCGGTCAAAAATGAGGGTGCATAGTCACAAAAACGGGGTGGTTTACGTAAATAGAATATGAGTTATATGACTAGTGGTCCATTGGGAAAATTGATGATGACAAGGAGCGCAACTCTCGGGAGAAACTTTTTTTACTTGGTTTTCAGGAGGACCAGAACGACCGGATGGAAAAAAAAAGAGTGTGTGTCCTTTTTGCCTGATTCTTCTCCTGCATGGTGCCCCCGTTTTTCTTCTCAAAAGCCGCTCGGACTTTTGACCGTGAGGAGGTCAGATGAGATATAAAGCCAGAGAAAGCAGAGTTGAGAAATGCAACAAAAAAGTGTTGTTGAAAAAAGAGATAGATAGGAAAAGAATAAAACGGGCGGGTGGCGGAGGACGTGGAAAAGGGGGGGGGGGATCTCGCTTTGCTTGCTACTTTAGATTCTAAAAATGGCTCACGGACTTCACTTCGTCTTGCCCCGGGAAAGAATTGTAAATAAAGCTAGTATTTTGGAGTGAATAAGAGAGAGATAGTGAGAGAGAGGGATAGGAAACCGAGAAGAGAAGCTCAAATCTGATGCCTCATGTGAATAATCCATTGGTTGTATCAGTAACACCGACTGATCATCACTATTTTCTTCCAGACAAGAAACATATAACCGATGACTTAACAGATCAGACTCAATTTCCTCATTGCTACGAGAATTTGACTTGTTTTTCTTCCTTCCCTCAGCTCACCCACAGATCACAAAAATGAGCCACTAGACTTGGATACGCTTGACTGCTTCTCGGACTTTCGAATGAAGTGTCCGAAAGAGAGAAAGAGAGAGAGTTATAGAATTATAGAATGACTCGTGGAAATTGGAAATTGGAAATTGATATCTTTCCGACAAATGAATAACATGATCAGAGTAAGGCTCCGCCCCTTTTCTATGTGTGTGTGAAAAAGTGCATCGTGACAAGAATTGGAGATATAAGGTTCTAGCAGAAAAGAGGGAGAGGGAGCAGAATCAACGGATATGAAGGGTGACAGAATGTGTTTTGCTGATATACTTGAGAAGAGTACAATTCCAATTCAAGAATTTCAAAAGTGACTTCAAAATTGAAAAGAAGAAAGAGAGGCAGTTTGACATCGTTGAAAACATTAGCCAAAGGAAGAGGCTCATTAAGAAAGCAGTCGGAAAAGGAATGTGTACGGGTAGTTAAAGTAGTCGAGCGCGGCTATTTCTAGGTCTTGTGTTCGGCAGACTGACTCATCACCATCTTCCTCTCTTTGCTACTCGTCTCTAGAATCTGTTTACAACTGCTTCACACACACACGAGCCCAAAAAGGATATTTATACACACAGGCTCAATTTTTTTCTTGCAAAGAGAGAAGCAACAAGAAGAAGAAGAAGAGAGTGAATTAAATTAGATTGAATAGTGATCAGAATACCAAACCAAAATACACTTTCGAAAAGAGAGAAGAAGAGAGATGCACAAAGACAAAGGATTCCCTCCCAAAAATAGATGGGTGGCGCTGGTGTTATCTATGGCACCCCTAGGAATCGGTCGCCTACAAATGGAAACAAGGAGAAGACTAGAGGGGAGGAGAGAGAAGGGAGGGACCAAGGTCTTTTGAACTTTTGTGTCCCAACCTATTTAACGGGGGAAAAAAGGAGCGAGGAGAGAAAGAGAAAGAGAAAATATTGGCTATTCATAGAACACGTGAGGGCACTGGCTACTGGCACAAGAGCTACGGTTAGTAAGAAAGACGCGTGTTTATCTATATGAATTTTTCTCAGAATTTTCCTTGTTTCTTCAAACCTTATTTGAAAACAACAGACCCCGAGTGTGAACTAGACTAGAGCTTACCGGAAATTCAGACGTCGAATAGTTTCAGAAGAGATCTGCTTATATACTAGGTTTTGAGACGCGTTGTCTTCTGTCAGAAAATGGGCGGGGCAGAGAAACCCGCCCTCTTAACTTGACTAGACCAATTATCGAACGGATGTTTTCGTTAGAATCAGTTCTGGATACTGATCAAGAAGAAAATTGGGAGCGGTTGGATTCAGAGTCAGACACATTATATCGAGTGGAGATTTGAATATTCTAGTGATCTCGCCTCAACATCTATTCTAGTCTTCTCTAGACATGTTTTTCAAATTTGAGTTTTCGAAATTCAATTGTCTGATCCTTGCACTAGCCGTACATATCAAACTAGTAGCTAAAATACTCTAGAAATCGGAAAATGTCTAGACTAGTGGAGAAGTACACCATAGTCAGAAAAAGTTAATTGGAAAAGGCATATTAGAAGGAAGTGTTTGTGACGTTCTGGGATGTATAAAAATTTCAAATGAGCAATAGCTAAAGTTGTAAGTAATTCAATATCAGGATGGGGGTCCGAAACAAGACACAACGATGCTTGAAGTGATGATACCGTTCCGTCTGGACGGTTGAAATCTTGATCTATGATAACTTGATCAGACGAGTGATCCAACTCAATTCAAAATAATCTGTTTATCTTATTGCCAATTACGCCCACTATAGCTGACGAAACATGTTTTGAACTTGGTTATGAGGTTCAAAACTATTTTAATTAGAGGCATATCCTGTTTTCCCAGTAACTCAAAGTCAGATCATTGATCTGTAATAACGACTACTGCGAGTTAAATAGAAGAACTAAAGAACACATTTTTTTGAGTTTCTGAGTATTACATAGCAGTGGGGCGGAGAAACTTCAAAGACAATATAGAAATCTAGAACTAAAAATGAAATATAGAACAGAATGATCGGAAGTGAGCTGCAAAAAAAAATTGAGGTTAACTATCTGTTTTGAAAGTTAACCCAAGTTATACTGGATTCACACAGTCTACAGTTGACAGTGAAAATGAAAACTGATCAAAACTTTTAAACGATTTGGAGAAAGCTTTGAGACGGATTTTGTCACATTTGCTGGAACACCTGAACATTCATGTCTATTCACCAGTGAAGGCATCAGTGATCTGTATAGTTGATTATGAATCGAATCAAAACACGTGTTCTAAATAATCTAATATTCCCAAAAAACTACTAAACTATATTAAGGAGAAAACCGAATTTTCCTAGTGACAAAAAACACAAGTCTAATCTGTGCAATCTCCAATCTCACGTTGGTTTATCGAAATCTTGTTTTCGAGAATTTTGAGATTGCACTTTTTCGTAATAAGCTGAGTACAAATTTGGATACGATTAGTCATGGATAAGGCTTGGGAATCGGATGAAAATACACTCTCGTGCGGTTTCGTTCTGTATGCTGCTTTATCGAAGAAACAAAAAGCAATTTTTCGACTGAAAACAACCGAAAAAACATGTGACTCAGAACGCAGTAGCGGCTTCTTAGTGTGTTCCAAAAAAAGAACAACGGTCTAGGAAATGCTTCGTCTACACGCGACGGAGACGAGAAAACGGAAGTGTGGTAGCGCTGAATTACAGATTAGCAAGATGGAGGTCTGGAAAGTCTGGTGAGCAAGTGTTAATAGTGGTAGGTGGTCTCGATGAGTTCAGCAAAACAAGAAGTGGCTACCGAGAAAATGAATGGCTCATTGGAAGAAGAAATAGGCGGCTGGAATTTGATTCAGGAAGCAGAAAGAGGTTAGAAGAATCAAGTCAAGAGACATGCAGATTACATTTGCAGGAATGAATGAGAGTGAGAGAAAAAACCTTCACATCTTTCTCCTTCTTTTTTCTTTTTTTAGCCACACATTCATTAGTCATAGTGCACAACTCCCATCCTTCCCTGAAAGAATATAGACTCGACAATGAGAATGGATAAATATCTGAAAATAGACTGTGTGTTGCGGAAAGCAAGAGAAGGAGGATCACATGTGGCATACGTATGCATAGACTTTATCAAAACAATAGAAGAAGAAGGAAGCTAGATGGTACTCAGAGAATTGAGTTGAGAGTAGGTTCTTCTAAATTATGTACAACATCTTTAATCAGAAAAAGTTCTTGTACCAGGAAGCAAAAAATCTGGTTTTTGAAGCTTGTAATTAGCGATCACAAGGGGGGAAAATATATTTTCGATAACTCTGATAAGGTTATATCTTTATATACTTCTCTGATCTCAAAGGAACAAATGGACTAAATGAAAGAGCATACGCACTTTCAACAAAGATATCAAAATAGATCCCTCTTCTTGCTACAATGAGATATCACTAGTATAGTCAGAAGCACCGACGTCTGCTTTTCTGATTTTGTAGTTGATTTACGTTATCGGTCAGTACAAACAGGTGATATTTTCAGAACAAACGTGTTTTGAGTTTCGAAGTGTTTCTATTCTAAATCAGAGGATTTCAAGATCATTTGATATCCGGATGAAATTGTTGATAGTGTTACGTAGCAGATTTAAGTGGGTGAGTGGGAAAGTTTAATGCGGAATAATCAAGGGATTCGAGTCTACATGTCTCTGATTTTGGAAGCGAATTTTTGAAAAACAAGACTAGGGAGATCAAAAAAGGAGTTATGTATTCTGTAAAACAGTGATAATAATAAGACAACGAACAGCCCTAAAATGTAAAATTTAAGACTTGCTTGATGAAGTATGATATTGAAACTAGAAGAAGGGGGAATGGAAGTTCAAAAGTTATAAAAAGCAAATATTTCAGAGCTCGAATATCAAAACAATTTCAAGAGCAAGGTTTGAAAATTTCAAAGCTCAACATTTAAGGGAACTAAAACAATAACGAGTCTTACTTTAGATCTTCGAGATTTTGCCATTTCATGGTGCCAACAAGTAAGTTTTTGCAGGTGTGACCAAACATTCTATGCTTTTTGCATGGAGCATGAGCATTTCCTGTTATTTTTGCACTGTATGTACAAACAATCCCCCCTTCTCTTTCTCCCCTTCCTCACATCATTTATACACACAGACGCAAAAACGCGGCAAAACAGTGTGTTGGTTGTGTGGACTGTCCGAAAAATCAATACCGTCGATGCTGGATATCGTCATGATGAATATATATATATAAGAAAAAAACGGTGGAATAGAGAAAGTAAGGACAGAGGGGTAGGGGGGAGAAAACGAGAACCAACGCAAACAAAAACGACGCAAAAACGGCGCGCACACTATTTTTAGGGAGTCTGAGCGGTCTCTCGGCCCAACCGTCGTCGGGAAAAAATGATGTAGGAAAAAGGAAAATAACTCTTCCGAGTGAAAAGCAAACTTTAAAGAAAAACGGAAGAAAACACCTGGCTTCTCCTTTCCGTTTTTTGGTGTGAAGAACAGATGAGCCATCGTCATCATCAGTAGCATCAAAACAGTCAAGTATTGTGCTGATAGATAGTTCCGAGTTCCGAGTTCTATTTTCGACTGTGGAGTCTTGGTTGTTGCTCTTATCAATAAAGGTTATAAAGAAGGCAAGAAAAGATAGGGTGAAATGGTTGTTGCGTACATATGTGTGTATGTGTGGGTATCTATGAATAGATTGTGAATGGCAAAAACACGAGCACTCAATGACACCACACACCCAATTGATGCACATAGAGAGAAAGAAGTAGTGAAACGCAACATATATGTACTAAATAAAGAAGGGGGGATCAGACTTTGTGTTTTGGGATGTGAAAATGCTGAAGGTGAGAAAACGTAGAAAAAAAAACCCGAGCATGTGGTTTTTCCCCCACCCGCTATCGTTGTCTCGATATCGCTTCCTATCACATGTCCAAATCATGTAGCGAAAAAAAAACTACCTCACAATTTTCAAATGAGGGCAAAAGCACTATGATTGGCCGACTACCGTAGTCTGATCTTGAGAAAATGTAGATTTTCCAAAAGGGCACTCGACAAAACATGTTGTAGACTGATAAGTGAGTTATTTGAATTTTACTTAAATTTTATGTCTAGTCTAGCTTTGTAGATCATGAGCTACTTTTCTCTAGAAAAGAATCAAAAGCTGATTGACTAATTATGTTATTTTTCAGCTGTTAAGATCAAAAGCAAGCTTTTCAGAAAGGTTAATTTCGGAACTTGAAAGGAATTTTGAAAATTTGGACAGTCACCATGAAAATAGAACATATTAGTTTGCATGTAGGGGCGTTCACTAATATATTCTCAATCAAGGCATACGGTAGTTGAAGGCTTTGATTCCTAGAACTACAGTAACCTTAACCAATATAATTTGTTGGATGGCCATTAGAGAACTTCAAGACGTTATAGACATATCCTTTTTGGTATTTTTCACTGAAGAAAAGCCAACTTTCAATAGTTGTAACAGTGTTTTTCTGATTACGGTAGCTATCTGAATGTATCTAGTTTGCGAAACCATTTAGTGCGTCGAGACTATTCAAACGAAAAATACGAGATTTATAGCTATAGCGATATATCTTTGAGCCTACTGCTAAGAATATTTTGGACACGGGATAAAAAGAAAAAAAAAGAAGAAACATGGGAAAAGACGTATGGGTCATGAGGTATGAGGGTAGGATGTTGCCTAATGTCTAGTCGCAACTCGGATGGAGGAGAGTGAGGTCAGACAAGTTGGGACCACAGAATGTATTCACTCAGATCCCGCCCGCCGTCACCAGCTTCTATTTTCAGCATTCTGAATGACTAGTAAGCAAGAATTGTGTTACGACGAAAAAGCAGACACTTGGATTGGAAATGGCAAGATGTGCGGATTGACAACAGGATGATCGAGGCTTTTCCTGAAGTTATTTGTACATGCCATGGATGTTCGGTAGGCAGAAACAACAAAAATAAAGACCTCCCTTTCTTTCTCTCTCTCTCTCTCTCTTCCGTTTTTCTCGAAACCATTCAAAACTTATTCTCACGAAGAAGTTCCAGACAAAACTCCTCGTTCTGGAAGGCTTCAAAAAACCAAACAAGGAAGAACTGAACATGGAACTTTCCGGAAATTGGCCTCACGTCTCATTAGATGATCTCTGGATTGCAGGGACCTGGCAGATGACGTAAAGATGATATCTACTCTTGAGAAATTTTAAAATTCAGTGAAATATGACAGAAATTTCGTCTCCAGAAAGATCAGAGGAAACGAAATGACGTTACAGAAGGCAAGCGACAAAACTGGAAGATGAGAACAAACAGAGGAAAATCTCATTTTCGTTCAATTCTTCTGGTAAGATGGGCGGGGGAAAGGAAGAAACAAGGGCATGATAGGAAATGGAAATGAGGGAAAAAACGAGAGTGATGACGTTCATTTGTGGTTTACTATAAGGTTTATTGTTCTAAACGCAAATGAAAAGCAATGATAGAATGACAATGGGCAAAACAACGAAAAACAGAGGAAGAATAAGAAGAAGAAGAAGAAGAAAAAGAAGGAAGAGAAATGTAACTATTTTCAAGCCTTTGCTTTTTCTCCTCCTCACCCCCCTTTTCTTCGCCTCTTCCTCCCCATTTCTTTCTATTTTCATGATGTACCCTCTCGTCGATAGACACCGACAAACAACATCGTCAGGTTTTCCAGGCTTCTATTTTCGACACATCCGGAAATAACCTCTTCTATCTATCTCTTTCTATTGCTTTCTTTTTCTTTTCCGAAAAATGTGGGGGTTGTGTCCGACAGAGCACTCATTTTTTAGCTGAAATTGTGCTTGGAGCAAGTTTTACACTCCCGGTATGGATTGGGTATGAGTGAGGCGTTTATGCTATTGAGGTATCGAAAACCACATGCTCAAAAAATGGAATATGTGAACAAGACATGATCAAACTTATATGTAGTCATGTGCTCAGTTTGGGAAAATTATAAACTGTTTTGAATTGGGGTGATGTTCAAAATAAGAACTCCACTAGAAAAATAGAGTTTAACGTTTCATTGATAAGTTCACAAACTTCCAGAGAAAAATGGAATGTTGTGAGCCATTTTTCAACTGCTCAAAGTTGCTCATTTTGAATTAAAACCATAAACTTTATAGATCTCTTTGAGCGGTATTGTAGGTGTTCAACAGCCACACCTTCAGTTCAAATGATCTATTGGTACCATACTGGCCAAACAGTAAAAATTGAGCCATCAGATATTTCGATCGCAATAATAATTTACTTTAGAAAGTAGGCATGGATACGGGCCTATCAGTGTGACTACGGTATAGATAGAGAAATCAAATGTGAAAGTCGACCACGGCTACAGTACTCACGCCCAGCAAAAAAAAAAAGAACAGCGACGACACCGTGTCTATCAACGAAAACTTTTATGTGACCAGATGAGTATCTCTCTTTCTTTGAAAGGAATTTCACTCAACTTCGATAGTTCCCAAAATAAACTGGAAAAGAGGCGATGAAATGATCGATGACTGTGTCTTATTCCACTCATCCCCCCATTCACTCTCATCTTACAGTTCGGGAAACCAATCGGTCTTTTTTTTCATCTTGATTGAGTTTTTTTTTCTGAATCTCCGTTTGAAAAGGAGATCGAGAGAGAAGGTGTCGTCGTGGTGAAGTGTGACGAGAAAAAAAAAATGAATTCTTGATTTTTTGGAGATTTTGGTTGTCGAGGTATAGTTTTCATCTTTATTTGGAAGTTGATTTCAAATGACAAGGAGGATTTTCAGAATTGCAATTGGTTGTCGAGATTTCAGAGAAAACCAAAAGACTCACCTGCAGTTGTGATTGCAATACTGATATCCGTTCCGGTTCCAAGTTAGCGTGTCCGAGAACAGATTGTGATGTGGAGGCCAAATTTGGAATTCCAGATGTCGCCCCGCCAGTGCTCCCCGTCGAGGAGCTGGCTTCGTCCATACGTCTGAAAATAGCAAGAATATAGAAAAGAAAAGTACTTCGATTTGAATGTTCTGGGGAAATCATATAATGAATTCTGGATTCGGAGTGAGCAAGCTCTCAATTATTCTTGTTGAAATCCAGAAAGATCTTTTTTCAGACAAAGTACACAGAATGAAAGATCCAACAAAAATAGAATAGATGGAAATCCGATAGGTGTGAAAGTGGACATTGTGATAGGTCGGAGACGCTGTGTAAAAGAGAAGGAAGCCGGTTCAATAGAATTTGATATGATAACAGCTGATGCGATCTTCCATCCATCATTAGCTATGGTTTTTTATGAGAAAACTGATTACATGGAACCTAGAAAAATGATTAAGAGAATTTGGGATGATTGATGGCGGAACATGGAAACTAAACACATGGCCCACCTTCAGTTTATGAAACTTTTAGCACTTTGTTTTTCTCAACAAAAAGGACTTTGCAAGTGTCAGAATTTCGGTTGGCAACAAAAAAGAATTGGTGTTGTTCAGGCGAGCATTTTGAAACAATGACTTCACTCCCGGGATGAAAAGACCACCCGCGACAAAGTTTAGAAATGAAAAGACCTGGCTGAGACAAGAGTCGGGACAAGATTTTTAGGAGGAGCAGAAGGGTCTCTGTTGCTTTTTGCTTCGAAAACTTGTGCTAACCTTTTGATGAAAATTGATGAGTCGAAATGAAAGAGGAGAGTGGACAAATGGGCAGAAGTTGCTCAGGGGTTTTGCTTAGAATCTAAAATAGTGAAATAATACGGAAGAACCTAAAGCAAAAGCTAGGGAAACTATGGGAGTCTGAAATTGGTGGACAACTGAATGATATAAACCAAGTCAATTGTTTATGTCTCTTCCACTCGATTCAAGATGGTTTCAAAGTATCTAATTTCACGTATTTCTCTAATGCGGAGGAGTGACGGGAGAACCAACCACGCCCAGTCGAACGAACGGAAGGATGAGGTGAAAAGTTCATCAGTAATTTATGACCACATACGTCAGTGTTGAGATTTTTGAAGAAACCTACAACAGCAGCCGAAAAAGTAGGTACCTCGGGAAAAGGAAAAGACGAAAATCGGGAGAGCGTAGCGGACCAGTTGCGAAAAATGAGACAAGGAAACGCGAAAAGAGGAAAAGGCCAAGGAAGGAGATGGAAAGAAACTTTTGATGCAGAGAGTCCACATTATGCTCGCGATTCAATTACATTAGAATGAAATGGTCAAGAAAAGAAAACAAAATTTCTATTGAAAACTCCAAAAATGTTGACTTTGAAATGGATACGAGGTTTTTGAATGCGAAAACTTCATTTTTTTCTCGTTCAAAATTTGAAACGAAAATTTTTCAGATAGAAATAAACATTCCATGCAAACAAAATACGTATATTCTACTCATAAGTTTCGAGTCTTGAATTCTCTACTGAATGTGAGATTTAAATGAGTTTCTAAAAATAGCAACCCTCAAAAAATCCAAGATGAGTTGAAATTGAAATGAACCCTGGAGATAAGCATCAAGAAAAGTCGTGCTAATGACCGAGAGAGTAATTAAACCCCAATTAGCAGATGATAATCGGTCGCATCACTTTCCATGATGATGAAGCCCTCGCAAAGTTTTGAATAGAGGAGAGTGTCACGAGAGATAGAGATAAAAATAGTATGTGTCAAACGAGCGGGCGTAGGAGGTCAGACAGTTGGCTAGTGATGAAGAGAGGCAGAACATGACGAGAAGTGTGTATGGTGTGGAGAAGACATACGGCCTCACTCGCACAAACACTCACACACACACACACAAATACTCCATAGGACCGAGAAAGACGAGTCGGGAGAGCCTGCGGGAATGGAATGGCGCAGAGAAAGAAACAGAGAGTACATCACGCAAATAGACTCGATGATGGACCACTGGTTGTCATCAACCATAACCACCCGAATATCCTGGATGAGTGATGGCGGAAATTTGAATTTAGTATCCAGGAAATTGAACAGTCACCTGACTATTCTGGAGTGAAATCGAATCTAATTTGATAACCCCCCAAAAACTTAATTTCCGCTCTTCAAATGTGCATCCAAAATAGTCACGTTTCATCATAAAACCGAAACGGAAACTCTAGTGAATTGAAATTTAAATCTGAGCAAGTTTCCTATAATCTTATCAGGATCTGTATTCTTCGGAGTACTGCACTAACAATCCACCCAAAAATAGCCTCCCTATCAGCTGTTTGTCCGAAAAACGCCATTTACACTCTCCTTCGCCTAAAACTCCATTGATAAAAGAATACAAAGCAAACAAAACGAACAAAAATCTACGTCAGGCCCTCACTAACAATGGTCGCAACCTTCTCTCGCCCACTATCCGCACCTTTTTTCGTCGCCTTTTCGCAATCTGTTTAGGATCGCTATCATCACGTTTTATAGAGGTGCAACATGTTGCGATCGACCTCGCGGAAACCCCCAAAAGAAACATACATACACAACTTTTGTTGGATGTTTGGTTGTATCGATATGTGTGATTGTATGCGTACGTTCCGTTTCTCTTCTCTCTTTGTATCGTTCCGTTTTTGTCGGCGATGGTGCAAGTGTGACGACCGAATCACGGGGTTTTCCGTTTTTTTTTTTGGGAAAACGGAAAGAGCGCGAAAACAGTAGGGAGAGATGAGACGATAAAGCAAATTTTGAAAACATCAAGATGAAATTGATGACGAAAATCAAAAAAAAAACGAAAAAAAGTGAAGATGGGATTGATAGGGTACACTTTGACAAAACATTTCGATGATGAATAGATATCATCTAGGAATTTTTCGTAACTAGTTTCTCTCACAATTTTTCTTAGACGAAAGAATGTGACTTACCGGAAACGGGAACGGTTTCTTTTATTCATTACGATTAGAAGTTGAGGGAGTTATGGTGAAAGTGAAATATAGAAAAGGCGAGGTGTGTGTTGTCCTAGCAGAATGCACGAAAAATAGACTTAATCTCCACTCCTCCCATTCACAGCACATCCAACATCGATTCTTCCGAGAACTTATGATAAAAGCACACTAATCCAATTTGGAGTCCGCCCAAAAATTTAGTAGGCGGAGGAGGACAGCGAGCGGATTAGTGAAAATGCGGTAGGAATTGTATCAAAACTCTAAATATTGAGATTCAGGAGCTCATTAGGTAGGGGTGCACTAAGGGTTCAAAGATTATGAGCACGGGAACTTGGAGCGCATTTTGCACAAGAATAATATGTTTATGGGGCTCATTGTCCAAAACGAAGTTGATAACACCTCATTAAAATTGTACAGCTGAATGGGTCATTTGAAACCTGTTCCAGCGAAAACTTGTAGGGAACAACTCATATATTTCTGAAAAAGCGAGTCTGAAAAACGTCAGAGGTGCACCCGCGAATCTCGCCGCTTCTTTTTCTCTGGGACTAAAATGATTTTGTAAAAACATAGATCTTAAACTTAGTTTCAAATGAGCCACCAACCCAACCAGACATATTGAGTTGAGGGAAAAATAAACAGATGTAGATATGCACCTGATCTCTGTGAGATGAAACAGCATGAACAACTTTAGATCAGAGATCGAGTTTTCAAAAGTTTGAGAGTCCGAAAAGGGAGAAGCAGAACAAGGACCGGAAACCGATTTATGCACCTCGAAACTACAAAGGAACTTTCGAAAATCTCGGCACACTTGCTCGCAGCTGTACACGTGTGGGGACACTTTTTTCTGCTCTGGATCTTTTTTGTTGGGAAGAAGGGACGAGGACACTTACCTTCGAACATCATCATTTTCCTTTCCATTCTTTTGGTTCGAAGTTGGGAGGTAAGTTGAGCAAAAGGTAGACTAGTAAAGGTTAAGAATAGTCGTATGGAATGCTCCGAATGTCTCGTTGCCATGGTGTAGGGGGAGCTTTCAATCTGAAACAAAAAAAAAGTTCGGCGGGAAGGATTTATGGGAAAAGATCGATCGGGTAATGAGAAGAGACGGAGGGAAAGTCTAGAGAATTCTCTTCGGATGGTTTTTCGAAAATTTCATCCAAGTTAAAAAAACAGGACTTTCCCAGAATCCGAAAGATTGGGTTTACAGAAACAAAGACTTTGCTACTTGCTAACTACATCATTCAAAAAAGAAGCTTTGGGTAGTTTGGACAGAAACTCAAAACCTCACACATGATTGAAATTATGAAATCACTGTGTGAATGTTTTGTCATGAATACAGTAACCTACCAACAATCAAAACCTTTATAGCAAAACCGGAAAGAAAACTTCTGCTTTCTTGAGAGAACTACACACAGAATGCGTTTCCTGAGCTTTTCTCTGAGAAGTCTCGGCTTTGAAGTTGACGCGTTCCGTCACAAGAAGTGTGAGAAAGAAAAGCGGATGAAGAACTTTTTTAGAACGTCGTTTACTTTTGTCCAAGAATGCGCGGGAAAGCAGCGTTCTACTTGCAACTCAGCAGAAAGGGATATGGATTATGCTCCACTTTCACGAGACTAGTAGAAGATGAATAATTTTTTGAAGGAGGCACTTCTTGACACTGCTGCAATTATCCTATTAAATGAGGGACTCAAAATGACTTTCTAATATTTAAAAAGGAGCATCCTAAACCAGAACCGGAGTAAAAGTGAGAAAGTGAGCTGGCAGCCGTTTCCTCTCGTCATGACTTTTCTGGGGCCGCCAGGACGACTGACGAGTCGTTCGCCATGGAGCCGTCTTTTTTTGTGCTGCTCGTTCGGGAAAGCAGAGCAACGAATGAGAAACAAGAGAAAACGTTGTGGGTTTTTATTCAAATCGAAACGAGAGAATGGATATTCAAATGAGGGCAGCCCTTTGTGCTGGAGCAATTGACTAGTGCACCATGGTTTGAACAATGAAAAAAAAAAAAAAAAAAAATAATA